>AP025043.1:28552000-28612912 GCA_036186865.1 Eustoma russellianum | reverse complement strand
ACATCATAGATTTTGTGTAAGGAATTCGTACTATAGTCGGGCTTTGGATGGACATAATGCAAAGAAGCTGAAAACGTCCTTTATGAGACTGCCTCTTCATCTATGTTGTTGGCTACAAACCGGCAATGAGAAAACTTGCCACATTGGATCCTGAAGTTTCTAAGTGGCTTGAAGACAAACGCCTTCTCAGTAGAGCAGGTCACACTTCACTTTCACGTCAAAGTGTGACATGTTGCTGAACAATGTAAGTGAAAGTTATAATAGCATATTTAGGGATGCATATGGAAGCCTATAGTGAGTATGTTTGAGTGGATTAGAAACTATCTGACAAGAAGAAAGCACAATTGAAGTGGAATAAAAAGAATATCTACCCTAAAATTATGAAAGTGTTGAAGAACAACATGTTGGAAGCAATTGATTATATTCCATACGCATCTGTCATTGGAGTATTTCAGTGTCAGCAGTTTGATGGATCACAATGCTATGTAAACTTGTTTGACAGAACTTATCCAGTTCATTATGTCGATAATTGCAATGATGTTCAAATTTACTTGCAAGTTTATGATCTCTCAATACATCCAGTTGTCGGCATAAAGCAGTTTCTAGAGAGTGGTATTAAGCCTATACTACCACCGATTGTTCAAAGGAAGGTTGGAAGACCGTTGAAGAATAAATCACAAAGTGATGTAGAATTAACACGTATTCAAAAGGCTAGGAGCAAAACATTTCAGAAAATAAGCAAATCAAGACAGATGGGTATGTGCAGTTTATGCAAACAAACATGGCACAATAAGAGAACCTGCGGCGGGAGCCTCATGACCAAGCAATCGAATGTCCAATAGGACACTCCAGATCAATCAGATGTTCAACAGAGCACTCATGTATGACACCTGGTGTGATAAAGCAAACAACTACATTTATACATTTAATATATATTGTTTGATCTTACATGTGTTGAAGAAGAAAAGGAAGTTATTGCTTGAACAGGTTGCACAAGGTTAGACTCTATGTGGTGACATGATGAGTCAATCCACCGTAATTGATGGAACACCCATCAAACAATCACAATTGGTAGAGGAAGTTCAGAAATGATAGAGGAAATAAGTCCTTTCAAGATCATGACCAGGAGTAGAAGTGTCTCCACGTGTGAAACAACTCATCATACTAGGATCATGACCAGGAGTAGAAGCTCAACACACCATCTAATGTGAATACAACTTCAGCTGCATGTGAAGAGCATATGCCAAGAGTAACCCACTTAAAAAGGGCGAGAAAGAGCTCACCTGCTAGCGAACATGAAGCTGTGCATAAGGAGATAGGTGAAACAAGAAAGTCTGCATCAACGAGTTCACTGCCAAGTCCCCAAGAAGTCCCAATGACGTGGCCTTACTACTGCACTATTACAGGCAACCCAATGATGAGTGCTCCACGCAAAAGAACGAACCTTTCTTTAGTTGTAACACATCTTCCACAATAAATCTTGTGCGATGACAAGAACGGTTCAAGAAAACCACCCTTGACCGTGTGCCTCTCATTTGGACTGAGAAATATCTACCTCCTTGAAGCTTGTTTGTGGTTCAAGAACGATAATTCACCCATGGTACATGTCTTCAAGATGGAAGGATTCGATTCTCCCACAACGTTTGCTCAAGATGTTGATACAAAACTTAGCTTTGATCGATGATCAAAGAAAGCACAAGGAAGAACCTTGCTAGACAGCTTTTGGCCAAAAATTATAACTTCTCATTCAATAAACTGAGTTTCCAGGTGGCTGAACATGTATACATATAACCCTACAAGCAATATACCTAGTTTACAAGAGATAGGATAGGTCTTATGTTGAATTTTCATCACCTCTGCATCTGATCAACATTGCATACGATATCTCAAATATCTAGGGGTTGAATCAGTCAATGAGGTATTCTAAAAAGCTGTAGTTCCGGATGTCTAGTTCTCACAGCATCTTGAATTATCTTAAAACGACGTTGTATGAGTGGGTTATAGACGAAATATCGAGATATGGTCATCTTGTGAAAAATACTACTTTTTAGGTTTTTTCCACATTTGGAAAGCATAGTTTTCTATCTTTAAGTAACGTTTTTAAGGTTTAAAAACATTCTAAAAACCTATAAAATGACTCTAAAATATATTACAAAAGAGTACAAGCTATGACGGCCGAAACTAGGCCACACAAGACCTTTCATGCACGATCGATACACGAGCATGCCTAGACATTCCGTCCAGCCCTCCCTCCATTCCATGCTCTTTCTTCCAACTGATTTTGAGCCTCCAAAAGATAGCACAAATGCTCAGCTACGTTGTCCTCTTGGCGTCGCACAAATTTCGCAAGTATCGTCATAACGTCGAGCTTTAGTTCTTTCGCTTTGCTCCTTGTGACTGGACCTTTTGGTGCCCCTCGGACATCCTTCCTCCCTCTCTGTCCCTCTGTATGTTTTTTATTTGTGGGTCGTGCTCCACGTCTTCATCACCAAACCTATACCAAACTTTTGGATTAGAGGTGAAAGGTTATGGATGGCCCGTTCCTTACTTAAAGAGGCCACTGAAGCCACTAAGAAGACAACTTCTTGTTGAACTGCTTTTGTTTTGGTATGGTTGCCATTAGACTCTGAAGACATTCGTTTTTGGTCTATTTTGGTCATTCTGTTTAAGTTAAACTATATATGGTTTGAAGTTTTAGCTATTTGAGGTTGGTATGTAATTGTCAAAGAAAGATAGATACTAATTGATTTGGATAGATACTAATGGATTTGAATAAGATACTAATTGATCCTAGATTGACTAAATCAAGTCTAGATTGGAAATTAGTCAAATCACAGTAGTTATTGTGTTCACATGTATAGCTTGAATATTGTAGTATTTATAATTGTTGTATGATGTATGAAAACTCAATGAAGAAAAAGGTTTCTTTCATTCACCAAATATTGTCTCTATACTTCTATCATGGCATCAGAGCAATCCAGATCCTACAAACACATAAACTAAGCCATTACCACGTTCAGAAATTGTTTCAAATCATCTTCATAAAAAAGAAGAGTTTCTTTTTATTTTTTTTGGACTCAGATAATTTCTTCCTCATCGTCCGTTAATACCAAACCCAGTCAAGTAACTAAGAGTAGACCCTCTGCTCTTACCAGAAACAGCAACCGTTCCTAGGACTCAGAATTCATCATAGTCCATTCACTACCAATCTCAGCCAGTTAATCTAAAAAAGTGCTACCTGATTAAAACATGTCTGAAGAAAGTTCCCAACCCAAGACAGGGTCGGCCTTTCCAGACGACCTTACCACTCAGCTTGCTCAACTACTTCGCCAGAGTCTTGGAACATCTGCCATAACCACAAATCCGGAAAATTTGACAATAGGAGTCAAATTAAATGGTGACAATTATTCTTTATGGGCAACTCTCATCAGGAAGGCCATTGGGGGGAGGGGTAAAAGCTCCTATCTCACAGGAGTTCCACCACCTCCCCTTCCAACTGACCCAGATTACTGCAGATGGGAGCAAAACGATGAATGCGTATTTACGTGGCTTATTCAGAATTTTGAACCTGCCCTCGTCACCAACGTATCCCAGTACCCAACCACAAAAGCACTGTGGGATGGGTTGATGGTTACGTATGGAACAGGCTCAGATTCACTCCAAGTATTTGATCTTCACAAGAGAGCAAATACTCTCAAGCAAGGATCTCACACCTTAGAAGAAGTCTGGAATAAATTTCAGACAATATGGATGACCATTGATGTTAAGGATCCGAATCCTATGAAGGATCCAGAGGATATACTGCTGTATAATCAAAAAACTCAGGAGCAACGTCTGTTCCAGTTTCTTACAGCAGTAGACGAAAAATTCAAAACTGCAAAAAGAGATATTTTGAAATGGGAACCACTTCCATCCGTGGAATCAGCATATGGGCTAATCCGGAGAGAAGAGGCTAGAATGCAGATTTTAAAGACAAACCCCTCAGTTGTTACATCATTGGGGCTGGGGCAGGGACTCATACAGGGAATGGCAGCATGAAGCAGTGTTACCAGAGGGAAGTATATGCCACAAAAAAGCTCAGATCTACCTTCATCGCGTTTGGACAAAGAGGATAAAAGCAACCTTCGGTGCACTCACTGTGGAAAGACAAGGCACACCAAAGATTCGTGCTTCTACCTTGTAGGATTTCCAGATTGGTGGAACAACAAGAATCAGCCTAGTGAAACCACCATCGGAAAAGGGGCTGCTGCCATGAGTACCCTAGCACATGACACCAACAATGGAGCAGCCACCAAAACAGACAAGGAAGAAGGCATTTCAACAAAAGAGGCTGGGTATCTGGAAAACTGGAAAGAAGGAGAACCTTCTGGACCCCTGAAGGAAACAGCGGCGGCTGCAGGTTGTAAGGTTGGAAGAAATTCCAACCCTCACATGTTTTTATACCCTTATAATACCAACCAGCCCCCTCAATTTTTAGTAAACTCAGAACAGGCCCTCCATCTTTCCAAATGCTCCAGCGCAGTCCCCTATTTTTCTACCAAACCAAAACAAGTCCTTCAGGTTTCAGATACACTAAATGTGGTCCCTCATTTTCATAAAAATACATCTCAGTCCCCACCCATCTCCACTAAGACTACTACCTGGATATTTGATTGCGGCGCCACTGATACAATGACCAATGACCTAAATGATTTTACATGCATAACTACACCCTCTAAAACCCACATTGAAACAGCTAGTGGTGAACTTGTTCCTGTTAGTGGAGGAGGATCTGTCCAAATCTCACCTCACATGAGTGTGACAAATTGCTTATATGTGCCTGCTTTATCTTCAAAATTATTGTCCATTAGTCACATTACTCGAGAACTTAATTGTGTTGCACTTATGTATCCTCGCTTAGGTCATCCTTCCTTCAGCTATCTCAAGGTTTTATTTCCTAGTTTGTTCTCTCAAGCTAGGAGTTCTATACACTGTGATACGTGTATTCGTGCCAAAAGTCACCGCACTACATTTCGTCCTAATAGCACTCGAGTTACAAAAATGTTTTCCCTCGTTCATTATGATGTGTGGGGTCCTGCGAATGTACCAAACAACCACCATTTTCAGTACTTTGTTTTATTCATTGATGATTTCTCTCGCATGACATGGGTTTATTTTCTCAAACATAAGTCTGAAGTACCTGAAACTTTTATTCATTTCTTTCATTTGATACAAACTCAGTATAACACCACTATTCAAATTTTACGATCTGATAATGGCACCGAGTACCTCCCGCTCAAAATTTTTTTCCAAACACATAGACTGATTCATCAAACCTCTTGTCCCTATACCCCACAACAAAATGGGTTTACAGAGTGAAAAAACAGAATTATACTTGAAATGACACGTTCCATGCTACTTGAAGCCCACGCACCAAAATACCTATGGCCAGATGCAGTGGGTACAGCCGTTTATCTTTTAAACCGTCTACCTTCTAAAGCCATTGATAACAAAACACCTCTACAAATGTTGGCAACTCAAGCCAATATTCCATCCATTCTGAATTTACCTCCTCGTATCTTTGGGTGTTCTGTCTATGTGCATATCCAAAAAACAGACCAGTCTAAGTTAGATGCCTGCGCCGAAAAATGTATATTCCTTGGATATGCAAGTCACCAAAAAGGGTATCGTTGTTATAATCCATCTACTAAACGTCTATATTTGTTGAAACTGAATACTACTTTGCCTCTCCAGTCGGGTCTCAGGGGGAGTCTATTAGTGAGTCACCTTCCTTCGAGTGGTTACATAGCTTTAACTGCATGGAGACTGGCCAACAGGAGCAAGCAGATGGCGCCACTGAGTCGACTATGCTCAACGAAGTCGAGGCTGAAGAGTCAGTTCCCACTTCCGAGACATCTGCTTCGGAACATGTCTTACAAGAGGTAAGTGAACATTGTGTACATGATACTCCTGAAAGACAGGAACGGGTCCTTCCATCCCGGAGTACCAGGGGAGTTCCACCTGTCCGATATTCACTCGAACCAATCTCAAGATCATCAAGATATCCGGTCCTACAAAGTAGAGTCTTGTTAACAAAATTGTACTCTGAAGCTATCCCTAGAACAGTACAAGAGGCCAACAGAAAGGCAGAATGGAGGGAGGCAATGGAAGTTGAGATGAAGGCATTAAAGAAAAATGAGACATGGGAGAAGTGTATTCTGCCAGAAGGAAAAAGACTGGTAGGTTGTCGGTGGGTGTTTACAATCAAATATAAAGCAGACGGAACTGTAGAGCGATACAAAGCAAGACTTGTCGCAAAAGGGTACACTCAGACCTATGGCATCGACTATTCAGAAACTTTTTCACCGGTCGCAAAGATTGATACAATCAGGGTATTATTTTCCATTGCTGCGAATAAAGATTGGCCGCTCTATCAGTTCGATGTAAAGAATGCTTTTTTGCATGGTGAATTAAGGGAAGAAGTCTATATGGAGGCACCCCCAGGGTTCACAGAAGAATTCCAAGAAGGAGAGGTATGTAGACTAAAGAGGGCCTTGTATGGACTCAAGCAGAGCCCACGAGCATGGTTTGGAAGGTTCACAATAGCAATGAAAAAGAATGGATACAAACAAAGCAACGCTGATCACACGCTGTGCTTCAAAAGAAAAGGAGACTGTGTCACATGCTTGATCATATATGTAGATGACATGATCATTACTGGAAATGATAGTAAAGAAATCACACGACTCCGAAAACAGTTGTTTGCAGAGTTTGAAATGAAAGATTTGGGAACTCTACAGTACTGTCTGGGAATCGAAGTTGCACGTTCTAGTAAAGGTATCATGATCTCTCAATAGAAGTATATACTTGATCTATTAGCTGAAGCAGGAATGATGGACTGTAAGCCTGCAGTAACCCCAATAGTCGTGAACCACAAGCTTCAGGTAGTTAAGGAAAACCAGGTGGTAGATCAAGAGCAATATCAGAAACTGGTTGGCAAATTGATTTACATGTCTCATACACGGCCAGATATAGCATATGCAGTCGGAGTAGTAAGCCAGTTCATGCATCATCCACGGAAGGAACATATGATAGCGTTAAAGAGGATTGTAAGGTACTTAAAGGGGACACCTGGACGGGGCATTTTGTTCAGAAAGAATGGACATCTGAATATAGAAGTATATACAGACGCTGACTGTCATACCCCGTGACTTTTAAGCGCGACTTTTAATACTTAAAAGTCAACCTTAAATGCAATTTAATTAATTTTGTAGGCTATGAGACTTAGTAACATAAAATTTAGAAAAACAAGGAAAAGGGGTTAAAAGTGAGAATTAAGGAAATTAGGTAAATTACCAAAAGTACCCCTACTAAATGATAGGGGAGTTACACCACACTTTAGTATAACTCCCCATTAGCATAAAGGGGGCGGTTGAAAGGCAAAGAAAGAGGGGGAAGAAAAAAACGCCTAGAGAGAAGAGAGAAGGAGAAAAGAGAAAGAAGAAGAAAAGGAAGAAAGAGCGGTCAATCTAGGTGCAACCTTTCTCGAAATCCTGCAGTACACTCGTAAGGCTAACTAGAAACAAAGGCAAGTAATCTTTCTATACGCTTTACGCAAATTTTGATACTTTAGGCCCTATGTTCTTACAAAGAGAAAACTTGGATCACACATTAGTAGTTTTTACTTGTCTATGCTAAATGCTTTATTATATGTGTAATTGTTGTTGTTGTTGAGTAAAGTTATGTTCTTTGGGCCAATATCTGAAAATAGTTATGTTGTGATCCTTGTTGTTAAATATGCCCACAAGAGTGTTATACGTGATGTGTTCATTGTCCTTGTGTAAAGTATTTTATGGGGTCGTGGACCTATCAGCACGGAAAATAAAGTTATTTTATGGGGCCGTGGACCTTTCAGCACGGATATATGATATATGTAATGGGGCTGTGGACCTTTCAGCACGGATATATGATATATGTAATGGGGCCGTGGACCTTTCAGCACGGATATATGATATATGTAATGGGGCCGTGGACCTTTCAGCACGGGGTATAAAGTTATATGTTATGGGGCCGTGGACCTTTCAGCACGGGGTATAAAGTTCTGTTTGCTGTGGACTGATCACCCACAGGGTATAAAGTTCTGATACGCGAAGAATATGATAAGAAGTATTATGAAAAGTTTTGTGAAATGACACGTATGACATGTTTACGAAAGAAGACATGTGCATGGGTTTTGTGTGTGGTTTTGAAGAAGAACATGCATCATGATACACGAAGCATAAGATTTGACATGCAAGCAATGTTACTAGCATATGTTTTGTTTATGTGGTATGTTTGGCTCTATATGTTGGTTTCATTTTGTGTGTCAATTATGTGGCTTATTTGGATTTGATGAATCTTTATAAAGATGATATTTGCTAACCCGAGCACCTTATTTTGGGCATCGTTTTATATACTGGTGACTCGTCATGTGTGGTCCCGTAAGGTGTATAGACAGGTTACTTGCTAGCGATGTTTTCGCTCAGAACAATTACTCTATCTGCTTTTCAGGTGAGTCAAAGTATGAGATGATTTTTGTAGAAGATATCGGCGAGTGGGCTCATTGGGATGATAGTCTCTAAAATTGACAGGCTTACAGTCCTTATCCTTTAGTTGAGGGATTCACTGTTAAAACTTTGTATTGAAGGATACTTAAACACTCTCCCTGACACGTTTTATTTCCGCTGTGTTTCATTTGGGATAATATGGTTACTGAAGTTTTTAATTCTACGTCGTTTCCGCTGATTTATCTTACGTCATGAATGACGTGTGCTTGATCTGCTTTGGCGCTTCGTAGTTCTCCTAGTAAACTACGGCGGGTGCACTGGTTCCGATGACAGTTTCGGGCCGGGGCGCTACAGGTGGTATCAGAGACTAGGCTTCAGATCTATCTCGGAAACTTAGGTTCATGATCTTATAGCAAATTAAGATGTGATTTTCCCTTAAGTTTGATCCCTAGGTATAAGTGATGATTTTCTAGAGTGTAAGTATGATCTGGGTTGGGTGTGTGCGAGCGCGTATATCATTTAAATTTCTATAATAATTTAAATTGTCAGACCCCATTGATCTCTTGGATACAACTTTGTGATGCCTTTTTGAAGTATTACGTGCCCAAGACAGCGATCTTAGACAAGATAAGAGCGTTCGACGGGCTAAAACAGAGTCGGATGATAATGTCGGAGTATGCCGACCATGTCCACGCTTTGGGTAAGTTCGCTCCTGCGATTATGCCTGATAATCGCTTAAAGATGACAAAGTTTGAACGAGGTTTGGACTCAAGAATTCAGTCAGCAATTGTAAACGCATGGATGAGAACATACGAGGACATGATGGATGCATGTTTTCACGTCGAGAGTGATTTCCGCAGAGTGGCAGCAAGAAAGGCCGATGCAGGATACTCCGACAAAGGTAAGAGGTTAAGAGAAGAGATTTGAGTTGGTGGCAGGCCAGGACGTTGGATCAAGGTTCTGAAGAGAGGCTCGATTGAGAAAATTTCATAGACCCCCACAACAGAATTTAGTTGTACAGCAGGTTGAAAGAGTTTGCCGCACTTTAATAAGGGTCATGTCGGCGAATGTAGGAAGTTGGAAAGAGCACGTTATCGATGCGGACAGGTGGGAAACCTTATTCGAGATTTCTCAGAGATGAGAAAGAATGCTCTGGGAGAAGTCGCTCAGCAGCCGAGGACGAATGTCCGCGTTAATGTCATGATTGCCATGGATATTTGGAAGTCGCCGATGTGGTAAGAGGTACAATTTTAGTGAACAAGATATTCACCAATGTACTTTTGATAGCGGCGTGAACCCCTCTTTTGTGGCAAAGGGATTTGTTAAGCGCCTTTGTGGTTCACCAGAATAGCTGGAGATTCCATACTGTGTCCAAGCGTCCAAGATCAAATTACGATTTCACATCAACATTGACTATCGATTAAAACAAGTGACAGTTAAGAATTCCGTGATGGAAGGTATAACCTTTCAAGGGAATTGCTGTTGATTGAAGGAAGTTGAACTTATTACCAAGTGGTCTAGATCTACGAATGACACCGAAGTCGGCGTTTTTTGGGTCTAGCTAGTTATTATAGGAAGTTTGTCGAGGGATTCTCGACAATAGAAATGTTTCTCAATTGCCTTACTCAAAAGAAGTCCAAGTTTGAGTGGACGGCATAATGCAAGAAAAGCTTCACGGAGCGTAAGAGGAGGTTAACCATAGCTCCAGTATTGGCTCAACCTTCTGGTACTGATGGGTTGTGATATGTAGTGATGTGTCAAAAAAATAGTCTAGGTACGTAAACTGTAGCGTAAGTTATGACTTTCCATCCAAATTGAGTTTAGTTGATACTTCACTTGTAGACTGTGTTTTGATGCAATACGAACGAGTTATCGCGTATGCCTCAGGATAGCTAAGCGTGAGACAGCTAAGAGAGTTGGAACTACAAAAGGACTACGGCTTAACCATTAATTACCATCCAGGAAGAGCTAATAAAGTGGCCAATGTATTAAACGGAAAATCTAACCATGCGCGACAGTCACCACTTGAGAGAGAAATAGAAGAATTTAGCTTGGTTTCTGTTGACTCTATAGTAATGTTTTCGCATCATTGACCGTCACCCCGAGTTTGATGGATTGGTTGAAAGAAGCTCGAAAGAAGAATAGGACTGTGGGTGATATTGCTGGGAAACTGAGGTATAGTCAGATTGATGGATTTCAGACCAAGGTGGACAGAAACTTATGTTAGAGGAAAAATGTGTGTACATGATTTAGATGAGCTAAGAAAAGAAATTTTGCAAGGGGGCTTACAGCTCAAGGTTATCAATAAATCATGGTAGCACCAGAATGTACAAGGATCGCTAACAATATTATTGGTGGTGTAAGATGAAGAGACACATTGCGGAGTTCATTGGGAGAGGTCTGGTGTGTCAGTAAGTTGAGACTGAACACCAAGAACCTAGTGGATTAGTGATACCGTTGGAGCTTCCAAGGTAGAGATAGGAACTTATTACTATGGACTTTGTGGTTGATTACCGAAAACAAGAAGTGGATATAACATGATTTTGATGATTGTGGATAAATCGACCAATCTGCACATTTTCTATCGGTCTCGAGGGAAGTATTTCTCGGAAGTTGGTAAGTTTAGATATGGACAACATTGTCAGCCTACAGGGTGTTCCAATAAGTATAATGTCTGACCGAAATCAACGGTTCACTTCCAAGCTCTGGATAGTATTCTAGAGAGCCCTGGGTAAGGAGTTAAGGATGAATACATCCTATCACCCTCAGACATGGACAATCTGAATGGACTACGCATACCCTAAAAGACATGTTAAAAGCTGGTGTCCTAGATTTCAAAAGGAGTTGAGGATGTAATGGTGAAGTTAATGGAGTTCTATCATAATAACAGTCACCACAGTGCAATTGATATGGCTCCTTTTGAAGCTTTGTATGTAAGGAAGTGTAGCTCTCTGGTTTATTGGGATGAATTCGGTGGGAGGACCATCACCGAACATGAACGACTCGAGAAGACATTAGAAAGTGCGAGAATCACTTGAGAGAGACTCAAGTCGGCTCAGGACAGCATCAAAAGTTAGACGGATTCTAAACGACGACCTTTGGAGTTTAATGTAGGTGGAAAGGTTTATTTGAGAATATCACCTAAAAAAGGGGTACTATGATATTGGAGTGAAGGGCAATTTAAGACCCCGTTCTATTGGTCCGTATGAGATACTTGAGAATTCCGGTATTGGTGCAAGTCCAAAAGGTATTTCATGTATCTCAGTTAAGGAAGTATGTGACGGATCCGATCAGTGTGCTCGAAGCACAAACTTTGGAACTAAATAGTGAGGATATATATGAATAGATACCTGTGAGGATCGTAGAACGAAAGGACCAAGTGTTGAGGAAACGGGAGATCTCTTATGTGAAGGTCCAGTGGAGCAATCACATGAAACGGAAAGCTACTTGGAAACTTGAAGAGCGGATGCAGGAGAAGTATCCTCAATTCTTCAATTAAGGTACGCAAGTTTCGAGGACGAAACTTTTTGTAAGGGGGATGGAATGTCATACCCCGTGACTTTTAAGCGCGACTTTCAATACTTAAAAGTCAACCTTAAATGCAATTTAATTAATTTTGTAGGCTATGAGACTTAGTAATTTAAAATTTAGAAAAACAAGGAAAAGGGGTTAAAAGTGAGAATTAAAGAAATTAGGTAAATTACCAAAAGTACCCCTACTAAATGATAGGGGAGTTACACCACACTTTGGTATAACTCCCCATTAGCATAAAGGGGGCGGTTGAAAGGCAAAGAAAGAGGGGGAAGAAAAAAAACGCCTAGAGAGAAGAGAGAAGGAGAAAAGAGAAAGAAGAAGAATAGAAGAAGAAAAGGAAGAAAGAGCGGTCAATCTAGGTGCAACCTTTCTCGAAATCCTGCAGTACACTCGTAAGGCTAACTAGAAACAAAGGCAAGTAATCTTTCTATACGCTTTATGCAAATTTTGATACTTTAGGCCCTATGTTCTTACAAAGAGAAAACTTGGATTACACATTACTAGTTTTTACTTGTCTATGCTAAATGCTTTATTATATGTGTAATTGTTGTTGTTGTTGAGTAAAGTTATGTTCTTTGTGCCAATATCTAAAAATAGTTATGTTGTGATCCTTGTTGTTAAATATGCCCACAAGAGTGTTATACGTGATGTGTTTATTGTCCTTGTGTAAGTTCTTAAGTTTGGTGATTACACCTTAGATGCTTTGAGTGTGTTTGGAGGGAGTGGAAGGATGAATGTGACATTGTTGTAAGACTTGTTGCGTTGAAAGGTTTGAAGATATTTATTGAAGGTTGTGGGTGACAGAAGGTTTAGGGTGGATACTAGTTTACTTGTTTAAGAATCAAATCATGTTAGTTGTGTGTTAAGCATGATGAATCCAGGAGCTAAGATGGACCTTGAAGGGTTGAACATGAAAGGGTTGAAGAAGAGAGGTGTTGGGTGGAAGTTACTGCAGAAAAACTGCAGTTTAGAACCGTCAGAACACTTCGAGCACCTACATTAGGCGCTTCAAGTCACATTAGGCGCCTAATGTAGCGTTCAATGTGTCCTGAAGCATTCCCGTACAGAAAAACTGCAGTTTAGAACCGTCAGAACACTTCGAACACCTACATTAGGCGCTTCAAGTCACATTAGGCGCCTAATGTAGCGTTCTATGTCACATTAGGCGCTTCATGTAGGCGTTCAATGTCTACGGCACATCCCCGAACACCTAGTATAGGCGCTTTATGTCACTTTAGGCGCCTCATGTGGCGTTCCAAGTATACTGGAAGTCTTTTTGACCCTTTAGGCGCCCTATGTAAGTGTAGCAACTTTATACACTTCCTTGGAACATAAAATGCAAGGGTATTTGAGGTGTAATTGAGGAATAGATGGTAAGATTGACTAAGTAAGAATAAGATTGAATCCCAAGTGAATTAGTGAGACAAACGGACTTGGAAAGATACAAACAGGGACTGTTTGAGGTGCAAGACCGTATACTTGATATGTAAGATGTGTGTGTGAGATACCTTTATTATCTTCCATTGCTCATAAATTACAAAATGTTTTGAAAGTGTGCTAGAGTTGTAAACATTAAGTGTGAATGAGTAGGGTTAAGTATGAATTCGAAGTGGATTCGTGATACAAAAGGGCATGAAGTGGTATGAATGAGGTGTATTTGAGTTGTAAACGTTAAGTGTGAATGAGTAAAGTTAGGTATGAATCCAAAGTGAGTTAGCAATATGAAAGAGCACAAAATGGTACGAAAAGGGTGTGTTTGAGGAAGTATGAACGAGTAAGGTTAAGTGTGAACTCGAGATGATTTCGTAATACGAAGGGACACGAAATGATACGAGCAGGATGTGATAGAGGTTCAGGACTTTGTACTTGATATGTAAAGTGTGTGTGCATGTTTACACGTTTGATATGATGTTACATGAGCATTCTGCATCATGACATGGGCACTTGCATTTGATTTGAGAATTGCTTTGCGAAAGAACATGTGTTTACAAGAAAAGTTTGAAGTTTTCGAAAGACAAGATGGCTGCTGGTTGATCGCAGGGTATAAAAGTCACGCCTGCAAAAGCAGGGTATAAAAGCGTGATCTGTGAATCAACAGCAGGGTATAAAGTATTTTATGGGGCCCTGGACCTTTCAGCACGGATATATGATATATGTAATGGGGCTGTGGACCTTTCAGCACGGATATATGATATATGTAATGGGGTCGTGGACCTTTCAGCACGGATATATGATATATGTAATGGGGCCGTGGACCTTTCAGCATGGGGTATAAAGTTATATGTTATGGGGCCGTGGACCTTTCAGCACGGGGTATAAAGTTCTGTTTGCTGTGGACTGATCACCCACAGGGTATAAAGTTCTGCTACGCGAAGAATATGATAAGAAGTATTATGAAAAATTTTGTGAAATGACACGCATGACATGTTTACGAAAGAAGACATATGCATGGGTTTTGTGTGTGGTTTTGAAGAAGAACATGCATCATGATACACGAAGCATAAGATTTGACATGCAAGCAATGTTACTAGCATATGTTCTGTTTATGTGGTATGTTTGGCTCTATATGTTGGTTTCATTTTGTGTGTCAATTATGTGGCTTATTTGGATTTGATGAATCTTTATAAAGATGATATTTGCTAACCCGAGCACCTTATTTTGTGCATCGTTTTATATACTGGTGACTCGTCATGTGTGGTCCCGTAAGGTGTATAGACGGGTTACTTGCTAGCGATGTTTTCGTTCAGAACAATTACTCTATCTGCTTTTCAGGTGAGTCAAAGTATGAGATGATTTTTGTAGAAGATATCGGCGAGTGGGCTCATTGGGATGATAGTCTCTAAAATTGACAGGCTTATAGTCCTTATCCTTTAGTTGAGGGATTCACTGTTAAAACTTTGTATTGAAGGATACTTAAACACTCTCCCTGACACATTTTATTTCCGCTGTGTTTCATTTGGGATAATATGCTTACTGAAGTTTTTAATTCTACGTCGTTTCCGCTGATTTATCTTACGTCATGAATGACGTGTGCTTGATCTGCTTTGACGCTTCGTAGTTCTCCTAGTAGACTACGGCGGGTGCACTGGTTCCTATGACAGTTTCGGGCCGGGGCGCTACACTGACTGGGCTAGAAATCCAAATGATAGGCGGTCTACATCGGGATACTTTGCCTTTGTTGGAGGGAACCTTGTTACTTGGAAAAGTAAGAAACAGAAAGTTGTTGCCTTATCTAGCGCAGAGGCTGAGTTCAGAGGAATCACGAAAGGAATTATGGAAATATTGTGGCTAAAAAGGTTGTTTGATAAGATAGGGATGACAATACAACTTCCGGTACAATTAAAGTGCGACAACAAGGCAGCTATAAGCATTTCTGAAAACCCAGTGCAGCACGACAGGACCAAACATATTGAAGTCGATAGACATTTCATCAAAGAAAAATTGGAAGATGGAAGTGTGGAACTACCCTTTGTAAAGTCAGAAGACCAGCTTGGCGATATCTTAACCAAAGCTGTTACAGGAAGAATTTTTGAGATTGTTCTAAGCAAGTTGGGTATTGTTGACTCCCATACTCAACTTGAGGGGGAGTGTTAAAGAAAGATAGATACTAATTGATTTGGATAGATACTAATGGATTTGAATAAGGTACTAATTGATCCTAGATTGACTAAATCAAGTCTAGATTGGAAATTAGTCAAATCACAGTAGTTATTGTGTTCACATGTATAGCTTGAATATTGTAGTATTTATACTTGTTGTATGATGTATGAAAACTCAATGAAGAAAAAGGTTTCTTTCATTCACCAAATATTGTCTCTATACTTTTATCAGTAATGTATTCTATTGTTTTGCTACTTGACGTGAAACTACTTTTGTTTGACATGGTTGCCATTAGACAACTTGCTATTGAACTATTTTTCTTTCAGCATGACTTCCATCGACATGAAGTTTTAGCTAATTGTGTAAAGTGATCCAACATGTTCTCAAAATGATGGCCTTCTACAATTTCAATTCTTGCCCATGATGCTAGAGGAATTCCTTTTCCATGGCTTGTTTAAATTGTTTTTAATGCCTAGATTCAATTTTTTCTAATCACGGTATTCTTTTTTTACATTTAGTTTTAACTTTTTATAACTACAGTATTCTTCTGTCAGAAGTAAGATTTTCAGTAAACTATGGGAATTATTGCCCTCTTTTTTAACCAAAAAAAGGTAGAGCACATTTCTCCATACCAGTGTTTCAAACATTCCAACTAGATCCAGGCATTCGCTTATCGATTCCGTCTTTTTTTTAAAGATTTTTTGGCCTCAAGTTCGAGTATGATTATTTATGTTTCTTTTTATGGCAGTTATCTTCCAACTTGAATTGAACTCAAACTAATTCGATCGTATTTCGAGCAAGATTAAAATCATATATACAAATATAAAAATTCATTTAATATTGAAATCTTATTATTCATTATGTAAAACCCTATTATCATTTTAACAATTGTTAACTATCCTATTTAATTTATTGCTTATATGAAATAAAGTATTTTTTTGTCTAAAAATTATTGTTTTAGTTGATTTGAGCATAATTTAAAAAATTCAAAATATATTGATTAATATTTCTATTATATACTTAGTTAGTTAAATGATGTAAAATAGAGGAATCATATACATGTTAATTGAAAGGGTAATACGAAAACTTTGAATATTAGTGTTTTCCTATTTTCAAAATGTGAAGAATATTTCTAAGACAAACTAAAATAAAAAATGGGACAATTTTTTTGAAATAGAAAGAGTGATTAGCATAAAATCAAACATGACATAATCTATGTATGTATTTTAAGTTCAAGTATGCTTACGATACAACAATTAAAAGATCAATATGCAAGTTCAATATGCTTATAATATAACAGTTAGAAGATCAATATAGTTAAGATTGATATGCTCAGTATTCAACTCATTTTAATTTCAAACTTTTATAAATAAAACTAATCGATCAAAGACCTAAATTAAACTGAAACTGTTCACTAACTGCTAATTTGCGTAATATCTGCGAATCCATTCAAGTCAAAAGGCCTTTTTTGTCAAAAATGAAAGGGCGGATAGCGCAATTATGCAAACCAAAACGGCAACTTGTGCTAGCCAGTTAGGCGGAGCCCTAACGTTAAAACTGATATTCTGTACTGGGTATTATGCGGCGCCAATTTCATCGGTCTGTTTTTCTTCGGAAAGAGACTCTACAATCAATTGAATTCTACACAGAAAGTACCAATGACGTCGAGGCCGGAGCTGCTAGCTCCGCCGGAGATATTCTATAATGACGACGAAGCTCGCAAGTATACCTCCTCCTCGCGTATCATCGAAATTCAGGTACTTTCAGAAATTAAGTATAAGAATATAAGAGGTTCTTGCGGACATATTTTTTCTTATTTATTTGTTAGTCAGTTTGCAGGTATATCACGTAAAGCTATTTAATTTGCATTTGCATGGTTTTAACTTTGTTGAAGTTTGGTACTTTTAATGAAGGCCCAATTGACTGAGAGAGCATTGGAGCTACTAGCTTTGCCGGATGATGGAATTCCCAAGTTACTTCTTGATATTGGTAACTCCAGTTTTACAAGAAACTCTTCTTCTGAGTCCTTCTTTCGCTTTATTAATTTTCTTTTCGTTTTGAGTTTTTCTTTTTTCTGGATGGGTGGGTGGCTTGTTGAATGCCTCACACTGTTTAGGCATTTTGGTTATTTCGATGTATTTAGAAGCGAAGTTTTTGGGATAAGGAAAGTTTTCAGCTGTTGAAAAGGATAGGATTACGATTACTGCTGAATTTCATGAACAAAAGCAAAGAAGTTGTAATTAATGTCTTTTTTTCCTGACATTCGTTGGTTGAAGGGCATTACTGGTTTTTACCTTGCGCAATTGTTTTCCAGGTTGTTTTAACCGTTGCCCCTCTGTGGTTCTCCTCTGAGATAAATGTAAAACATATAGCTCTTCTACCTTTTCTTTTTCTTTGGGAAGGGAAGAGGGGAGGTGGAAGGGAGTTAATTACCTGTCCAGATTGTTTTCAGTCCTTGTGTCTTTACTTTTAAACTCAGAAGGAAGTAACGGTTAGTTAAGTGGGAATGGAACATATGATATTTCATTGATTTACCACCATGTACAATAGACCTATATATAGTACAATCGCTATCTCTATTTTTGGTATGTAAACAATAAAATCTCCTTACATGATTGCCTAATTTGATTTTGATTTTCTTTGATGTGATCATCCTTGTCAACGCTCCCCCTCAAGTTAGGTATTGGAACCACCAATGCCTAACTTGCACAATATTAAGTCGAATACTGTTCCAGTTACTGTTTTGGTAAGAATGTTTGTCAGCTGATCTTCCGATTTCACAAACATGAGTTCGATGATTCCTTCTTTAATTTTCTCTTTGACAAATCATGCTTTACGTTGTTTTCATATATGCTAATCGCTGTTTTGTTGTTGCACATCAACTGAGCCGGAAGTCTTGGCGGGAAACAAATCTCAGTCATTAACTTATTCGATCACATATTTCCATCACACCTTTGACAATTCCTTTGAACTCTGCTTTTGCACTGGATGGCACTGCAATTGTCAGTTTTTTATTTCTCCGTGTGACCAGATTTTCTCTCACTAAGGCGAAATACCCTGAGGCGGATCGTCAATCATTTGGGTTACCTACCCAATCGCATCAGTGAAGATCTTACGATCAAGGTGTTCGTTCCTCCCGAATATAATGCCCCTGCCCGGTGTGCCCTTTAAGTATCTAATTATCCTCATTGCTACCTTCATGTGTACGTTTTGTGGTCAGTGCATATTGACTTACCAGTCCGATATCATATGCAATACATATCTTGTGTTGGAGAGATATATCAATTTTCCCATGAGCCTTTGATACTTTTCTCGATTTGCCAGTGGAGCTTCTTCTTCCAGTTTTAACTTGTGGCTCGCCATCATAGGGTGGCCACTTAGTTTGCAGTTACCATCCCAACCTGAACCAACAGATCTAGTATATGCTTTTGTTAGGATATGAAAATTCTCTTCTTCGACTGGAAAACCTCGATCCCCTTGAAACACTTCAGTCCTCCCAGATCTTTCATTTCAAACTTGGTAGACAAACTTCCGAAGTTGGGCAATACCCTTCTCATTATTCCCTGTTATGATTATATCGTGTACGTAGATTATTAAACAAGTAATAAAAACCTCATTTTCTTTTTAAAAATAGAGTGTGATCAGCATTACTCTGATTGTACTAATTTTGTTTCATAGTCATAGTAAATCGTCCGAACCATGAATGAAGAAATTGTTTTAACCCATAGAGTACCATTTTTAACCTACAAAACTTCTTTAACCTACAAACTTCATTGTTTCGGAAGTCTCTAGAAAACCTTAGTGGTGCCTCTACATACACTTCCTCTCTTAGCTCTCCATTTAAGAAGGCATTCTTAACATCGAGTTGATGAAACGGCCAGTATATATTTGTTGCTATCAAGAATGAGACCCTAACAATATCAATCTTTGCTAATGGAGAGGTCTCTGAGTTATGAATCATGTCTGTGTACATCCTTTTGATGCAAGCCTGACTTTATATCGTTTAATAGTCTCATCCGCCTTGTATTTAATGGTGAACAACCATCTACATCCAATTGGTTTCTTCCCATTTGGTAGTACACATTTTTCATATGTTTCAGTTATCTCAAGGGCTCTCATCTCTGTATTCATTTTTCCTATGTTTCAGTTTTCTCTAGGGCTCCCATTTCCGTATTCATGGCCTATCGCCATTCAGTCTTCATGTGTGCTTCTTGTACGGTCCTCGGAATAGTTTCAGCCAGAAGAGTGACAAAAATGCACATGCAGTATTCACAATTCGCCCCCTTGCTATGTTTATTGGATACATGCTAATTTGAGACACATGCTCATATGAGTGTCACACCGGTGGCGCTCCTTGATTGCTTTTGCGAGGCAAAATATATTTATTTCCTCTAGACACTTCCAGATTGGTATCTCATCATTAGTCATAGGAGAGGAAGTATATGAGCTGAGTGCTGTTTCACTTTATCTTTTGTCGGACACCATACATGGGTAGATCAGTGGTAGGTACGAGTTCGTTGGTCTTTCCTGAGTTTATTGGTGGCCCTATGAAAATAGGAATAGTGTCTGAATGGTGTCGGGAATAGTAGGAATAGTATCTGGATTAATGGGAATAATTGACCAATCAAGTGAGTCATTCGTAATCTCCTCTTGAGCATGAGGTTGGTTGAGATAGTAAAATATGTTTCAAGGAAATCGCAATCCATGATGATGTAGATGTGTCGGGTAACTGGGTTGCAACAGGGGTCCCTTTTTGATGAATCCTATATCCCACAAATACGTATTTAATAGCATAAGAATCAAGTTTAGATCTTTCATATTTTGGAATATGGACAAATACGGAACAATCAAAGGCACATGGTAGAATGATTAATATTGGTGGGATAGGTGTCTGGGTTTGCTAGTACTTGGAGAGGGTTTCGTGGTCAAGAATTTTTGTGGGTAAGAGGTTAAAAAGATAAGTTGACGTGGCAACCGCTTCAAGCCAGAAGTACCTGAGAACACCTGATTCAAGCATTATGGCTCTGGTTATTTCAAAGAGAATGCAACTTTTGCTTTCTGTAGTACCATTTTGTTGAGGCGTGTTTGGACATGAGGTTTGGAAAATAAGACCATTTTTGTGGGGGAAAAGCTTTCATTTCATGGTTCACATATTCTCCGCCATTATTAAACCAAAAAAATTTGGATTTTTTGATTGGATTGGGTCTAAATCATTCGAAAACAGTTGACGAATTTTGTATAGACCTTAGATATATGCTTGAGAAAATACACCTAAGTCATGCGAGAAAAATTTTCGATGAACAATATAAAAGTTCTGAAAACCACTAGGAGTAGGGGAATGTGCAGGGCTCCACACATCAGAATGTATTATGGAAAATATAGTCTGAACTCGTGTATTGTTTGAGCCAAAAGAAGAGCGATGATTTTTCGTCAAAGCGCATGTTTCATATGACAAACGAGTATTATTACTTGTGAAGAATGTAGGAAAAAGCGACACAAGTACCTTAGAAATAGATACCCAAGTGGTAGATGCCACAATCAAATTTATTGGTTTGGTGTCCCATGGAAGAGCAAGACAGTCTCCTCACATCATCAACGTAATAAAGGCCTTCGTGCTTAGTGCCACATCCAATGATTTCCTTCGTATGAATATCCTACAAAGGACAAAGACGAAGATATATTAGTACCACACAATCTAAATCCTGTTTGATATGGCTCATGGACAGGAGTCTGCAGGATAGAGATGTTATTTAATTTTAATTTCGGAGAAATAGTTATAGGTCCGGCTCCCTTAACTGCAGCCACTCCACTGTTGACGGTTTGAATATGAGTTTATCATATGTTACGGTATCGATTGTTTGCTATCAAAGATCCACCTTTGATCAATTGGTGTAGGGCTGGATCGGGTGGGTTTATAACCCACCCTTATATTTCTGCCGTATGGGGAGGTGTTACAACCTACCCCTATTTCTCTTTCTTTATCATTTTCTCTCCTGTTACTCCTCCTTTCTTCCTTCCTTTGTCTCACCGCCGATGCCATATCCAAGGTCTATGAGGTCTTTGATTTCTTCTTCGATTCTCCTTTCACCGCAACAACTATTCGCCGTTGGAGGGTTGTAGTTGCAGCTGCTGCTGATGGCCTTTGGGTTGCTCACAATAGTGGCTCTCTTTATGGTTATTCTCCTACCGTTCGGGAACCCATGATTTGGAAACATGTTTATTTGGTATGCAATCCTCATTCCACATTGGTACAAATCAATTTGGATTTGTCATGTGTCCCATCCCGCAATGATGTGTTTGAGTGGGGGCGGACTATTCCAGCCAACTGTGTGCCGTCGAGCCTATCTCGGTGCTCTGGCATCGTTTTTTTGTTGAATTTGGGTGGAATTTTTTGATTGATGGGTTCTTCGTGCTGGTTGGGATTGTTTTCAGTCACTTGGCCGAGAAAGGTAACATGGACGATGATGATTTTTGTCTGAGTCTCAAATTTTTCAGCTAAATTGTGTGACTGTACGGACTTGGTTTTGTTCTTGTGGCTAATCGGGTTGTCTTGCTGTTCTTTGAGTTTGTGGTTTCTGTTGTTCTTGTTGGCCGAGTATGTTTAGGTGTGTGGTGTTTGCTGGTGGAATTTTTTGCTTTTAGGCTGTTTGCTGGTTGAATGAACGGAGTGAAATTTGTTTTGATCTTTTGCTAAATTTGTCAGAGAGGGGGTTTGGGAAAGTTTCTTTTCCGGACAGTGATGAACGAAATGTTCTAAATTCTCAAGGATTGAAGGAGCTGCTCTCTATCAAGTTAAATGGGAATGAAAAATGATAAATCACCAATATATGTACAATAGGCCTATATATAGTACACTCGCTATCTCTATTTTTGGTATGTAATCAATACAATAAAATACAAGAAATATGTAAATATTCTCCTTCCGCGATTGTGTGATATGATTTTGTTTTTGTTTTGTCAACACGATTACCCTTTCCTATTTTAGGCTGTGGATCTGGGTTGAGTGGTGAATCACTAACTGAAAGTGGTCATCAATGGATTGGTTTGGACATCTCACAGTCAATGCTCAGTATGTTTGATTTAAATTATGATTTCTTATTTTGTTTATTTATTTGATCATTTCCGGTCTGATCGGTAGTTGTTTTGTTACAAATCCAGATGTTGCTTTGGAGCGTGAGGTGGACGGTGATCTTATGCTGGGCGATATGGGCCAGGTAGGCTATCTTAATATCGAAAACTTTCTATTTGTATTTACTATATCCATTCACTGACACACTAGCACACCATGTTCCTATTATTGTGTCATTTATATAGGTACATATGGAGCCGGATATCTCACTGGAAGCAAACCCTCTATCCTTTGGGATAGAGGTATTGTTTGCCTGCCTCTCACCCTTCCCAGACCCTAACGAGAGCTTTTGCTGCTGTTGGGATATACTGAGTATGCGTTGTTGTTGTTGTTTCTACTCGCAGGTGTTTATTATGATGGTATTATAGTTACTGTCCATTAGGCTCTCTGTAACTTTCATCACCTCTTCACAATAAATATGAACATAATTTGCACAAAAGCCTTGAGAAACTGCTATTTAAGTTTTGCGGGAGTTTTAACATTTCTTTTCTGATGACTTGTATATTAATTTTTTTTAATAATCATGCGAGCAGAAATTATGTGACATTATTTTTTTAGTGTGTGAAGAGCTAGAAAGTGCTGTTATAGCAGATCATCAATGCAGGGACATCCTCTGATATGCTTTTGATGTGAGATCCGTGTTAAGATAAATTACTGATTCTCTTTTAAGATTTAGTATAACATACCTAACAAATTTAACGACCTATTGCCCAGCTAAGTTTGCATAAAGCTGAAAATAAGAAATTATACCATGAAATGTATTTTGAAAACTCTGTAGTTTCATGGGGTTGAGGTAAGAAGAACATAAATGAAACGTGTGGGGAAGGAGGAAGAAGGGGAGGAGATTCACTAGAAATAATTGAAGAGGTATGGAATGTGAAAACGTGGAAGTTAAACGTCAGGAAGAAAAGGAGGGAAAACTATTAGAAAGTGGCAAGGAAGGTAATATTTATATTGAGAATCATAGAGGGGCAGAGAACCATCCTGAATCTAAATGTTGTGTAAAGGACTCAAGTCAGAGGAACTGTTTAGTTGACATCCTTGCAGAAAGTACTATAGAGAAGCACAAAAATCTCATAGCAGAGTTCCATATCTTAGTGTTGCTTTCAGATGATGCAACTGGAATGACTCTTGTCATCAATGTTCTTGTTCAGAACCTTCTAAGAGATGTTTGCCATATCTTGACTAATCCGCCGGTTCTTTCTTACCATTCCTTTAATTGGTTTTCTTATAATAGATTGGACCAAATTTGGAGCTAAGGGAGCTGTTGGCACTTCTTCCCCGTAACTTATTAATGATAGACTGCTGGTAAAGATGAGGAGCAAGACAAATAGGAGACATACATGAAGTTACTACTACTAAAGAGATAACGTGGTTTATATCTCAAAATTAAACCTAGTGAGGATGAATATCATGAAGTGGTAGTGATGCGTGTCTGACGGAATCATACGCTCCTAAAAGACCTCTTGATAACAAGAAATTGAAGGTCTCACAAAGAACACGAAGAACACAAAAATACGAACTTTATATAAATGCAGCTTCGTAAGGAACCTTGTTAGACCTGATGTTTATCCATGTTGAGCAACCCACGCTTGATCAACAATCTTCGAGTGAAGAACTTTGGTAAACCTATGGAAAGCTTCTTGAACAACCTAGGAGATGAATTCTGACCATAATTTTTATTCAAAGAATTGTTTTGAATTCAAAAGATCGAAGTTTGTGTAAGCAAACTTCAACAAAATCGCACAAGGTTGATTTTGGTGAGCAAAAGCACGATTTGCCATGCTTTTATTCTTGAAGGGGGTGGTCGAGAAAAGGTCTTAGAGGGCTTATTTATAGGCTTCAAAAACTCTTAAAACTTAGCCAACTAAAAAAACCTTTTCTATCTTATTATCATACTTCTACAATCTTTTCAACGGTGGGAGGACCGACCACGAAGGAAGAGACAGCATCACTACCCAAAAACGACAACATAATAGATGTGAATGTCGAAGCAACACATAAGGAGATGTGATGACTGCACTTAAAAAGATAGGAAGAGCTAAGACAGTTGGTCTAGATAACATACCAATTGAGGCGTGGAAGTATTTGGGAGAGGAAGGGGTTCAATGACTAACTACTCTGTTCAGCCTTATTTTCAAAACAGGATAAATGCCATATGAGTGGAGGAGTGTCGTGTCCTGCTATATAAGAACAAAGTAGACGCATAGTATTGTGGGAATTACCGGAGTATAAAGTTGATAAGCCATATTATGAAGTTATGGGAGAGTAATCGATACTGAAATTAGGGGAGAAACTCAGGTTACGGTGAACCAATTTGGTTTCATACCAGGACGGTCAACTACGGAAGCAATACACATCCTAAGGAGAATGATGGAGAAGTATAAGGAGAAGAAGCGCGCTCTACATATGGTCTTCATCGATCTTGAAAAAGCGTATGATATTGTGCCACGTAGACTGATTTGGGATAGTCTAGATGCAAGAGGAGTCCCTATGAAGCACGTAGACATAATTAGGATATGTATGCATAGGATGAAAACAACCGTCCGTACGCCTGTAGGGAATGCAGACTTCTTTTCGGTGGAGGTAGGCCTCCATCAAGGGTCTGCTTTGATCCCATTTCTTTTTGCAGTTGTCGGTCGATGAGTTGTCAAAGAAGATCCAGGAGCCAGTTTCGTGGTGTATGCTTTTTGCTGACGATATTGTATTAGTCGCCGAGAGTAGACATATCCTGAGTATGAGAGTAGAGCAGTAGAGAGGGGCTTTAGAGAGAGAAGGCCTAAGGATTAGTCGTTTGAAGACCGAATAGCTGTACTGCGACTTCAGCGGCACAACCGATGGTGAGAATACCCAGCTCACCATCGAGGGTCAAGTGGTACCACATGTAAGTAAGTTCAAGTACCTAGGATGATTTGTACAGCAGGATGAGGACATAGATAGTGATGTAGCGCACCGAGTTGAAGCAGGCTGGTGTAGGTGGAGAGCGGCCTCATGGATGCTGTGTGACAAGAATTTTCCAACTAAATTAAAGGAAAAATTTTATAGCGTAGCAGTGCGGCCTACAATGTTATATGTAACAGACTGTTGGACATCAAGAGGACACAGTCGCAGAAGATGTAAGTGGCAGAGAAGGAGGATGCTGATGTGGATGTGTGGGCATACAAGGCTAGACCGGCTCAGAAATGAGGTATTTAGGGAAAGACTAGGGGTGGCTAGTATAGCGGATAAGATAAAGGAGGGAAGACTGAGATGGTTTGGGCATGTCAAGCAGAGACAGACAACAGTGTCCATCAGAGCAGTTGAAGGCCTCATTGTAAAGGGGAAAAGAAGTAAAGGCAGGCCCAGACTGACTTGGGAGGAGCGGATTAGACATGATATATTAGATTTGCATCTCCCTGAAGACATGATCCAGGATAGGAGCTCATAGAGACGGAGAATTAAGGTTAGCGAGGATTATGCAGGATATAGAGGCACCTTAGAGTATATATAGGGGCTTAGATACTCTATCAATGTTAGGTGGACTTTGCACTTTTTGTGTTTGTCTTAATCCTTCATTATTTGTGGTTCATTATGTGTCTATGCAGATACATATAGAGATGGGGGTCTCGCTGGAAGCGAACTCTCTATCCTTTGGGATGGAGGTATTGTTTGCCTATCTCTCACCCTCTTCAGACCCTAGCGATAGCTTTTGCTGTTGTTGAGATATACTGGGTATGTGTTGTTGTTGTTGTTCTATCATAAAAAAATAACAAAAAATAATAAACACAACAAAAATTTGGTTGGAGTAAACTTAGGCAGGTGGTCCCTAATGGGTCCAAAAAGGCTTAATTATAGCTTAAGACTTCAAAAGCATGCGGACAACTTTTAGTCCGGCCCATCCTCCTACCGTGCTCTTGTTAGGCTTCTTGGTGTTTAATTATATTAACCCAATGTATGCTTTTATGGTCTTGCAAATGTTTAATCCTTGATGGTGCATCATCCCCCCCCCCCCTCCCGGCTTCAAAAGGATTCGTCATCATATCTAAATTTGCACTAGAAAGAGATAATTTTGCCAGAAATAAGATTATAACATGAAAAGAAAATACAAGACGAATAGACACAAACAAAACTAGTTTACTCCCAATCCCATCGGGATCAAATATAAACATGATAAAGAATATGAAGGTTGAAAGAAACGTAAACACAAAGCATAAACTTTCTTTTAACTCCAAGCTTTACATGAACTTGTTTTGTCTCTTTTTAACATGTTTTGGATGCATTAAGACATGCACCAAAAGGTTACTAGGCACAAAATATGGCAACACATTAAGTGATAATAAATGCTCCATAAGACCAAAATTCATCATTTGTAGGTCATATTCCAATGTTAGGCCAATGTTTAATAAATTATTCTCCTTTGAAGAGAAAATACAATTCCAAGAAAAACTTCCACTATGAATACTTTCTTGTAAGAAGCATTGAAATTTAACTTTTATTTCGATAACTAGTCCATGGCTCAATACCTTTATAGATGCATATACAAGCTCTTGGATCAAACACATAGATAACCCAAAAAAATGGAAACACCATTGGAATGCTTAGACACATACAAATCAAGTTCTTTGAAAACAGAATTCTTGTTGTATTTACACAACCTTTAACAACAGTCCGCAAAACTATATTGAACTAGGCAAAATCGTTAATGATATATTATGGTTGTTTCACACTTTCCCTTTGAACCTCTTAAACTTGCAATAGCGAAAGCTCATATGCAAAAAAATGACAATGAATTAGACAATAAAATTTTAAATCTTGCCTTTCATCTTTACTCTCAACTTAAGATTCTTTTATATTCTCACATTTAGTTGGTGTAATCACCTTCCATGTTATGCAATAATCATTTGGCTTGCATGTTGAAAAAGCATGATTACACACAAACTCCGAAACTGGAGAATTGTTACTAGTAACTCATGTGTCTTGTGTTGCAGGTTTGCTGAAGATCATGAACACTTGTTCTTCCAACGCCTGCGCACATTAGGTGTGGACTACTCTCTTGAAGCAAACAAGCTGCAAGGTTAAGCTGTACAAATGAAAGGACATCATCTCCTGTCTATCATCCAGACGCAATTGGAACACAAAGTTTCAAAAAGACAGTACACTTTGGATTCTCAACATTGGTTTATTACGTATGGAGGGAAAAGAACAAACGGTATTACCGGCAGCTGGGTAAAGACTCGCAATCCTTAATCAAGGAGGTCATGGTATCTATAAGGTATGCAGCTACTTCATGGAAGGGGTACAAGAATTGTAAATTCAACTAGGAATCGGCAATTAACCTTAGCATCCCAGTAAAAGTCCATGCTTAAATCTCCTCTGCAATGGTTGACATCCTGCACTGGAACAGAAACACTGTTGTCTGGATAAAGAGTGTAAATAGGCCATTGCTCAGAGCGCTGAGTTACTCACCTCTTCTCATGTTTTTCTTAGGAAACTACTATTTGGGTGGTTGCTTTGTTTAGATGAATGAAGCACTAGAGGTTTTTTGTGGTAGAGTGCTGGTTTGGATTTCGTTGTTCACTTCTTATGCTCTCTGCTTTGTGCTTCCTTGGTGTTGCTATTTTGGTCTTGGGACTTGATTAATACTGGATGGATTGGGAGGGGAAAATGACCTGCTAGGGGTTCTTACTTTGGCTGGGGTTTTGTTTATTTTAGCTCGAACTTGGATCTTGATTCCAGATTTAGAGGTCCTAGTGGAAAGCCGGTGAACATTGCTGCTACAACTCTGAATTTAGCTGCTGGGCAATGTATACTTGGTATTGGAATATGCATTTCACTTGGTATAGGACGTGGGGGTCACTGTTGGATGAGCTGGTCTTTTCTAAAACGTCAAATTTTTGACCAACAAGACAGGGCATCTTTCTGTCATCTACATCAAGGCTTCTTCACAAGTATTGAACGCCATTGTCAGAACTTATGTCACTCTAAAAACCCCGCATCAGGCATTGCCGCTTTTGGAATAAAAATCAGAAACTACCGCTAAACGTCCCAGCGCTAGCCTTAGTTTGAGCATTTCAGTACTTTATGGTTCTTGTATTTTTCTTTCCTTTGGGAACGGGTGAGCTTTTTGCATGGCTTAATGATGATAGAACATCAAGCCATTTGTATTTTGAGCAAGTTGTACTTGCTGACACTATGAAATTGTTAGGATATGCTAGGAAAATGTATTGTGCCTTTATTTCGGGCAAGCTAAGCTTGCTATTGCTTACTCCTAGCAACTACCTTTGTAAAGATGTCTAATGTGGCTTATTTATGAAATTTTGCTTACAAAAAAGAAACATATAGTTAGTAATTACACAATCCAAACCAGCCACAAACCTGACACATTACCATTTCCTCATAATCTTCGACATAAGCCTTATATAGACCATCTAACAACTCATTATAGTATTTCTCTACAGTAAGATTATTTTGAGGCACTTACAAAAAAAAGGGATTATCTTGAGGCAGAGATTGATACCTCGACACTTGACTATGTCTTACCCATATATCCTGTGAATTTCCAAATTGGTCCATGCAACATTTACGATTGTCAAGGTCACGTTTGAAGCATTTTGCTCCCAAATTGTGTTAATCTATTTTGTAATCATGTTGGGGTTGATTTTTAGTTGTTGCTCTCCTTTTTGGCATTTGAACAAAGGTGCACCACTTTGATTCAAACAAGCAAATGTTAGCTTTAAGCTAGTAGAAGAGGAGGTGAAATAAAGTTAGCTTTAGCTTTAATCCATAAGTGTGTTACACCAAATGTTAGCTTTAAGCTGCTATTGTTATGTGTGGGACATAAATGGTTTTATGAGACATATTAAGGAGATTATAACATTAAACATGTTTGCAGATGTCATTAACCGTTTCTAGGGAAGGAATTTTTTCTGGCAATGGTTTGCACTGGATTGAACAAATGTGGAATGGAAGATACACAATCGAATTAAAGAAAAGAAGAAGAAGAAGAATGACACCTGATTATGCAAGAGTCCTTTTATAAGCTAGTAGAACAGGAGGTGATATAAAGTATATAAGACCAACGTTTTAAAAAGGGGGGGGGGGAATAGAGAGGAGTAACATGCTTGATTGTCTGGAAAATAAAAGTTGAAAAAGATAAATCTGGACTATTTACGTCCTGAGTATCTTCTTTGATTTAATTGACAGTGGGGTAGCACTTTCCAGAAAGAATCTGTTCTCATGGAATTTCCATTGGTTGCCTCATAACTTTTTAGTACTTGTTTATTTAGCTCATAGTTTTAGCTCAAAAATGGTATTTAGTTTGATGAAATTTTTGGTTTCATTTGCGGAAAATAAAATAGGTAGTGGAGAAGGTGATCTTTATTAATTAAATTTACCTTGCCACGTGGTTAATAATTACTCCCGTGATGAATCTGCTTTATACTCTTACGAGAATATATAACTTCCTTTCTTTTTCCCTTTTTCCTATTTTTTTGTTGGGAGGATGAGATACTAGCACATGCTCACTCATTGTTGCAGGGTTTAGGCATAAGGCATGGAGTAGTTGATGGAGCAATTAGCATCTCTGCTGTTCAGGTTTGTTCTTTAAGGCTATTATGCATGTGCTTTCATTAGGAAGACGACAACATTTACAACAGCAGTTTAATTTAATTTTTATTTATTTGTTTGTCTTCGTTAATTTAATTTAATTTTTTTATTTGTTTTTGTTTTGACTCGTAACCTAAATCTTATCCTCCTCGTGCGTCTCCTAATATTTAATGCATAATATGCGCCTTTAAGATATGCATATTTCAAAACTATTATATCATCTCAACCGTGATTCATGCTTAAATACTAAAATTCTCACTTAATTCTTATAATCTCAATATGACATCGGCTATATGAATCAATTGATCCATTATTATGTGTCAGTGACCATATACTCCTCAATTGCCATATAAATTCATATCCTTCCTTATTGTCTCTTTCCATTTCTTATTTGGTTTCCCTCTCCTACATTTAACATGCACCTCATTCATTGTCTCACATTGTCTGACAGGTGTTTCCACATGACGCCTTTGCACATGTCTATACCATCTGAACCTTGATTCTCTGATCTTCTCATCTATAAGAGCCACCCCAAAATTTCTCCTTATATGTTTATTTTTCTATTTTATATTTTCTTGTATGTCCACACATCCATCTGAACATTTTCATTACCGCCCGCTTGCACTCTGATTGTCCAACATTCAGACCCATAGAGCAGTGTGCAAGAGTTGTGGCTTCCATATTTTCTTTTCCTAGATTAATGACTAGAAGTTGTCAAACTATCCTATGGCTAATGTGCGCTTACTAAAAAGAAAAATATAAAAAGACTAACCTATGGGGCTATCCTAGTAGTCCTCCAAGGGCGAACCGTGAAAAAAAGAAGGAAATAAAAGATTATTACAGCTGCAGTAGTAGTATATAATGATTTGCCAGACTTATGAATATTTAATGTTATTTTCTGTGTGAAATTATCTTGGATAAGGTGTCCATGACCTTCTTGATGTCAGACTTGAGTTCTACTCTGTTCTTTATGATCCATTTTATACTAGAATACACATTTTAGGCAATAAATCATGAATTGCAGTAAATTCATTCTAAAATATGATATGCCAGTGACCTGAAATGAGAATCCTTTCCATCTCTGAAGCACTTTAACTGAAAGATCAAGGGGGTCTGTTGGTATAATATCATGCTCTCTTGATTTCAAATGTGGGGAAAAGAAGTCTGTAAACTACGTCTACTTTATGTTTATTTGAAGAAGTTTACTTCTGGCAATTGGAAATTGATTATGGTAACATATGTTTCTGACCCATATGATATGTTGCCCAAGTCTAGTTTTCTCTGTAGTCCCAAATGGTTGGAGATCCTGGTTTCCGTAGATAAACTTGCTGTATAGGCATTTTCCTGGTAGTACATTGGAAAATCAAATCTTGTTCGTTTGAGAGGTGGTGATTGCTTAGGGCCTTACGTTTTTGGGTGAGCAGCTATTTTCAACCTGTTACGCATTCGTGTTCTTTAATTTATGTTTTTCTTTTTTCTTTTTAACTTTTTTATGTAAAATTTATATGCCTTCATGCATCTGTATTATTAGTCTACCAGTTAATTTCTTTTCCATGAGGACATATTGATGCTTTAGTGATCCATTCTCTTAGAGATGATTGCTCATGCCTTTTTGAATTTTTTTTCGGATTAACAGTGGTTATGCAATGCTGACAAGTCCTCTCATGAGCCACGGAAAAGATTGAAGTATGTTCATTCATATTCTAGACATTCCCACTGATTAATTTTTGAATGCCTGTAACCTCTTGCTGCTGTCTTAAGTCGTTTAACTAGTATCATATACTTTCCAGGGCTTTTTTTCGAGTCTTTGTATAGAAGTTTGGCAAGAGGAGCAAGAGCAGTATTTCAAGTGTATCCAGAAACAGTAGCTCAAAGGGAGTTAATCCTTACTTATGCGATGCGAGCTGGATTTGCTGGTGGTGTAGTTGTTGACTTCCCACACAGGTAAACCTTCGGGGATTAACATGTTCGTAGTCCTATATATATTTGTTTGAAAGAAAATGATGTTCAGATCCAGCTTTGTCCTATCCTTTTACCACTGATTTATTTAATTGTTTGCTGAGCGGTGTTAAATTTTGAATATCTTCATTTTAAGGAGCTAACAGCTATTCTGTTTGAGGGGTGAAAATTTTGATGCAAAATACTGTTATATGCCTCACTTGTTGTAGTTAAAGAGAGCATTCATGCATGGTTCTTTTGCAGCCTAATTTATCAAATTTTATTGAAGCGTTATGTTTGACTAGTCTTCTTATGTTAGAGGTGTAGGCATCCTCCTCTGCTGTCCTTTGGTGTTGGCAATACGAAATTTAGAAAGCAAGCTCATAATAAACTGTAGAAATTGAGGAAAGATGGAGAGTTGTGCTGCTCTGTTTTATTTTTAATTTTTTCAAGTGGATTAATTTTGTCAAAATTATGCATAACTCGATATTTTCAACTGATTTTATTCCCTGATATGAAATTCTGGTATATTGGGTTTGCATTAGTTGAAGACTTGGTTGTCTTATGCTTGTTTTTGGTTTTATATGCAACAGTACTAAGAAAAGAAAGGAGTATCTGGTGCTTACCTGTGGTCCTCCTTCACTCAACTCTTCCATTCCAAAAGCTAAAGGTGAAGATGAAGAGAGTTGTTCGGACGAGGGTAGTAGCGCAGATGAAGAAAACCAAACAGTAAGTAATGATTTGTTAGTCTTTCGATGGAGACTTTTCTTATCCTTTAAATTTTGCAGATGAAGTGAGAAAAAACAAAAACAAAAAAACAGTTTGACTTGATTTCACCCACATGTGCTGTGCTGTACTGAATCCTCCATTAGCTTGATTTGTCTGAAGGCGTGCTAAGATCTTCGCTTTATTACCTTACAGGTGAGCATATCGGACAGACACAGACCAAGGAAGAAGCAAAAAATGAACAAGAAAGTTAAAGGAAGAGATTGGGTGTTGAGGAAGAAGGAAAGGATGAGGAAAAGGGGAATGCTGTGCCTCCAGATTCAAGATACACCGGGCGCAAACGGAAAGCTCGTTTTTGAGCAATTCATTAAGAAATAAATTGTGTGAGGTTTAGAACATATGGAACTGCATAAGAATTTTGGTTGGACTGCACAGGTGTTTTTTTGCCCATGTCAAGGATTTCTTTCGTGCAACAATTCCTGTCGGCCAAAGGTTTATCAAAGTTGTATTTCAGACCTTTTTGAGTATGAACTTAATAAGAAAATATGTTGTCCCAAGCTTTCTCATGTCTTGGCACGATTGTCATGTCACTAATTCAGACCCTTTTTCAGTATGAACTTATGAAAATTATGTAGTCTCGAGTTTTATTTCAGTCTTGGCACGATTGTCATACTATACTAGTTCAGACCCTCTCAGAGTATGAACTTATGAAAATCATAGAGTCAGGAGGTTCGGTGAGGTCTTGGTACAAATGCGAACGCTATGGTTTGGGGGATCTTTTAGGTGGACAACTAAAGTAAATACTTTCGCTGAACTAGAAGAAATTCCATATTTCAAAGTCGTGCAATCACTGTAAGGCTATCTCCAATGGGAGACCCAAAGCACCAATTTGGTTGCAAAAAGTTGCTCCAACCAAGCACCAAAATGAACACCAAATTGGTGAAAATGAATAGTGTTGCACCAAATAGGTGCAACACTATTCATTGCACCAAATCACTATTCATCCTCCACAATCATCATTTTAAGAATATTGATTTAATTTTAATTCGTTATAATAATTTTAATTTTGTTAATTTCGTTATAAAAATTTTAATTTCGCTAATTACGTTATAAAAATTTAATTACGTTAATTTCGTTATAAAAATTTTAATTTTGTTATAAAAATTTTAATTTCGTTTTTAAGAAAAAATTATATAACAAAAAATTAAAAATAAATAAGATTCATGATATAATGAAGGCTTGTATTATCATGCATAATATGATAGTGGATGATGAAAGGGATCTCAATGCACGATCATAGAACCCATAGAAATGCCATCTCCAAACGTTGAAATCGTTGAAGATGAAAATGTTCGATTTGAAAGATTTTTGGATCGATTTAATCAAATCAAAAATAAAGAAGCTCATATTGCTCTAACGCAATGACTTGATAGATCATTTATGGGAGGAATATACTAATTCGGAAGGGCATTGAAATTTAATTGTCATTGTAATATTTCCTATGTTGTTTGGGTGTTTTATTTTTCTTGTATGTTTGTTTGTGTAATAAAATCTAATAAATTGTACTATTTTGTTTTATTTATAATTTAATTTTTATTTTTAATTTTTAAATTTATAGCAACTCCAACACGTTAAGATTTTTATAAATTTTTAATTCATCATCTTACATTAAATTTATATGAATGTTAAATTTATGTTAAATTATTTATAATAATGAATTAAAAATAGAATGATAGAAGAATCTTTAAAGAATATTCTTATTTGGTGCTGGATTTGGTGTTTGTGGTTGGAGTACTTTTTACTGTTTATTGCACCAAATAGGTGATTTGGTGCAAAATTTGGTGTTTGTGGTTGGAGATGGCCTAAGGTAGAACTGGTCTATAACTTCGCATTTCATTTGACTAGCTCGTTTAAACAAATAAAAAAACAATTGGAGGAAAAGCTAGCCGGTATAACTTTCGAAAGGAATTTGCTTCTCACTACTGAGAATTTATTTTTTTATTTTTTTATTTAAAAACCCTTCATCTGCATAACACGGCTTGCAGTTAGTTAAAAATTCAGTTACGTATTTCAGATAATGATAGTTTCCTCCAGCACTAATTCATCTAGATAGACAGCATGGGTAGACAGTCCAATGATCAAGAGTATTCACGAACTTTGATTGTATAAAGTCTCTTCATAATATTTCTATTTATTGATTTACATTTTTATCGACACCGTCCTTTTTGTGTCCTACTCACTTAAATACGGTGTGGCTGGAACTGATGCTCTACAAGATTCTAACTTTAGTTCAATTACATATGTGTCTTAATGATATACGAGACACTGTCTTTCAATATCCACTGCATGAAATGTTAACCGTCACGACATTTATGTTAATACACCATCATTGTGGCATTTTTAGGAACCACGATCACCATTATGTTGTTGAAAACTATGTTTGGATAATTTTCAAAGTTATGATTTTAAGTGTTGATTACTTAAGGAAGTGTCACACATATGATAAAAAGATGAAATATATTAAACATGTGAGAAAGTTTGAACAGAGAACATTGAGCGCTTCATAAAGCGCTTTATCCTTCAGAAAATTTAAACAGAAACTTTAGTTCAAACTTGAACGCTTCATAAAGCGTTTTATCCAATAAAAACTGGGATCAGAGAGTTCTGGCGCGCTACACCAAGCGCTTTATCATTTGAATAACTCGGATCAGAGAGTTCTGGCGCGCTACACCAAGCGCTTTATCATTTGGAAGTTCTGACAGAGAGTTATGATGGCCACATGAAGCATTACATAAAGCGCTTGATCTATGAAAAAATATTATTATGTGTTACTTCACTCTCGTAACAAAGTGTTTCATGCTATCTAAAATGTGATAAATAGTTGTTTCATTTACATATATGTTCTTAATGTTTCATACATGATTTTGGTGAGCTTATTATTTGATTTTTATGAATATTATTATGTCTTGTAACTAATATGCCGTGGAAGTTATACGACTTACCAAAAAGGGCAAAAAGTGGAATTTTAAGTCTTGCAGGTATATTGTCTTCACATATTCTATAATATGTTACTATGTAACATGATATTATCATCTCAAGACTATCTCTATGACATTCGTCATAATTATTTCAAGACAAGACTATCTTTCTCAAAAAAAAAAAAATGCTATCAAGGGAATTATCGTGTTTTTATTCTCGGAGCATATCGCAACATCTTCACTATGATTATTTCTCAAGGATTTTATTATCATCATTATGGACTTCTTATGGTATTCTTGAAGTATCAACATCAAGATTATTATTGCTATATTTGGTTTTCGGTATTCTTGGGATTTCTCGTTATGTGACATTTATTTTGTCACACTATATGGTCATCTTATGATATCATTATAAGACTTATTCTCAAATTATTTTGCAGTAATTTCATGTCACAATTGACATGGTAAATGGTTACAACTTTCAAGGAGAGAAAGGTGGAAATAGTTTTGACTATTTTCTACTTAAATCTAGCCATTCATTTTGAATTCAAGGGCTGAGATTAACTCTTATTTTTCTCATCAAAATGATGCATTTACATGTGTACAAGGTGACTATCTCCTATGATGACAAGTGTCAAAGGAAATGATGCTAGAACCAATCAAAACTCAAGGATTATACTTAGTGGCAAAAAGTTGTCAACATGGCACACACATGGCCATATGGGCGGTTTTTATAGCTAAATGGAGTTCAAATTTTGCTGAGATTTCTTCTCCCACATGTGCTAATATGGTGGAACAAACTTGGTTAACTTTTGAGAGATTTACTCATCATTTATCTCATCATTTATCTCCTTCAAATCTGAAATTTCCATGTCATATAATGCTGAAGAAAGTTGGTGACATAGATAGACAAATCACATTGCTTGAAGGTGCCAAGTGTGCAAAGTCTTGAAGACAAGAACCAGTGGTGTGAAGACAAGTGTGTTTGATGACATTCAAGGTGACAAATGACAATCTTATCAACAAGGGATGCCTCACACTATAAATAGAGGTTGAAGTGAAGAGGTGAAGATACACCTCTCTTGCTATCTTCTTCTTCTTCTTCTTCTCTATTCTTATTGTGCAGCTTGTGGTGAAATTTTTGAAGCATTGTAGTGCTGCTTAGATACACCTTATTGTGGTAAGAATTGTTGTAATTGATAAGCCAAGTTTATAAGGCTTGATGAAAAGGTGAAAAGGTGTATGAGTGTGATAGTGCTGAAATTCTGTAAAGGTGTTGTGAATAGCTTGAATAGGGTTGAATGTGAAGCCCAGGGGATCGAGCCTAAGGTGGTAATTCTTTGACACTGATGATAGTGAATACTGAGTAAGGTGTCCTCGAAGACTGGAGTAGGCACATTTGGCCGAACCAGTATAAAATTCTTGGGTTTACTTTCTGTACTTTACACTTTAGTTTTCTATTCTCTGTTTTGTTAACACGTTTTATAAATTCTGAAAAAAATAGTAACGGTTTTCAAAATTTCTAAAACTTTACAGAGACATACTTTAGTCTCTTATCTTTCATTTGAAACCAATTTTACTCAATTTGGATAAGTTTAGGTTAATCAAAAAGTCCAAAGTTCTGCAACTGCTACAATCTGTTTTTCAGATTTGCAAAAGTTGAGAAAAGTGACTTGGTTGACTAACTTGCCTAACGAATTTTTCAAAACTGTTTCAAACCCATTATTATACATATCTTAAGGGTTATTGGTGTTAAATGTTCAAAGGTTTTGGACTTGGGGATTGACGGGAAAATTTTTGTGAAGTTGAGTCAATTTCTGAACTCTGTTCTGGAATTCTGTGTAGACAAAAAGTTTTTGATTAGTTGAAGGTCTTAAAGATTTTATTTTGACTTGAAATTTTTTGTAGGAGTTAGAAAAACATATTGAAGTGTGTTTCTGAAAAGTTTCATAATTTTTGAAAGTGTTTTTAAAGTCAAAAAATATATTTGCAAAACAGTTTCTGTTTTCTGAGTTTCAGATTTCAGAATTGATGGGTTTTGAAAAGGGTTAAAATAGTGTGATTTCCGCTAACCACTATTCACCCCCCCCTCTAGTGGGTGTTTGTGCAGGGATTTTGATCCAACAATTGGTATCAGAGCCAGGTTACACCACTCTAAGAAACACGAAACAAAAACCAAGGTACCTTATCTACTTTCACACAATGGCCATAGTTCCTCACAAAGGAGAGTTAGAAGGTATGTCCTACTCAACGTCCTCCTCTTACTGATGGTAATAACTTGTTCATTGGAAGTTGAGAATGAAATTATTCTTGATGGCTATAGATATTAATTTATGGTCAATAGTTGAGGATGATCCCATATATTCCTACAAAGTTGTTAAAGTAAATGATGTGACACAAGAGGTAGAAAAATATAAAAGCGAATGGACTAGTGATGATAAGAAAAAGATGTATATGAATGCTAAAGCTATGCAATTACTCTTGAATGGTCTTACTACTTACAAAGCCGGTTATGTTTCTAATTGCAATAGTGCTCATGATATGTAGAAATCTTTAGAATTAAAGCATGAAGGTACAAGCGATGTTAAAGATTCAAAAATAAATACGCTTATGACTGAATTAGAATGCTTTAAAATGCTGCCAAACGAATCCATAGTTTATATGGATTTAAGGCTTACTAATGTGTTTAATGCTCTTGAGTCATTAGGAATGTCTTTACAAATAAAGAGAAGGTACAAAAAGTCCTTCGAAGCCTGCCTGCTGACTGGGATGCAAAGGTTTACTGCGATTGAAAGAAATGAAATCCATCACCAAAATGGATGAATTGATTGGCTCACTCAAGGTATATGAAGCAAAAATGAATCAAAGAAAATCTGAATCTTCAAAACAATCCGGTAAAGCTATTGCTTTCAAAACTACCGAATCTTCACATGTGAGCATTGATGAAGAAAATGATGATAGTGAGTTAGATGATGATTTAATTTTAGTAGCAAGAAAATTGAGAAGAGTTTTTTAAACGTACAAATAGAAAACAATCTTCTTCTACTCCTTCTCAACTTAAAAGAAATAATTCTTCTAAGAATGAGAATAATGAAAAATGGTATAACAAAGAGTTGAAATGCTATGAATATGGACAAAGGGACATATTTCTTATGATTGCCCAAACAAGAACAAGCAACGAAAGAGACTCAAAGGAATAAGCAAAAGGAGTCAAAGCCAAAGAAAGGTAAAAGTGCAATGAAGGCTAGTACTTGGAGTGACTCATCCGACTCAGAATCCGAGCAATCCGAAGATGAAGAAGCACAAGTATGCTTTGTTTCAAAAGAGGTAACATCTTCTTCTGATCTAGATTCTGAAAATGACATGTCTCTTGATGAAATGCATATTGAGTTTTTGAAAATGCATGCTCATTGTAAAAAGCTGTCTAAAGAGAAAAAGAAACTAATTGAGGAAAACAACAAGTTGAAGACGTCCAACTTGGAAGTTTCAATTCAATTAGAGTCTTTAAAAGAAGAATCATCTAGTATTCTTAATTCATTAGAAACCAAAATAGGTTTGCACAAAAATAATGAACAAAAACTTAGTTCTGAAATCACCTGCTAAAATCAAAACTAAATGCATATGAAAATGAAATTTCCTTGTTAAAGGCATGCAAACTTGACTTAGAAAAACATGTTAGATTCATTAATTGCATCATAAAAATATGAAAATGACAAAACCGGATTAGGATATAAAGAAAAACATGATAAATTAAGTAAAAAGACAAACTTTGTTTCTTCTATTTCTAAATTGCCTTATGTTGTAAAGAACAATGTGCCAATTCTTCCTACTCCTCTTTCTAAAACAAGAGTTTCACAACATTTCCTAGGCAAAATTTGCATATAGAAATTATGCATACATGTATACAAATTTTCCTAAACAAAATAAAAATAATTATGTCTCATATAGAAAGAAATCAACAAGACATGGTTATTCATATGATTATCCTAGAAATCATTCATCTTGGGCTAAAAATGTTTCTTATATGCCAAGAAAAATGCATATGGAAACAATTCATCTACATTTAAATGGCATGGTCAAATGTATAATAATTTTTTATATTTTTCAAACCATGAAACGCCAAGTATGTGCCAAAAAGGTACATCCAAGTTTGGATACCCAAAGGGTATATAACAAGGATGTTACTAACGTCTAAAGACCCATCTAAAGGGTACCTAAACTTTATCTTCTTTGCAGGTTAATATTCATAAAGAATTAAAGAAGAGGATAAAGAACGAAGATCTGAAGAACAAATGGTTTTTAGATAGTGGATGTTCAAGACACATGACCGGAAATCCATCATTATTCATCACTTTAAAAGAAATTAAGAATGGAGCAAATGTTACATTTGGTGATGATGCTTATGGCAATGTAATTGGAAAAGGCATAGTTGGTGGTCCAAATAATTTTCAAATCGAGAATGTGCTGTTGGTAAGTAATCTTTCTTATAATTTATTAAGTATTTCACAATTTATTGACAATGGTCTTGATGTCTCTTTTCATCTCACTTCTTGCGATATTACAAATAAAAAGGGTGAAACTGTGTTAAAGGAGATAGAGATTGTTAGTGTATGTGCCATAGGCCATGATTTGGATATTTATGTTATACATTTATTATGAATAAAGAGGTTTTATTATCATTATTGTTGGTTAGTATGTTACACAGTTTTGATATTTGTCCCTGATTCATTATTGTTATAGAGATAAATAATTTATAATCAGTATGAGTATTGATTTGATAATCATGAGATGATTATGTGTATGGTGATACAAATCAATTTCATAGATACTTGTTAGAGAACAGTGTATTGGATAGACCCATCATGAGATTACTACATGGATTAGCGTCATAAGTAAATCTCATGATAGTCGTGTTTTAATCCTTTGACTTGAGATTGTCATAGTTTCCAACATAAGGACTATTATATTTTGACATGATCAAACGTTATCCGTAACTGGATAATAATAAAGGTCATGATTGAATGTGATATAAATTATGTAGAGGATATTGAACAATCAAGATAGGATTTGTCCCTCTCTTTTGAGAGAGATATCTTTGGGCCCCTCGATTAGTGAGACTATGAAATGCATGGCCGTGCTCAAATGAATTGATAGTGTGATCAATATCATTTGTTTTATCAGTCTACTTAGAGATCGAGTAATCATATGTTTGAGCAATATAAGTATGATCCTAACCATGACTTATGTTCAAGCTAGATATCGTGTGACAAAGGGATTAATGCATATACTATATTATTAGACTGGTTGGACTTTACTCGTATTAATTGGGTAGTCGTAATGTCTTGCTAGAGACCAATTATGACTTGTTGGTTTAATAGAAATTTAACGACTGCCAATTAATATGGGCCTATCGGGTCACACATAAGAATGCGTATGGGCTGATATTAATAATATTAATATTAGATACTAATTATTATTATTATTATTATTATTATTATTATTATTATTATTATTATTATTATTATTATTATTATTTTCGTTTATATATATATATATTTATATCATCAGATAATAACAATAGGATCCATATCTGATATGGATTTTGATTGGTTTTATATATTCCTAACAGAATCCGTATTTGGTACGAATTATGATTGGCATTAACCAATCCGATCTGGAATCGGATTTTGATATCTATATATATGTATATAGCCTGCTGTGTCTCGTACACAACAGAAAACAGAGAAACGAAACACTAGAATCGTTTTTGAGAAAAGCCGAGTTCTTCAGCCGCGCCGTTTCAAGAGCTAGCACTCCGGATGGAAGCATTCGTGTGGATACTGACAGAGGGTGATCGTACAATCGCACCTCCTACGTTCGCACGTTCTACGTCTGCAGATTTCGAATCTATAGAGGTATGGTTTTTTGTTTCTTTCATCGAATTAAACGAACAACATGGTTCCTTGGTAGGAAATCAGAGATCAAGTTTTGTTTTTCCGCTGTGCGTTTTGCAGTGATCTCGTTGGATTTCCTAACAGAGATGGAAATATTTATACATTATCCATTAACAATATGTTAGATGCCAAAATTAAATGTTTTATATCGTATGATTTTGATGTTAATTTGTGGCACAGATGCTTAGGACATATTGGAATTTCTACCATTGAAAAATTGTCTAAAATGAACTTAATAAGAGGTTTGCCTAAATTAGATTTGCATAACTTTCAATTATGTGAAACTTGCATTAAAGGAAAACATTGTAAAGAATCATTGAAACCAAAACATGATGTGAGTACTTGTCACATTTTAGAACTTCTTCACATTGACTTTTTTGGTCCAAGTAGAACAAGAAGTCTTGGTGGCCATTATTATGTATGTGTCATTGTTGATGATTATTCAAGATTTACATGGACATTATTTTTATCTCATAAAGATGATGCTGCATTGGAAATTGAGAAACTTGTTAAAAAACTTGAAAATCTTTATGAAGAAAATGTTAAAAGAATTAGGAGTGATCGTGGTGGAGAATTTAAAAATAAATTTGTGATTAAATTTTGTGAATTAAATAGAATTAAACATGAGTTTTCACCACTTAGAACCCCACAACTTAATGGCGTTGTTGAAAGAAAAAATAGAACAATTCAAGAAATTGCTAGAACAATGTTATGTGAAATAAAGTTCCAAGATTTTTGTGGGCGGAAGCCGTAAATTGTGCATCTTATATCATTAATCAGCTATCTATTAGAAAGAAATTAAACAAAACTCCTTATGAATTGTTGAATAATAGAAAACCAAAGATTGATTATTTAAGAGTTTTCGGCTGCAAATGTTTTGTTCTCAACACAAAAGATAACCTAGATAAATTTGAGCAAAAGTCTATTGAATGCATATTTGTTGGTTATTCTACTAATTCTAAGGCATATAGGTGTTATAATCCTGCATCTAGAAAAATAATTGAATCAATACATGTAAAGTTTAATGAAAATGCTCATATTGACATGCATGATAAAGTTCAAAAAGAACAAAATGATAATGTTGAAAATATGTTTGATGATGATGATGACTTGTTACTTGAGCCTGTATATGATCATCTAGATCCTATTCCCCCTGAACAAGACATGCATGAACCTTTAGGTGAAGTAAATCAAGAGATTTTGCAATTGGAAGATAATTCATTTAACTTACAAGATGTTCCAATTGTATATGATTATGTTCACACTAATGAAACATTTGAACTAGATGAAGGTGAACCTAGTCAACATAGGAATTGGTGGCACATAAAAGACAAACATAAACATCCTAAAGAATTAATTATTGGAGATATAAATGAAGGAATTAAAACTCGTAGAAGTATCAAACAATTGGATCATGACGAGGGACATGCATTAATCTCACATTTGGAACCTAAGAATGTTAAGGAAGCATTGAATGATTCATCTTGGGTAAATGCAATGCATGAAGAATTGAATGAATTTACTAGAAATGATGTGTGGGATTTGATGCCTAAACCTAACAATAAATCTATTATTGGTACAAAATGGGTGTTTAGAAATAAATTGGATGAACAAGGTAATATTACTCGAAATAAAGCTAGACTTGTTGCACAAGGATATAATCAACAGGAAGGAATTGATTATGAAGAAACTTTTGCGCCTGTTGCACGTCTTGAAGCTATAAGATTATTGCTTGCTATTGCTAGTTTGAGTAGTATTAAATTATTTCAAATGGATGTTAAATGTGCATTTTTGAATGGTTTTATTCAAGAAGAAGTTTTTGTAAAACAACCCCCAGGATTTGAAGATCCAAAATACCCAACCATGTATATAAGCTTAAGAAGGCTTTGTATGGGTTAAAACAAGCTCCAAGAGCTTGGTATGATAGATTTGCAAATTTTCTTATTGCAAATAACTATCAAAGGGGGACCATAGATAACACATTGTTTCTTAAAAGGAAAGATAATGATTTATTAATTGTCCAAATATATGTAGACGACATTATCTTTGGTTCAACTAACCCTACCTTAGTAAAAGACTTCGAAGGATGTATGAAGTCTGAATTTGAGATGTCAATAGTAGGAGAATTGAACTACTTCTTAGGGTTACAAATCAAACAAACCCCTCAAGGAATCCACATTAGCCAACTTAAGTATATCAATGATATGATTAAAAAGTTTGGATTTGAAGAGTTGAAACCTTCAACTACCCCCATGAGTGTTAGTACCAAACTAGACAAGGATGAAAATGGAAAACCTTTTGATGACACACTATATAGGTCTATGATTGGATCGTTGTTGTATTTAACTGCATCAAGACCTGATATAATGTTTAGTGTGTGTATGTGTGCTAGGTTTCAATCTTGTCCTAAAGTGTCACATTATAATGCGGTGAAAAAGATATTTAGATACATTAAACATACACCTCATTTAGGACTTTGGTACGATAAAAATGCTAAGTAAGAATTATACGCATTTAGTGATGCTGATTATGGTGGTTTCAAGATAGATAGAAAATCCACTAGCGGTACGTGTCAATTCATAGGAACCAACTTAATCTCTTGGTTTCCTAAGAAACAAGCCAGTGTAGCTTTTTCTACCACCGAAGCCGAGTATATAGCCTTAAGTTTATGCACTACCCAAATACTTTGGCTTAAACAACAACTTAGTGACTTTGACATTATAATGAATAAGATTCCAATTTTCTGTGATAGCACAAGTGCGATCAATCTTTCTCGGAATCCGGTACTTCATTCTAAGGCCAAACACATAGAAGTTAAATATCATTTCCTCCGTGACCATGTTCAAAATGAGGATATAGTCATAAACCATGTAAGAACTGATCATCAGGCTGCTGATATATTTACTAAACCCCTTAGTCAAGCTACTTTTGAAAACTTATGAGCCAAGTTAGGTATGATGGTCTACGATACAATTGCGTGATTCTATCTTTTGCATGATTTGCAAAATAAAGGGGGAGATAGATATAAGAACATGATTTTAGTTGTTAAGTCATGATTCTAAGGTTGAATGATAAGTTTTAAATTGGTATAAACTTTCGATTTGTGTTCAATTGGCTAGGAGCATAGGTTAAGGGGGGGAATATAAATTGAGGGGGAGCATATGTTTAAACATGTATCTTAAAAAAAATTTGAAAACAATTGGTATAAAATTGGTGAGTTTTTCAAAACAATTGGTAAGTATGTGATAACAATTGGTAAAGAGTTGTGACATTAAAATTATGTAGAGTTATTTTGAAAATCATCCAAAAGGGGGAGAATGTTGAAAACTATGTTTGGATAATTTTCAAAGTTATGATTTTAAGTGTTGATTAATTAAGGAAGTGTCACACATATTATAAAAAGATGAAATATATTAAACATGTGAGAAAGTTTGAACAGAGAACATTGAGCGCTTCATAAAGCGCTTTATCATTCAGAAAGTTTAAACAGAAACTTTAGTTCAAACATTGAACGCTTCATAAAGCGTTTTATCCAATAAAAAACTGGGATCAGAGAGTTCTGGCGCGCTACACCAAGCGCTTTATCATTTGAATAACTCAGATCAGAGAGTTCTGGCGCGCTACACCAAGCGCTTTATCATTTGGAAATTCTAAACAGAGAGTTATGATGGCAACATGAAGCACTACATAAAGTGCTTGATCTATGAAAAATATTATTGTGTCACTTCAATCTCGTAACAAAGTGTTCCATGCTATCTAAGATGTGATAAATAGTTGTTTTCATTTACATATATGTTCTTAATGTTTCATACATGATTTTGGTGAGTTTATTATTTGATTTTTATGAATATTATTATGTCTTGTAACTAATATGCCGCGAAAGTTATACGACTTACCAAAAAGGGCAAAAAGTGGAATTTTAAGTCTTGCAGGTATATTGTCTTCACATATTCTATAATATGTTACTATGTAACATGATATTATCATCTCAAGACTATCTCTATGACATTCGTCATAATTATTTCAAGACAAGACTATCTTTCTCAAAAAAAATGCTATCAAGGGAGTTATCGTGTTTTTATTCTCGGAGCATATCGCGACATCTTCACTTTGATTATTTCTCAAGGATATTATTATCATCATTATGGACTTCTTATGGTGTTCTTGAAGTATCAACATCAAGAATATTATTGCTATATTTGGTTTTCAGTATTCTCGGGATTTCTCGTTATGTGACATTTATTTTGTCACACTATATGGTCATCTTATGATATCATTATAAGACTTATTCTCATATTATTTTGCAGTAATTTCATGTCACAATTGACATGGTAAATGGTTACAACTTTCAAGGAGAGAAAGGTGGAAATAGTTTTGACTATTTTCTACTTAAATATAGCCATTCATTTTGAATTCAAGGGCTGAGATTAACTCTTATTTTTCTCATCAAAATGATGCATTTACATGTGTATAAGGTGACTATCTCCTATGATGACAAGTGTCAAAGAAAATGATGCTAGAACCAATCAAAACTCAAGGATTATACTTAGTGGCAAAAAGTTGTCAACATGGCACACACATGGCCATATGGGCGGTTTTTATAGCTAAATGGAGTTCAAATTTTTGCTGAGATTTCTTCTCCCACATGTGCTAATATGGTGGAACAAACTTGGTTAACTTTTGAGAGATTTACTCATCATTTATCTCATCATTTATCTCCTTCAAATCTGAAATTTCCATGTCATATAATGCCGAAAAAGTTGGTGACGTAGATAGACAAATCACATTGCTTGAAGGTGCCAAGTATGCAAAGTCTTGAAGACAAGAACCAGTGGTGTGAAGACAAGTGTAATTGATGACATTCAAGGTGACAAATGGCAATCTTATCAACAAGGGATGCCTCACACTATAAATAGAGGTTGAAGTGATGAGTTGAAGATACACCTCTCTTGCTATCTTCTTCTTCTTCTTCTCTATTCTTATTGTGCAGCTTGTGGTGAAATTTTTGAAGCATTGCAGTGCTGCTTAGATACACCTTATTGTGGTAGAATTGTTGTAATTGATAAGCCAAGTTTATAAGGCTTGATGAAAGGTGAAAAGGTGTATGAGGTGTGATAGTGCTGAAATTCTGTAAAGGTGTTGTGAATAGCTTGAATAGGGTTGGTGTGAAGCCCAAGGATCGAGCTAAGGTGTAATTCTGTGACACTGGTGATAGTGAATACTGAGAAAGGTGTCCTCGAAGACTGGAGTAGGCACATTTGGCCGAACCAGTATAAAATTTTTGGTGTTCTTTACTTTTTGTACTTTACACTTTAGTTTTCTATTCTCTGTTTTGTTAACACGTGTTATAAATTCTGGAAAAAATAGTAAACGGTTTTTAAAATTGCTAAAACTTTACAGAGACATACTTTAGTCTCTTATATTTTATTTGAAACCAATTTGACTCAATTTGGATAAGTTTAGGCTAATCAAAAGTCCAAAGTTCTGCAACTGCTACAATCTGTTTTTCAGATTTGCAAAAGTTGAGAAAAGTGACTTGATTGACTAACTTCCCAAACGAATTTTCCAAAACTGTTTCAACCCATTATTATACATATCTTAAGGGTTATTGGTGTTAATTTTTTAAAGGTTTTGGACTTGGGGATTGACAGGAAAAATTTTGTGAAGTTGAGTCAATTTCTGAACTCTATTTTGGAATTCTGTGTAGACAAAAAGTTTTTGATTAGTTGAAGGTCTTAAAGATTTTATTTTGACTTAAAATTTTACAGGAGTTAGAAAACATCTTGAAGTGTGTTTCTGGAAAGTTTCATAATTTTTGAAAGTGTTTTTAAAGTCAAAAATATATTTGCAAAAACAGTTTCTGTTTTCTGAGTTTCAGATTTCAGAACTGAGAGGTTTTGAAAAGGGTTTAAAAATAGTGTGATTTTCGCTAATCACTATTCATCCCTCTCTAGTGCTGTTTATGCAGGGATTTCGATCCAACATGTGTGTGACGTTTTATTAATTCAATAGTTCACTGAATTACGGTGTACAACTTATGCACCCGCCTTGCTTTATATATTCACTTTGAGGTTCGGGGTATTTTTTTTAAAGACAAATCTTTGTAGTCCAGAATAAATTAATTCATTGTCCGGGCCAAAGTAATTTCTCTTCAACAATATGTATTCGGGGACAAGTTACCCAAAACAATTGACTGAATAAGTATAAATCAACTTATAGAATACGGATCTATAAATTCAACTTTTTTAGTAATAGTTATTAATTTATAAATGAGGATGAAATAATATAATATTTAACTTCTTGTTTGCACATAAATCGGTTTTGGCATTCCGACATCAGCTTTGGTTTTAATAAATTAAATATATGCTGCTATACAACAAATATACGAAAAATGATAGGTCGAGAAGTTTTTGATTTAATCAATTAATATTGTTTTGAACGTGCAAAAATAAAATAATCAAATAATTATAGTTCTATTTGAAATACGTTACGTGTCTTGTGGTATATTACTGAGTAAACAAGATACAACCGAGTTTTAATAAATCTTAGATAGAAATATCTACTTTACTTGCTACACACACATATGTATTTATGTAAGAATATATGTATGTGTATGTATACACACTTCGTCCTTCCCAAAAATATATTACCGTATATTAAAAAATTAACAGTGATATCATTTTTAAGGCGAAGGGAGAATGTATTATATTGTTTTTCTGTAACCTTTTCCTCAAACCTTTTATATCAAAAGAACACTTTCGTCAATGAAAGCTTTGAAACAAAAATACAATTTTTAAAGACTTGAGTTGTAATATCAATTCCAACATGATATCGATACCAAAAGTCTTTCTAAATATTAGCTATTAACTAACTACTTGTTCATGAATAAGCAAGTTTATTAATATCATGTAGGAAATAAAATTTACCAATATCATGTAGGAATAAAATCTGAGGTTGTAATATCAATTCTTCTATTTATTTTCATATTATTAGCTATTAACTAACTTGTATGTAAATAAGGCCTTACAATGCTAGCTAAGACCGAGGCCCAATATAAAAAATCTAAGGGCCCACTCTTTATTTCATATTATTTGCTTCGCAGTATTACCTTTCTCGTTTTTTTCTCCTAAAATAGATCTTTTCCCCAGGTACGTAAAGTCTAAGAAACGAAAAATAATCAGATTTCTTATAACAATCGACTTCAGGCAATCTAATGTTATATTTTTCGATCAGAGACTGATTTAGATCCATTACTATGCGATGATGAATATGACATAATAAATTCACTATTTCGATGGTTAGAGAGAGGTTAAGGTAGTGATCTATATTGACAAAATTTCTCTCTTTTGTTGTATCTACACATTAGGATCCATGTGTATATAAGATTGTATCGCAATGTATTATACATCAGAATCTTGGTATCTAGCAAATTCAAGAATATAGGCACGGATTTCGATGTGTATGCCACAGTATCTCGGGTGTGCTATCTAGATGATGGTGTGTAGTAAATCCAGTTTGTGTTTGATTGAAAATGTAAACTTGTATTACTACATACATAGATTATAATGCATGACACTTATGACAGTAAACTATTCATCGAGATCATGGTATACATGAAAAAACAACCATTTTCAAAATTACGAGGTATCATAAGAGTATTTTTGCCTTTGCTCAAAAAGAGTGAGGCACATAGCAATTTACCATTTCCAGACTCTAGCGATAGTTTTTGATGTCGTTGGGATATACTGAATACGAATGGTGATGATGGTTATATACCTGTGAGCGACTGCCCCAAAATCTTACGTTTAAATATGGTGCAAATATAGCCTTTTTATAAATATTATATAATACTATTGTTTTTCACCTTATCTTTAAAAAAGATATTAACATGAAAATCATCTGAGAGACCACTTATATAAAACTTGTATTAGGAAATATGATTTTAGGGGGAGATGGGACACTGCTAACCTGAAAAGCATCAGAAGTAGGGACCGATGCAGGAAATGTCATTAGGAGGGACCATCAACACTAATATAAGACAATTTTATCAGAAAAAATACGTAATGCAAGTTACAATGATATAACAATATCATTATTTCAAAAGAGAAACCAAATCATTTACTAGTTACAATGCTCAAGACAAGTTTTTGTAATTTGATAACGATTTGTAATTTTCTCAGTCTCAACTTTACAAAGCAGATCTTTTTTTTATGTAGTAACCAAACAACCATTCATTCAAGTGTCTCTTATTTTATTTCGCAGCCGATTCTTCAATATATTTACAGCTGAAAAGCACCTTTGCATAATAGCAGTTGCAACAGACAAAATTAAGGCCGGAATACGTACACCAACGTGTATCAGAAACACTATCAAGACTAGTTTGTTGACTTAAACCTCGACTACTTACAAGTTCACCTTTATGCAGACCATCTTGATTCAATCTTATATATTTAAGAAATTCTTGTCTTTTAGGTAAACCTTCAAGAACATTTACCAAAGTTAAAAATATGTAATAAATATAAGACACTAGTATATGTTACCTTAGAGTCTCCATGACTATAAATTGAGTTGATACACAAAACAATGAATGTTATATACAAACTATAAATATAGTAATACATGTATTAAATTTAAATAGGTATAGATTACAAACTCAGTATAAATTATCTAAGAGTGCGTTTCTTAAATGAACATCTAGTATAATATTTCTCTACTGTATTTTCTAACATTGACAAAATGTGGGTTTTTAATTTACTCTAAAATTTATAACCTATAGGGTTAAAATAAAATTATATAAGAGTTATGGAGATACACTAAAAAATATCTAAATGACTACATTTTTAAGGGTGATACAATCAAAATTATACTCAAAATATTATATGCATTACTACAAAATTAAATGCACTTTCATTATATTAACCATGAGGATTGAATATTGCTGGTCTACATAATTATACTTTAATGTAATTAGCAATAAGATGATTGAAATCCAGCAAGAGCTTAACAAGTTTTTCCTAGACTGATTCCAGAAATCCAAAGGGTTGAGTTAGGTTGTTAGAACCTCGGAAATGCTTTGTTACAATATACTTGAAATTTCATCTTTTCACTTATACAAATAAAAGAGGATTACACCAGGTCTTTTTTTTGTTGAAGAAATTATTTCTTCTAGTATTCAATTAGAACGCATACATAAGGATAAAACTTTATTTGATCATAGTTATTTGCTTTTCTTTTTTTTATCAGTGTTATTGTGATGAACCGGAAATATAATTTTAAAGCAAAAGGTAAAATAGTCATCAGTTAAAAATAAACTATAGAATATAAAAATAAAAAAAAAGTTAAAGCCTAATATAAAATTAGAGCAGCCTAAGGCTGCTTCACAATTCAAAATTCGAAAGGATGCGGGGCTTCGGTGACGGCAAAGGAGAAGGAAAAGGGCGAGAAAGAAATATGTAATATTTGTGTATCAGAAACTCTAAATGACGATTCAAAAGTGTATAAATGATTTAGGTGAAGAGAAGATTATTCTGAATACAAGTTTTCTATGTTCAAAATTAGATTTTAATAAGATTAAAAGTTAGTGTTTTTTGGGATTGGATAGAAATTGTATTGAATTATTTATGATGTTGGAGAATTCTTCCTACCTAGGTTGTGAATTAGTGTGAAGAAGTTTGGATCTTCTGGGCTTGGTAGCGGAATTTTTACTATAAAAAGGTAGAGGTTATTGTCATATGTTTATAAAGATTTCCGTTCTATGATTGTTTATGGATTGCATGATGTTTGAGTTGATGTTAAATGAGTACTCACATGTATAATCGTGCAAAAACATTGCTGAGAGATTAATTGGAGGCATATACTCGATTGGTTTGAATTTTGAGTATGCTTATTGTGTAAAATTATAGAGAAAATGCGTGTGACATAGTGGAGAGCGCTCATTGAGGTTGTCATGAATGCCCTTCCAAAACTAGAGAAAAACAAGCCTCAGATCATGAGGAGCGCTCTCTAAAAAGGTTAGGAGCGGTCCCACTTTTAGAGAAGGTGGCGGTTAGTGTCATGTTCGTATATGGAGTTCTAAAACTTGAATTAAGATGATTTAAGGCGCTTTAAAACTTTATTTCAAGTTTTACAAATTTTATTTTCTGTGCTGATGAGTCAAATTAAGTCTCTAAGTAGGTCCAAATTATGTACCAAGGTACAAGTGTCATTTTTTATATGTATTACGCCGTCGAAGATTAACTTATACATAACGAAAGCTACAAGACTCCATTTACTTTGATTCAAAATGAGGTTAGAAATCTCTTTAGATGATTTATAACTTTAATTGAGACAACAAGTCTTAATATTTTGATATCATAGTTTAACTTCTAAAGCAAGATACTGTACGATAGACACATTTGTTCTTTGTTATACTTGTTTTATTGATGCCATTGATGTTATGATTGGTATGACTATATGATCACGATATGATTGATTATCAATTATACATGAGATATGATATATGATACGCAAAGCATGCAAAAGCAACAACAAATCTTTTGTTTGAATATGATCAACCCATGCCACATGCAAAAGTAATCAGTGTGACTTTGGTAGTGAATACATGTCAATTGCAAAGACAAACCTCTTAACATGTAACATGATAAGCATGCCATGATCAACATCCTAATGAACCGAAATAATTACATGTCAGTCAACAACAGTCAACGGTAGATTTTGGACATAAAGTGTTAAAGTCCCGCAGGTCGGCACAAAAGCCTGTTGCTCGGCCAAACTACATTTTGGTTATACTCTTATCATCAAGGGTTTGCACCCCGACATCCAGTCTGAACTGTAGCTCGGCGAGGATGCACTTCTTCACAAGCTTCCTAAAGTCTATTAAAATGGCTAAGGCAAAATCCACTATAAATCCTGTTCAGCTCGGCCACGTGTCTAAGTCGGGCCGACACTTGTTGATACATGGTCAAGAATTGTAGAAGCGAAGGCTTGCGTAACACTTCAGAATATTTCATCTCGGCACGGCAAAGTCGTATATTTACAGTCAACCTCGATAGAATGATTCATCATCTCGGCCTCGGCCACGGCCCCGTATTGGTTTTGCCACGCTAAACCATCGGATAAGGTCAAGAGAAGATATTCTCAATCGTCTGCTGGGACCCACTAAGCGGCTCTGCAGAATAACTTTCCAAATGGCAAACGATGATTGGTCCAGGACAAGAACATCATTACATACCGACCTACAGAACAGCTACGGTCTCAGGCTTTAGTCCCATCGCACTGCATCTCTGCAACGGATTAGACCGCCATCTCAGCCACATCACCGTCTCATTAACTAGGCAGGGGGTCAGACCTCCACAATCTAAAGTATAAATACTCCTCTACCCAGACGAGGGAGGGGATCCGAATTCTTGGAGAACAATTGGAACATTACTTCCAGAACTCCATCTCGGCCATGACACTAAACTCACAAACTCAGTGAGATCCTTTTCAGGTTTCATCTAAACCTCTATTCCAGCATAAATTGCATAGACAAAATACCCATAACTGACTTAAGCGTCAGAGGGTTTTTTCCGGGGCAGCGCCCTGAGACCTTTAACGTTTTTCTTCTTTCTCAGGCTCCATTGATGGATTCATACAGAAGATTAACGGCATAACACTCGGGTCATCTCTGATCTACCCGGTAAGCGATCTCGGCCTCATCAACATCAAACCCATGAAGATATACACGAAATTTATTAAATAATGATGATTGTTCTTTTAAGCATGTAAAACTCACCTAATTATATTGACTATCTATTTCAGATGAATGAACATATAAAGAGTTTACCCGGCTGGAGTTATGGCAATGATTTATATTATTATGACATTGAGTTGCTTAAGAGACTATTTGAGTTTATTCCTTTACGAGGTTTTTATGGATGTACTGAGTTGATGACTAGTTAGATTTTATTTGAGCTGTCAAATACCTCTTTGATTATAGACATTCATTGAAAGATTTGTGATGTTATTATCGTATTTGTTGATGCTTTATTTTCATCGTTTTTATGACATGATACGAGGACTCTATGACTCTTTGGATTACAAGATAACAGTCATTGACCATCATGTTGTGCGGATGAGATCTGAGGAGGCAAAATATGAGGCTTCCAATCATGCGACGTCATGTGTATAATAGAGAGCTTTTTTTTTAAAAAAGGAAAAAAAAAGGTAAATAGTAGGCCCTTTTGTACACGTGTCGTCGCGTAATTGGAGGCCTCATATTTTGCCTCATATGAAGCCCTCGTCAGATCTCATCCGCATATTGTGAAAGCACATATTCAATTAAAACCTTCCCTCCCCTCCCCCTATCGGCGGTCATACCAAGAAAGAGGGAGAAAAAAATCCTTTTCATTCTTAAATTCTTCTCAGTTTCAAATCTTCATAAATTCTTTGTTTTGCCAGAATTTCGTCTTCTTTATTTAAAAAAAAAAATTGTGTACAGGAGTAGATTGTAAGCGTCCCGCTCCCAAGCCCTAGTCTCGGTAGCAGTTGTACCCGCCGTATCTCACTAAGGAGAATACAAAGCGTCACCTCAACCTGTTACACGTCAGTGTTGACATGGAAATTTTTTTTTCCTTTTTGCGGAAACGATTTAAACACAATACTAATTAGAATTTAATGAACCTCAATAAAATAAAAACATCATATTAGGCTGACCAGTCCCTACAAGTCAAAGTCAATGTCTGAATTAAAAGTCTAGGAGAAATGTCTCAATGTAATACTGAAAAAATAGAAATGCCAATGTCACCCCAAGAATATCATAACCAGCCCGTCTCTGCCCTCACTGTAATTGTATCTACTGGTCACTCAGCCCACTCCACGACATCGGCACCATCCTCGAGGAAAATATAATCATAGGCACTATCAGTCTCACCTGGAATAGTAGGCGGTGAGTGATGGTAATCACCCAGTAGGTGCCTCTCAAAACAATACAAAGAGTACATACCCAAAAAGATATCAACACATAACACATAAAACATGATAGCATGGCTTATACGGAAAGGTAAAAGCACTCCACATAAAAATGCGCAAATACGTGATACATGCTCAAATAACGTGTCACATGCAACTAGAAATATGTCAGGCAATATGCTCCTAGAACCTATATGCAATGCATGCCCCCGGGTCCTAAATCCAGCGTCGTGGTCTCTAGCCACCACTTGCCGTTTGGACAACCCACGCCCTATAGACGCAGTATGTCTCATGACCCCGTGCCCTATAAACACGGTTAAGTCATCCCGATACCCACGCCCTATAGACGCAGTATACCTCATGCAATCACGTGCCATGAATGCAGGAACACCACACAGCCGCCCCCATTACTTCCCTCTGTACCACGTCCGTCTCCCATTACTTAGTCTACTTATTTATGATTTTATTTTATTTTTACCTTTTTTTTAAAATTGGGTTCAGCCGAACTGGCCAAACCCTTTGCCCTTATTATTATTTATTAGAGTATAGGATTAGGATTATTATTATTATATTATTATTATTATTATTATTATTATTATTATTATTATTATTATTATCATCATCATCATCATCAGCATCATCATCATCATCATCATCATCATCATCAATCTCATCATCATCATATCATCATCATCATCACTCATCATCATTCATTATTAGTTATTATTATTATTTTATTATTATTATTATTATTATTATTATTATATTATTATTATTATTATATTATTTAAACTTGGGAAATTGGTTCAGCCGAAATAAAGGCCAAACCCCTTTTGTTATTATTTATTATTAATATTTTTTTTGTACAATTGCTGCCCAAATCGGCACCCCCCTTTTTTATTATTATATTATTATTATTATTATTATTATTATTATTATATTATTATTATTATATTATTATTATTATTATTATTATTATATTATTATTATTATTATTATATTATATAGGTTTGTTTTTAATATGCGCATGAAAGCCGCCGAAAGTTGCGTCCAGAAATTTTGTTAATAAATGAAATATGTAGAATTCAAATTCACAAGGTTCAGCCGAATCCCTTTTGTATTATTTTTTTGTTTTTTTATATGTAGTTGCCGAAATCTAAAAAAAACAGCAATCCACCTTTACAAACATAAACAATTAATATCACAAGGAGAATACATCAACAGGATCATATTCGAATCAGGAATAGAAGAACAAAAATAAACACTTTGTGATACATCAATAGGATCATGAATGAAACAAGCATAAAAGAACAATAATAAACACATAAAAATACCGTTTTGAGCATGCAAACTTCATACCATTTTGAGGGAATAAATAGTATGCACCTACCTCGACCCTAGCAAGAACTTAAATTACGAGAGACGATGTAGGCACGGGTGATGGTGATGATATGGTTGTGATTTCCACTCCTCTTGAAGCCTTGGATCAAAAGAACTTTTTTTTTCTTTCTTGGTGCCGCAAGTTTGATGGGGGAAGAAGGGGGAAGGGCTGTCGTTGTTTTGATAGAGAGAGGGGGGGATTAGGGTTTGATATATATTAATAAGAGATTAGGGGAATAAGGGTGGGATGATAAGTGAGGGAAATTAGGGATAAAGTTTGATTAATGGTTTGAGATAGAATTTAGTTAGTTCAAATATTAATTTTTTCTCCGCATTACATCACACGGCACACACTTCCATTTATTTATTATTATATTATTATTATTATTATTATTATTATTATTATTATTATTATTATTATTATTATTATTATTATTATATTATTATATTATTATTATTATTATTATTATTATATTATTATACGGCATAACATCCTACCCCCTTACAAAAGTTTCGACCCCGAAACTTGTCGTACCTTACTCAAAGAGGTGGGGGTAGCGGTCGCGCATTTGCTCTTCTAGTTCCCATGTCGCTTCATTCTCCCGGTGGTTGCTCCATTGGAACTTTGACATAGGGAATAATCCTCCTTCTTAGCTCCTGATCCTTCCGATCAAGAATTCGGATCGGTACCTCTTCATAGGAAGCAACTGGCCTGATCTTAAGTGGCTGAGCATGTAACACATGACTTGGGTCCGATACGTACCTCCTCAACTGTGAGACGTGAAATACATTGTGCACCTGAGCCAAGCATCGGGGTAGCGCCAGTCTATAGGCCAAGTCTCCAACCTTCTCGAGTATCTCATAAGGTCCAATAAAACGAGGCTTCAACTTCCCTTTAACTCCAAAACGTGTCACACCCTTCATAGGTGATACCTTAAGATAGACTTTTTCTCCCTCCTCGAACTCCAAAGGTCGTCTCTTCATGTCGGCCCAACTCTTGCTTCTATCCTGAGCCGTCTTAAGACGTTCACGAATCAGTTTCAACCTTTTCTTTAGTTTGCTCAATTATCTCAGGGGCCGTCAACACACGCTCGCCAACCTCGTCCCAGTGAACAGGTGACCTACACTTACGTCCATACAAGGCCTCGAATGGGTGCCATGCCTATGGCACTGTGATGACTGTTATTATTGGAGAACTCAATCAACTTAAGCATGCTGTCCCAGTTCCCCTTGAAATCCAACGCGCACGCCCTCAGCATGTCCTCCAGGGTCTGAATGGTCCTCTCAGACTGCCCATCGGTCTGAGGGTGGAAGGCAGTGCTCAATCGTAGCTCAGTCCCCATTCTCTTCTGACAGGCTGCCCAGAACTGAGAAGTAAACTTCGGATCACGATCAGATACTATGCTGACTGGCACTCCATGAAGGCAGACAATGTTGTCGATGTACATAGTCACCAACCTCTCCATAGTAAGTCCGGTAGGGATAGGTAAGAAATGAGCAGATTTTGTCAATCGATCCACGAATACCCATATCATATCATTCCATTTCTTGTCTTCGGAAGTCCAACTACAAAGTCCATTGTTACATGCTCTCACTTCCATTTGGGTATCTCCAGTGGTCGCATCAGTCCACCCGGCCTCTGATGTTCTGCCTTAACTTGCTGGCAACAAGGCACCTTTCCACAAACTCAGCGATGTGCCTCTTCATGCCATTCCACCAATAATGTTTCTTCAGATCATTATACATTTTTGTAGCACCAGGATGGATAGACAATTTTGAATTATGTGCTTCTTTCAACAATTCCCTCCTGAGGTCCTCAACATCCGGCACGCACAACCTTCCTTGGTACCACATACTACTGTCATCATGAACCTGAAATCCATCCACCTGGCTGGTCAGCATTCTTTCTTGGATATCCCTAATTGCGGCGTCATCTTTCTGTGCTTCCTTAATCTGATCCATCAGAGTTGGAGTGATAATCAGTGCTGCCAGAACATCTGCAGTAGAATCCACAAGATCCAAGTCAAACTCTGCCATTTTCCCTTTCTAGAGTCGCCTGCCGAGCATGGCTCGATTTTCTACTTAAGGCATCCGTAACCCGATTGGCCTTCCCTGGATGATAGCTGATGGTCAAATCATAATCTTTCAATAACTCTAACCATCTCCTTTGGCGCATGTTCAACTCCTTTTGCATGAACAGATACTTAAGGCTTTTATGATCAGTGAACACCTCGCACTTCACTCCATATAAATAGTGGCGCCAGATTTTCAGTGCGAACACCACCGCTGCTAGCTCCAGATCATGCGTCGAATAGTTCTGCTCATAGGGCTTTAGCTGTCGTGAAGCATACGCAATGACCCTGTCATTTTGCATCAACACGCATCCTGTAATACCGAAGTTAGACCACGTCTTTAATTGTATACAAAATCAATTGAAATTATATACATTTACCTAGCCCGTTCTTAGAAGCGTCACTGTAAATGACAAACCCTTCTGACGCGGATGGCTGAGCAAGAATAGGGGCTGTGGTCAGTCTCCTTTTTAATTCAGCGAAGCTCTGCTCGCACTCGACGGTCCATTCAAACTTCGACTTCTTCTGCGTCAATCGGCTCAGAGGCACTGCAATAGATGAGAAGCCCTCTACAAACTTCCTGTAGTATCCAGCCAGACCGAGAAAGCTCCTTACTTCGGTCACATTAGTGGGTCTAGGCCACTCAGTGATCGCCTCTACCTTCTTTGGATCCACAGAAATTCCCTCTTCAGAGACCACATGACCCAAAAAGGCTACGCTCTTCAACCAAAACTCACATTTACTGAACTTGGCGTACAATTTGTTTCTCCGAAGGGTCTCTAGAACCTCCCTCAAATGCTCCGCATGAGTATCTTCGTCAGGGGAGTATATAAGGATATCGTCGATGAACACAACTACGAACTTATCCAACTGTTTTCGAAATACTGTGTTCATTAGGTCCATAAAGGCGGCTGGGGCGTTTTTTCAATCCGAAAGGCATAACCAGGAATTCGTAGTGGCCATAACGTGTTCGGAAAGCAGTCTTTGCTGTATCCCCTGATTTGATCCTCAACTGATGGTAACCGGATCGCAAATCAATTTTGGAAATACTCTAGCCCCCTGAAAGAAATTTTGTTAGTGGTGCAATTTAACGAGTAACCTAAAAGTTTAAGTTATAACTCCAAATTTATCATTACCCGTAGCTGATCAAAGAGATCCTCGATTCGAGGTAATGGATACTTGTTCTTGATGGTGATCTTATTGAGCTCCCGGTAATCTATGCATAATCTCATGCTTCCATCCTTCTTTTTCACAAACAGGACTGGAGCACCCCGAGGTGATACACTGGGTCGAATAAATTTACGGTCCAGCAGTTCCTGTAACTGCTCCTTCAACTCCTTGAGTTCTGCTGGTGCCATGCGGTAGGGTGCCCTGGAAATGGGTTTAGCACCAGGTACAAGATTGATCTCGAACTCTACTTCTCTTTCTGGGGGTAGTCCTGGTAACTCTTCAGGGAAAACGTCTGTAAATTCCCTCACTACGAGAATTCAGTCAATCTGCGGAACCTCCTGCTCGGCACCCATTGAGAAAATCAGAAATCCCTCTCCTCCTTTTCTTAGTGCTCAGAAAGCATGAGCTGCAGTCAGATAGATCTTCTGAGGTGCCTTCTTCAATTTAGAGTTCCCTTGAAAAGTAGTTTCCCACAACTCCGGTGTCTTCATGCTGACCTGGAGTCGCCGGCAATCAACATTGGCATGATACTTTGCCAAAAAGTCCATGCCCAGAATAATGTCAAAGTCATGCATCCGGATCGGTATTAAGGTCGCAGAGAACTGCAGATCGTTAATCTCCAATTCACATCCCTTATATTGATGATGGGACACGAGTACTTGGTCGCCAGCGGCTTGTATACGATAGGGAGTCTCAAGCCATTCAGGGAGAACATCCAGATTCTTGGCAAACCTCTTTGACATAAACGAGTGACTCGCCCCACTATCGAACAGAACATTGGCTGGTACTTTGTTAATTAAAATCACACCTAACACATTTAAGGTTTAGCACCTAACATGCAATGGCAACGTACAGAATTTAATGCAACTTCGAATTTAAATATTTAAATAAATATACCTGTAACCACGTCGCCTGACTCCTCGACCTCTGCATCTGTCATCGCATGGACCCGAGCATTGGTCTGGCCTCGGGTTCCCTGTTGTGCCTGAGTCTGCGAATTTACTTGAGCGGGTGGCAGAGCATTCCCTGGTGAGATGTCCTTGCTTCCCACAATTATAGCAAGCCCTCTGAGCCTTCCAACATTGCCCCGGATGAATACGTCCGCACAGTGTACACTGTGAGGCAGGTGCCACAGCTCTCACTGGCTGCGCATCAGTCGGTAGTGGTCCCTCAATCATCGGTATCTGACTCGCTGTACCCTGCTGTCGCTTTGGTCGGAAAGGTTGCCCGGACTGAGGGCGTCGGGGCACCTTCAGCCATCTTCCTGATTTGCCCGCATGCAATTCCTCACGAGGTCTCTTAAGTCTATCCAGTGCAGCAGCTCTATCCAAGTTCCTCTCAACCCGTCTGCATACCTCCAGTAGTCCCTCGAAT
>AP025043.1:28414863-28551990 GCA_036186865.1 Eustoma russellianum | reverse complement strand
CTTCAGCATCTTGGCCTCCTCATTGTCCATGATACATGACATGTACTGACCCAGCTCGTGAAACTTCTCAGAATACTGATCGACTGTCATGGACCCCTGTGTCAGCATCTGGAACTCTGCCATCCTTCTCTGAATAGCGCTGCTCGGAACATAGTGCTTCTTATACTCCTCCACAAACTGCTCCCAAGTCACCGGTGGAGTCAATCTACGCTTTACTCCATTCCACCATCTTTCAGCTTCCCCTTCCAGAAACGGGGTCGTTATCTCAACTTTCAGATCCGCAGGTACCTGTATAAGCCTTATCTGTTCGGTCACATTTTGAGCCAGATCTCGGCTTCCTCAGGCCGAGTGGTACCTCTGAACATCGGTATCCGGGAGTTCTGCATCTCCCTGTAGTAGAACCGCAAGCCTTGCTGCGGTTGTGGTGGTGGTGGTTATTGCTGTTGCTGTTGAGTTTGCTGAAGTATCTGAGCGATCTGTGCCTGTTGCTGTGCCATCTGAGTGTACTGTTGCGCCATCTGTGTTTGCTGATTAGCTATCAAGGCCGTCAGATTGGCCAGCGTATCAGCAAGGTTTTGGGGGATAGCCCCTTGCCCATGATGCTCGTCTCCGTTATGTTCTCCATTCCTTGGTGGTTCACGTCGTGGTGGCATCGTCTATAGACAGGTCAAAACATGTTATACGAAATTTAAGTTTAAGAGTGTCGTAAAGAGATATAAAATTGGAGGGCAAAACGGTAGCCTATAACGTATACTCACTAACGGCACACACCACCCGAAACCCAATCATAGCTTATGTCTACTTCATTTTATTTAAGTTAAAAAAAATATCATTTGAAAACAGGTCGTCACCTATTTCTAGGGGTAACTAACTAATTTCACGTTTCCGAGGCGTATCTGAAGCCTGGGCTCTGATACCACCTGTAGCGCCCCGCTCCCAAGCCCTAGCCTCGGTAGCAGTCCATCCGCCGTATCTCACTAAGGAGAATACAAAGCGTCACCTCAACCTGTTACACGTCAGTGTTGACATGGAATTTTTTTCCTTTTTGCGGAAACGATTTAAACACAATACTAATTAGAATTTAATAAACCTCAATAAAATAAAAACATCATTATTAGGCTGACCAGGCCCTACAAGTCAAAGTCAATGTCTGAATTAAAAGTCTAGGAGAAATGTCTCAATGTAATACTGAAAAATAGAAATGCCAATGTCACCCCAAGAATATCATAACCAGCCCGTCTCTGCCCTCGCTGTAATTGTATCTACTGGTCACTCAGCCCACTCCACGACATCGGCACCATCCTCGAGGAAAATATAATCATAGGCACTATCGGTCTCACCTGGAATAGTAGGCGGTGAGTGATGGTAATCACCCAGTAGGTGCCTCTCAAAACAATACAAAGAGTACATATCCAAAAAGATATCAACACATAACACATAAAACATGATAGCATGGCTTATACGGAAAGGTAAAGCACTCCACATAAAAATGCGCAAGTACGTGATGCATGCTCAAATAACGTGTCACACGCAACTAGAAATATGTCAGGCAATATGCTCCTAGACCTATATGCAATGCATGCCCCCGGTCCTAAATCCATCGTCGTGGTCTCTAGCCACCACTTGCCGTTTAGACACCCACGCCCTATAGACGCAGTATGTCTCATGACCCCGGTGCCCTATAGACACGGTAAGTCATCCCGATACCCACGCCTTATAGACGCAGTATACCTCATACAATGCACGTGCCATGAATGCAGGAACACCACACAACCGCCCCCATTACTTCCCTCTGTACCACGTCCGTCTCCATTACTTAGTCTACTTATTTTATTATTTTATTTTATTTTTACCCTTTTTTTTTAAAATTGGGTTCAGCCGAACTGGCCAAACCCTTATTATTATTATTATTATTATTATTATTATTATTATTATTATTATTATTATTATTATTATTATTATTATTATTATTATTATTATTATTATTATTATTATTATTATTATTATTATTATTATTATTATTATTATTTAACTTGGGAAATTGGGTTCAGCCGAAATAAAGGCCAAACCCCTTTTGTTATTATTTTATTATTAATATTTTTTTTTGTACAATTGCAGCCCAAATCGGCACCCCCTTTTATTATTATTATTATATAGTTTTGTTTTTGTTTTTTTAATATGCGCATGAAGCCGCCGAAAGTTGTCCCAAATTTTTTTAATAAACGAAATATGCAAAATTCAAATTCACAAGGTTCAGCCGAATCCCTTTTGTATTATTTTTTTTGTTTTTTGTTTTTTATATGTAGTTGCCGAAATCTAAAAAAAACAGCAATCCACCTTTACAAACATAACAATTAATATCACAAGGAGAATACATCAACATGATCATATTCGAATCAAGAATAGAAGAACAAAAATAAACACTTTGTGATACATCAATAGGATCATGAATGAAACAAGCATAAAAGAACAACAATAAACACATAAAAATACCGTTTTGAGCATGCAAACTTCATACCATTTTGAGGGAATAAATAGTATACACCTACCTCGACCCTAGCAAGAACTTAAATACGAGAGACGATGTAGGCACGGTGGATGGTGATGATATGGTTGTGATTTCCACTCCTCTTGAAGCCTTGGATCAAAAGAACTTTTTTTTTCTTTCTTGGTGCCGCAAGTTTGATGGGGGAAGAAGGGGGAAGGGCTGTCGTTGTTTTGATAGAGGGAGGGGGAGAGGATTAGGGTTTGATATATATTAATAAGAGATTAGGGGAATAAGGGTGGGATGATAAGTGAGGGAAATTAGGGATAAGGTTTGATTAATGGTTTGAGATAGAATTTAGTTAGTTAAATATTAATTTTTTTCTCCGCATTACATCACACGGCACACACTTCCATTTATTATTATTATTATTATTATTATTATTATTATTATTATTATATTATTATTATTATTATTATTATTATTATTATTATTATTATTATTATTATTATTATTATTATTATTATTATTATTATTATTCTTATTATTCTTATTATTCTTCTTATTGTTGTTGTTGTTGTTGTTATGTTATTCTTATTCTTCTTATTCTAGTCTTATTATATTATTATTATTAGTATTATGATAGTATTATTATTGATTTTATTAGTATTATTATATTATTTATTATTATTATTATTATTATTATTATTATTATTATTATTATTATACGGCATAACATCGATCATCTATGCCCGCAAATTATAATTTTCGTAAGCATGTAATTTTCAAAATTTACAAAAAAGTTTTGGGATTAGAAACTTAAACTCCCAATTTAACCCTTGATTATGATATAAGTGATGATTTTGGATGTGTGTTTGGACATACTTTCAATGGATTCAAGGTAAGAGTAGTTACCACCAATTGATTATTTTCCTGCATTCATTTGTGAATCATTGCTTTGTAAGCTATATTTTTATAATGCTACAATGGTTTGAAAACACCAGTCTGTTTTAAGAGTTCGTATTTTTGGGAGTTAAAGATGGGATCCTTGTTTGTGAAATTATTTACTGAAATGAAAATGATTTAGATTTTTTATAAGGTGTTTGTGAATATCTGTGTTTGTACTTTGAATGTGCTCTTGGTATGAAAGGATGTTGAAATTTAGTCGTTTTTAGGGTGGAAACATGATATTCTTAGTTAAATATCATACAAACAACAGTGAGTCTTCGAGGATCCTCAATAGCAGCATCCTGCCTATGGATCCGAATAGTAGACATATGCTGAGCCGGTTAGCACCTGCCTATGTTTTCGGACACTAAACACCTTGGCTACAACCTAGAATCCTGAGTATATACGTGTCATATTTTCTTGTTGTAGTTTGAAGATTTCCTGTCATGTGTTTAAAATGATTTATGTGTGAATGAGGTTGTTTGACATGATTTGAAAAGTTTATAAATTATGCACAATTAAAAGATAATTTAGGAACTCTGAGACGTTTTACCGGGAAATGTTCTTAGTTCTATGTTGATGCCATTATCTCCTCACAAAAGCATTTTTCCAAATGCTTACCTCATTTCCTTCCATTATTAGACAAGTTGCAGGACGAACATGTTGAGTGAGCAGCACTGTCATGCAAAAGATGAAAAGCAATGAATTTAAACCTTATAGATCATATCCGGTAGTTACAATATTGTTTGTTATTTTGTGCTTTTAAAAGGAGGAAATTGTATTTATCACCCAAACGTTGGTCGAATTATCCAGTTATCATTTAAACGTTCTGAAACCTCATTTGACACCCAAACGTGGCCAAAATTGATTCAATTAACACTAGAAACCGGCTGACGATTTGCTGTAGCCGGTTTCAACACATTTTAACGTCTTTATTTTTCTTCTCCCCTGCTGCAACTGGTTCTCTTGTGGTTTTCCTTCATAAATATTAGCAATCTTAATGCTCCCTCAGCCATTTAGATATTTGAAAGAAAAAACCCTAACAACACCATGTTTTTTGACATTGACCTTCGCTTTGAGACATCAGCCCTAAAGAAACAATGATAAATTGTCCAATTGCATTTTCCCCCCTTTGTCTCGTTTCTCTTTAGAGTCACTCACAAATAGTTTGAGTTATATTTACATCCAGCAAAATCCTTCCCTTGCTCATTAGTGTGTGTGTATGTTGCATTGTAAAGGGAGATATTATATCTCCAAAGAAGAACCTTATTGTTTTTCTTTTTCCTTTTTTTCCTGTTTTTGTTGTGTGGTATTTTGTATTCATGGATGAATAATTAAATACTACCATAATATATGAACATTCCCGCCAAATTCGTCGGAAATATACCGCCGAAATCAAGAATCCCTGTCATTTTCCTAAACAAAATTCATGCATTCCACGAAAGTGTAAGCGAAGGCAAAACAACCTCGAGGTGGTCCCAATATCGATTAGGATCGAAGTCGAATGAGGGAGGAGCATTGTCAGCAACAACAACGAAGCACTGAGTGAGGAGTTTCCGTAATCGGGAGGATCTTCAACCCTAACTAGAAAGAAAGGTGCTTCGTCACCGCAACATCCGATGCATACCGGCTTCTCACACATGCATTCCTCCGGCGAAGGTGGAGGCTTTGGTAGAAGACATAATATCGTGTCAGCAAGTGTACGGCTCGGTTGCCGAAAAGCCTCCAGAGAGCCTTCGGAACTCTACGATTCTTTTTGTTCGCCGTTGATGGAGATGAAATGGAGAGATAAGAATAATGAGTTTGAAATTTGGTCAAGGGAAGTCGGAAAGGTGGGGTTCATTTATCGCAATGGATTCTTTGGTGAGGTAATGTCCATATCTCTGCCACCATCTCAGTTTTTAAGAACTTTATGATAAAAACATTTAACGGTCTCTTATATAGCATGGTGATATACAAAAATAACCATAAATATGCATTAAAAATAGATTCACTATCCTTATCCTAATTAGATCAGTACGCAATGGATACTTTGATTATAAGAAAAGTAACTGTATACATTCGTAAAGTTTCTCGTGTCTTGTTGCTTAGACTATTCGTGTACTTTTTCATTCTCAAAAATGTTCTTCTTTGGTCCAAAACCGTAGTTTTGGTGAGACTCTGTTTATCTGGGGAGAAAGAAAGAAGCCTGTTAAATTCCACCGATTTTTGGGGGTTCTGGTCGATTTTCTGAATTCCGCTGGATTGCTGGTGGACTTATTAAATTCCGGCTATCTGAGGGGGAAACAAGAAGCCCCATTGAATTTTTGTTAATACTACTGTATATTGGTTTATTTTGTGAAGTGGGAGGCTAATTTATATAGAAAAACCACAAGGGAACTAGTTGCAACAGGAGAGAAGGAAAAGGAAAACGTTAATTTGGAGGAGAATTTAATTTTGGCGGTAAAATACGCTGAAACCGGCTGCAGCAGATCATCAGCTGGTTTCCGGTGTTAATTGAATCAAATTTGGCCATGTTTGGGTGCCAAATGAGGTTTCAGAACAGTTAAATGCTAACTGGATAATTTGACCAATGTTTGGGTGATAGGTGCAATTTCCTCCTTTTAAAAGTATAATGTAATAGTCATGTTTACTATATTTTTGACATTAGAGTGGATCTTATTGTTTAGGGGTTCTGAGCGAGTCTCGTTATCAGTTGGTTGTGAGATGGATGATGTGTCAGGAAAAATTCAAGTTAGACAAAACGATTTTGTACAATGTTCATGTGAACTAAGGCAACATTCGACCTACCGAGCTCAGGACAGATGCGGTCGGTCTGTCAGATCAAACGATCCAAGTGGCACAATTAAGTTTGCATTCTGGATAGTCAGCCGACCTACCAACCTCAGCACATCAACACTGCAGAACAGTAGTACTGTGCTATCAGCCGTCCAACCGAGCTCAGCACAGTAGTGCTGCAGTACAACTGATGCTCCAACAACCAAACAGTCGAGCTCAACACAACATCTCAGCTCACCACAGCAACAGCTCGCTAGACCAGTTGAGTTCAGCACGATAGTGATGCAAATCAACAACACTGCGCTAACAGCAGCTCAGCAGTTCAGCGAGCGAACAAACCAAGGTGAGTCCAGGACTTTTTCTTTAAAACGTATTGCTCTGGTATACTGTGTCCAACCAGATGAAGCAACCGTCTCCCAGGATAACATTACAAACGTGACAAACTGAAGATAACGATTGTGAATTCATGAGCTACATATGACACATAAGTCATACATGCTGATACACACCATGCTATATGTCTATACCAAACATGTTCAAACAACTTAACCATTAAAACGACGCACATATTAAAAGCTCGTGTATGCTGATGTATATAATTGATGGAGCTGAGATCCCTTGACCGATGGGCAGTCAGAGAAGACGGCACAGACATTGGAAGACATGTTGAGAGCTTACGCCATAGACTTCGAGGAGAACAGGGATGATATGATCAACTTGATTGAGTTCTTCTACAACAACAGCTATCATAGCGCCATCTGCATGGCACCATTTGAGATGCTCTATAGGCGTAAGTGCAGATTCCTTATCTATTGGGATGAAGTTGGAGAGCGCGCTATCACTGGTCTAGAGATGGTTAAGCAGACCAAGGAGAAGATAAAGTTAATTCGGAAAAGGCTTAAGGTTGCTCAAGGCAGAAGTAAGAGCTGGGAAAATTCGAAGAGGCGTCCTCTAGAGTTTACTGTCGGAGAAAAGGTTTATCTGAAGTTATTGCCTATGAAGGGTGTTGTACATTTTGGTCAGTTCAGACGAGTAGCACTGCATCGTATGAACTCATCGAACCTATAAAGTGTTCCTAGATTCTCGGATGACTTGAAAAATGCAGAGATGCAGACTATGCATGGAGGAGATGATTTGCAAAGAGAGATTGCAAAGAAAAAAGAAGGAAACTGATTGATTTCTGGATTGAATTCTGATTACCACAAAGGTCAGCTCGACCTCGTATTTATAGGGAAAAACTAAGGTCAGTTTGTTAACGCCAATTCAACCACAGTCGTAGGATCAGATACCTGCTCGGCCTGAACCATTGGATCAGATAACCGCATTAAGTCTGTCCAGAGCCAGTGGATCAAATAACTCTTCAATCTGAGCCCTCAGATCATAACAGTTTTATGTCAGCTCAGCACAGTTAGACTTAACCGCTTTTAAAATTTCAGTTTTGTCATATCACAACCACCTGAATAAATTTAAATTTAAACATACTTCTCCAACAGATAGGATGCAGCTTGCAAGATCCGACCTACAGACTGCAGGATCTGACCTGCATCTTGCAGCCTGCAATCCAAGCCTGAGCATGAGCCCAGCTGAGCTGATTTTCACTTATTTTCTCTATACTTTAGCATTAATTTCTCATTCACCCGATAACGTAATTGAGTGATTCAATTGAGTGATTCAAAATCCTAATATTATCCACTCATTACACATATAATTAAGAATTCATTAGTTTCCATGTGTCATTAATGACACTAATTATAATAAAGCTCAAAGTACGTTGCTAACCACGATTTGCAACTTGGCCAAACTCAATTTCTTTCAATTTTCTCCAACAATCCCCCACATGAATGGAAATTACTATAAATGCATATGCAGACTCTAACTAGAAGTCAGGCAAGAATATGTTGCATCGGAAGATGTAGCTTTTGGCTTTGAACCTTTCATAGTGATATATTGTCGGATCCACTCGGCTAATTAGTGACTTGATGTCTTGAACTAGTCAGCTTTTTTTAAGAACCTAGACAACAGTACTCACACAAAATTTCCTTTAACACCAATTTGCTTCTCATGATTGTGTTGTTTTGGCCATCAAGTGTTTTAGAGAATTCTTGCCCTTCAGAACTCTCATAGAAGCAGCCCCACCTCACACTTATATAGTTGTTTCCTATAAAGAGTATTTTGCCATACATACTAAGATGTAGGAAACATTAAAAGCCTCAGCTTACCCTAACTCTTTTTGCATACAACACTTTTATTTAACAAAATGAGTAAGTGATTGACTGAAACTTCATAATTTAGTTGCCCCATTGAACGAAGATTCTGGGATCTCCAGTCAACAAGGTTGGGTTATCGTTACAAAGGTTCTTGCATTATAGGCTTTATTCCCATTCCGTTTGTCAAATTTGACATCTGATCTCTAGGCAAACCTTTTGTGAGATGATCTGTAAGATTCTCTTTTGATTTTATATAATCAATGGAAATCACACCATTAGAGATCAACTATTTAATGGTGTTATCTCTGACGTATGTGTCGAGACTTACCATTGTACATGCTGCTTTGAGCTCATTCTATAGCTGACTGACTATCACAGTGTATGCTGATAGAAGCGATTGACTTAGGCTAGCATGAGATAACTTCCAGGAAATTCCAAAGCCATTCAGCCTCTTCCCTGGCTTTATCTAGTGCTATAAACTCAGCTTCCATAGTGGAACGAGCTATGCATATTTGCTTTGTGGATTTCCACAATACAACAACTCCATCAACTATGAATAAATATCCACTGATGGACTTGCAATCTTTGCTATCAGATATGTAGTTAACATCACAATAGCCTTCCAATACTGCTGGATATCTTAAGTAACATAATCCATTGTTCATTGTATACTTCAAGTATCTCATTACTTTATTTAGGACTTTCCAATGATCATCACTTGAATTACTGGTAAACCTGTTCAGTTTGTTTACTGAACATGCTAAGTCTGGCCTTTTACAGTTTGTTATGTACATCAAACTTCCAATTACTTGCGAGTACTCCAATTGAGCTACTGGTTCGCCTTAGTTCTTCTTTAAGTGTATACTTAAGTCAAGTGGAGTCTTCACCGTTTTCACATCAAACATATTGAAACGTTTTAGAACAGATTCAATATAGTGAGTTTGTGACAACAGGAGTCCTTCGGCTACCCTAGAAATTTTAATTCCTAGAATAACGTTGGCAATTCCCATATCTTTCATGTCGAAGTTTCTCGTCAACATCTTCTTTGTATTTAAGATGATATCACAAGTACTGTCCATGATCAGCATGTCGTCTACATAGAGACATACTATTATATAGGCATTTGGTGTGTTCTTGATGTGGACACACTTGTCACACTTGTTGATCTTGAAACCATTAGCTTGCATCGCTTGATCAAATTTCAAGTGCCACTGTTTAGGTACTTGGTTAAGTCCGTACAATGACTTAACAAGTCTACAGGCTTTCGATTCTTATCCAGGAACAACGAACACTTCGGGTTGTTCCATATAAATTTCTTCCTCCAACTCACCCTTCAGGAAGGCAGTCTTCACATCCATCAGATAGATTTCTAAGTTATAGACTCATGCAATAGTAACCAACACTCTTATAGAAGTGATTCTAGTTACTTGTGAGTAGGTATCAAAAAAGTCAAAGCCTTCCTTTTGTCGATAGTCTTTAGCTACCAACTGGGCCTTGTGCTTGTCGATAGACCCATCCTCTTTCAATTTCTACTTGAAAATCCTCTTGCACCAGAGTGGTTTACTTCCTGATGGAAGATCAACCAGCTCCCAAGTGTGGTTCAAAAGAATTGATTCTATCTCACTAGGTATTGCCTCTATCCAGAAGGAATGTTTGGAGTTGACATTGTCTCAGAGAAAGTTCTTGGCTCGTTTTCTACCATAGAGGTTAGAAAATCCGGTCCAAACTATGTTGGTATTCTGTATCGCTTGCTTTGACGAAGTTCCTTAGTGCCTTGATAGGTCCTCTTATTGGAAATCAAGTTAGACAAAACGATTCTGTACAATGTTCGTGTGAACTAAGGCAACAGCCGACCTACCGAGCTCAGGGCAGGTCAGGTCGGTCTGTCAAGTCCAACAATCCAAGTAGCGCAATTAAGTTTGCTTTCTGGATAGTCAGCCGACCTGCCAACCTCAGCACAGCAGCACTGCAAAACAGAAGTACTGTGAGCTCAGCACAGTAGCGCTGTAGAACAACAAATGCTCTAACAACCAAACAACCAAGCTCAGCACGACAACAGATCGGTAGACCAATTGAGCTCAGCACGGCAGCACTGCAGATTAGCAGTACTGCGATAATAGCAGCTCAGCAGTTCAGCCAAGCAAACAAACCAAGGTTAGTCCAGGACTCTGTCCTTAAGATGTATTACTCTGGTATACTGTGCCCAACCAGATAAAGCAACCGTTTCCCAGGATACAAGGGAATTAGTTCAGATGAGCGGCACTATATCGTATGAGCTCAACAAACCTGTAAGGTGTTCCTGGCTTTGCACACGATTTGAAAAATGTAGAGATGCAAACTATACAGGGAGAAGATGATTTGTAGAGAGAGATTGTAGAGAGTAAAGAAGGAAACTGATTGAATTCTGGATAGAATTCTAATTACCACGGAGGTTAGCTCGGCCTCGCATGTATAGGGGAAAACTAAGGTCAATTTGTTAACGCCAATTCAACCACAGTCGTAGGATCTGATACCTACTCGGCCTGAACCCTTGGATGAGATAACTGCATCAGGTCTGCCCACAGTCGTTTGATCAAATCACAACCATCTAGAGAAATTTAAATTTAAACAAATTTCTCCAACAGATAGGATGCAGCCTGTAGGATCCGACCTGCAGCCTGCAGGATCTGGCCTACAGCCTGCATCCTGCAACCCAAGCCTGGATAATTAATGATTCATTAGTTTACACATGTCATTAATGAGACTAATTATAATTAAGCTCAAAGTACGTTGCTAACCACGATTTGCAACTTGGCCACATTCAATTTCTTTCAATTTTTTTTCCAACAATCCCCCACATGAATGGAACTTAATGAAAATGCATATGCAGACTCTAGCGAGAAGTTAGACAAGAAAATGTTGCATCAAGATAAGTAGCTTCTGGCTTTGAACCTTCCCCAGTGATATACTATCGGATCCACTCAGGCAATTAATGACTTGATGTCTTGAACTAGTCAGCCTTTATTGTAAACCTAGACAACAGTACTCACACAACATTTCCTTTAACACCTTTTTGGTTCTTATGATTGTGTTTGTTTTGGCCATAAACCACCTGTTTTCAGGAAGTGTTTTAGAGAATTCTTGCCTTCCAAAACTCTCATAGAAACGGCCCCACTTCACACTTACATAGGTGTTTCCTATAAAGAGTATTATGCTATACTCCACCTGATATACCAAGATATAAGAAACATTAAAAGCCTCAGATTACCATAACTCTTTCTACTAACATCACTTTTATTTAACAGAATGAGTAAGTGCTTTACTGAAACTTCATAACTTAGTTGTCCCATTGAACCAAGATTCTGAGATCTCCAGTCAACAAGGTTGGGTTTCCGTGGCAAAGGTTCTTGCATTGTAGGCTTTAGTCACATTCCATTTATTAAATTTGACATCTGATCTCTAGGCAAGCCTTTTCTAAGCAGATCCGCAAGATTCTCCTTTGATTTTATATATTCAATGGAAATCACGCCATTAAAGATCAACTATTTAATGGTGTTGTGTCTCCGACGTATGTGTCGAGACTTACCATTGTAGATGCTGCTTTGAGCTCGTCATATAGCTGACTGACTATCATAGTGTATGCTGATAGAAGTGATTGACTTAGGCCAACATGACACATCTTCCAAGAAATTCTGAAGCCATTCAACCTCTTTCCTTACTTTATCTAGTGCTACAACTCAGCTTCTATAATGGAACAAGCTATGCACGTTTGCTTTGTGGATTTCCATGACATAAAACCTCTACCAACCATGAATAAATAATCACTGGTGGACTTAGAATCTTTACTATCAGATGTCCAGTTGGCATGATAATAGCCTTCCAATACTGTTGGGTATCTTAAGTAATGTAATCCATGGTTCATTGTATACTTTAAGTATCTCATTACTCTATTTAGAGCTTTCCAATTATCATCGCTTGGATTACTAGTAAACATGATCAGTTTGTTTACTGAGCATGCTAAGTCTGGTCTTGTACAGTTTATTATGTACATTATATTTCCAATTACTTGTGAGAACTCCAATTGAGCTATTGGCTCGCCTCGGTACTTCCTTAAGTGTATACTTAAGTCGAGTGGAGTTTTCAATGGTTTTACATTAAACATATTGAAACGTTTTAGAACATATTCGATATAGTAAGTTTGTGACAACACGAGTCCATCAGCTACCCTAGAAATTTTAATTCCTAGAATAACGTTGGAAACTCTCATATCTTTCATGTCGTATTTTCTCGTCAACATCTTCTTCATATTTAAGATGATATCACAAGTATTGTCCATGAGTAGTATGTCTTCTACATAGAGACATACTATTACATAGGCATTTGGTGTGTTCTTGATGTAGACACACTTGTCACACTCATTGATCTTGAAGCCATTAGCTAGCATTGCTTGATCAAATTTCAAGTGCCACTGTTTAGGTGCTTGGTTAAGTCCGTACAATGACTTAACAAGTCTACAGACTTTCGATTCTTGTCCGGGAAGAACAAACACTTCGGGTTGTTCTATATAAATTTCTTCCTCCAACTCACCATTCAGAAAGGTAGTCTTCACATCCATGCAATGGATTTCTAAGTTATAGACTGCTGCAATAGCAACCAGCACCCTTATAGAAGTGATTCTAGTTACTGGTGAGTAGATATTAAAAAAAGTCAAAACCTTCTTTTTGTCGATAGCCTTTAGCTACCAACCGGGTCTTGTGCTTGTCGATAGACCCATCCTCTTTCAATTTCTTCTAGAAAATCCACTTGCACTTGAGTGGTTTGCTTCCTGGTGGAAGATCAACCAGCTCCCAAGTGTTATTCAGAAGAATAGAGTCTATCTCATTGTTTATTGCCTCTTTCCAGAAAAGAGCTGCTGAAGTTGACATTGCCTCAGAAAAGGTCCTTGGCTCATTTTCTACCATATATGATAGATAATCTGGTCCAAACGATGTTAGTATTTTGGCTCGCTTGCTTTGATGAAGTTCTTTAGTTTCTTGAGTAGCCGTCTCACGCATTTGCTTACCAGTACTTGTTCCTTCTGCTTTTGTCTTTCTTTGGAAAGACATCTTCAAAGAACACTGCATTCTTCGACTCGATGACAACATTTTCATATATGTCAGGAATGTCCGATTTGTGCACCAAGAATCGTTATGCACTACTGTTAGTCGCATATCCTATGAATATGCGGTCAATCATTTTAGACCCAATCATTACTTCTATTGGCTTAGGTACAACAACCTTTGTCAGACACCCCCACACTTTCAAGTATGTGTAGCTAGGCTTATGGCCCTTCCAAATCTTGTATGGGGTCTCATCTATCTTTTTAGATGGAATTCTATTCAAAATGATGTTAGCTGAGAGGATTGCTTCCCCCCAAAAGTTCTGAGGTAACCCAAACTTACCAATATAGCATTCATCATCTTTTTTAGAGCACGGTTTTTGCGTTGAACAATACCATTTGATTGATGTCAATATGGTGCAGTCATTTGATGAATAATGCCATGTTCTAAACAAAATTCATTAAACAGTGTGTCACATTCGCATCCTCTATCACTAGAATTGCTTTAATTTGTTTGTTAAGTTGATTCTGAACTTCATTTTTATAGTCTTTAATCACATCAACGACCTCATCTTTGCTTCTTAGCAAATAAACATAACAGTATCTAGTGCAATCGTCAATAAAAAAAGACAGTATTTTTTACCACCTCTCTTTTGCACAAACTTCAACTTACACATCTGTATGAATTAAATGCAAAGGTTCAATGTTTCTTTCTATTGAAGGAAATGGCACCTTTGCCATTTTTGCTTCAACACAAATTTGGCATTTTTCTTTATCAAAATTTAATTTGGATAATAAGTCAAGATTAACCATTCATTTTATTGACTTGTAAATTACATGTCCCAAATGAAAATGTCATAAACAAGAAGATTCAAACATGTAAGCAGAAGAGTAAGCATTATTATTGGCCACTTCGGAGAAGTATTTCTTGGGTTAATGACATTAATTTAAACATCCTATCTGACAAGTACCCTTCCCCAAATACATACTATTCTTCAAAAGAATTACTTTATTCGACTCTAATAGTAGTCTAAATCCATGCATGATTAGTAGAGCCCCAGAAACCAAATTCTTTCAGATGTTGGGAATGTGCAACACATTCTGCAGATTCAGGTGCTTCCCCGAGGTCAGCTTCAGAACAAAATTACCTTCGCCTTTTATCTTCGACGAGGCAGAGTTTTGCATGTAAAATTTCCTGGGCTGGTCCTCTGAGAACATTGCCCCATTGGACCAGACATGTCTTGTGGCGTCAGTATCCAGCCATCATTCACGTATGTTCCCCATGGCATTGCACACTGATACAACACACAAGTTCAAATCATCAAAGGCATTAATGAGGTTTGATTTTGCCTTGGTTTGTTTCTTTTTGGGTTTGCGACAATCATTGTTGAAATGCCCCTATATGCCACATTTATTGCATTTTCCGTGAACCTCTTGGCTATTTGCTTGCCTTTGTTGTTCACTCTGGGTGGCCTTTCTTTTTCTTTGCCTCCATAACATGGGCTTCGGCATGACCAGAACTTGCATGTGACTTTTTCTCAGATCTTTGATTCTCCTCCTCTATGCGGAGTCAAAAAATCAGATCTTCCAATGTCATCTCCTTTCTCTTGTGTTTGAGATAGCTTTTGAATTCCGTCCACGAAAGAGGTAGCTTCTCAATCACTCGCAGCCACCACGAAGATTCACTGGAGCAACATGACCTCCTCTTCCATTTCGGCTACCAATATCTGTAGTTCCTCAATCTGAGAAAAAACAATTCGATAATCTGACATTTTGAAATCGAAGAATTTGCCGACAATGACCTTCTTTGTACCAGCATCTTCCGTGCGATATTTCTTCTCCAAAGCCTGCCACAAAGACTTTGCAGTTTTGAGAGTACAATATAATCCATACAAAGAATTGTCTAAACAACTCAGAATATGACTCAAAGAAACATAATTGTTGAAGTTCCATGCTTCAATAAAAAGATTGTTTTGCATATTATGAGTCTTGGTCATCCACCAGATCCACTACAGGCGGATCCTCGGTCAATAACTTGGCCAGCCCCAGCGCAGCCAGGAAGAACAACATCTTCTGCTGCCACCTTTTGAAGAAGCTCCTAGTGAACTTATCTGGTTTCCCACTTGGGCCACACCAGACCCTGGTGCATGAACATTCTAAGGCACCCAGCGTTTGGTGCCACTAGAACAACACTGTTCTCTCCATGAACTGAGTTTCCGCTTTCGTTCTCCATCTCAGTTTTTGTGAAATGGAAACAAACAACTTATAAACAATATGTTTCAAATAATAAAACAGTAGGAGTAGAGCAGACAATACAGAATCAACTAGAGAATACATCTTAAGCTTGTTGGGAAAAATTCAGTTAGACAAAACAATTCTATACAATGTTCGTATGAACTAAGGCACAGTTGACCTGCCGCACTCAGGACAGGTCAGGTCAGTCTGTCAGGTCAAATGATCCTAGTAGCGCAACTAAGTTTTTGTTCTAGATAGTCAACTGACCTGCCGACCTCAGCATTGCATCACTAAAGAACAGCAGTACTGTGCTATCAGCCATACAGCCGAGCTGAGCACATCAGCAGAGCTCATCACAGCAGCGCTGTAGAACAATAGATATTTTAAATAGCCAAACAGCTGAGCTTAACACAACACCTGAGCTTAGCATGACAACAACTGAATAGACCAGTTAAGCTTAGCACAACAGTGATGTAGATTATTGCGCTAACAGCAGCTCAGTAATTTAGCCGAGTGAACAAACTGAGGTGAGTCCAGGACTCTGTCCTTAAAACGTATTGCTCCGGTATACTGTGTCCAACCAGATGAAGCAACCATCTCCCAGGATACAACGGAATCAGTTCAGAAGAGTGACACTTGTTGAGAAAAAGTGTTTGAATGATTTACAAGTGTATGATTTATATAGTACGAGTTTACGAAATGCATGACAAAATTGTTATTTGACACATTTATGTGCTTCATATGTTTATATATATTGTTGCAGTATTAACAAGCCATGAAGCGTTAAAGCTTAGATCATAGAAAAACATTTTTTGTCTTTGAACTTTTTTCAAGTGCCACAATAAATGAACTAAACTAGTTCATTAAGTGAAGTACTTAAGTTAATGAACTAACTAGTTTATTAAAGAAGACATATTTGGACAAAGCTTGATGGCAACAAATTGAAAATGGAAAGTCTCCTTACCCACTCAATATACACGCCATTCATATACCACACATATATATATATATATTCATATTTTTATTAAAAAGGCACTACATATATATTCCGACGTACTACCGACACGTTATATATATTACAAATGTACGTCAACGTCACACCACTATATACACCTTATATTTATGAGTATATTCAGGTCTTATATCATATGATATAAGTCATTGTGATGACAAAATTATACGACACATTACAAGGTTATAAACCGAAAATTGTCGTATCGGGTGACTACCGAAACTTCACCGACGTGTCGCGTACTTGCCATATAAAGATGGCCAGCCCATATACTTTGAAATAGCCAAAATTTCGTGGCTCAAATGTTAAATTCAGCCGCTAAATGATTCCATGTTGGCACAACAAATCACCCACAATTTAGCCCAAATTATGGAGATTTCAAATTCAATTCTTTTAAGCACATGGGGCGTATATACCATCAGCAATTAGAGCTGAATATCTAATTTATTTTATGATTATTATGTGTGGCATAACATATATGACATGTGCAAGAAGTTTGAATTTAATCGGAGAAAAATCGCGTAATCGTCGGAAGTCAAAAATTCAGTTTTATACGAACACAACACATGGAACGTTTTTTTGGCATGAGTTGTAACATGCATCTAGACACTTTTTACACATTCAAGACATATTAAAGTGTTCTAGAAATTAAATTAGGGCTGATTGGAATTTACCATATATGTGTAATTATTGTGTATTATTTGACAAAGCTTACTAAAGTAAAATTTCAGCACATGCCTAGCCATTCTACACGCCATTTGCAGCCACATTGGATCCTATGTGGAGCTTAGTTGGCATCTCAATTGGTGGAGAATATGCCACACAAGGTTAGTGACATAAAAGAGGGAACTACACAAGGTAACAATTCAAAAGAGTTCAAATTAGACACATGCTGAAAATTTCAGCATGTGCTACTATAGGGTTGGCCGATTTTCTTGAGTTGAATGGTGCTTAATTTGCTTCCCAAAATTGAAGGGATTGAATGGTGATTGTTTGGCAATATTTGAATTCTTTTGGCACATGTTTTGTAAGTTATTTTCAGATTTTACAGCTCATTAAAATGATGACAAGTTGGACCAATCATCAAATGACAAGTAAGCAAGGTCAAGTCATTCCTCCAATCATAATGTGCCAAGTGAGCAAGATGGTATCATATCTACACAAAGCAATCTTTCAAGGGCATTAAAGAGAATCCTCAAGAAGGAAGAGATGCCGTAGGGGGCGGCCAAGGTTGATTAAAAGGAAAGAAGTAGTGCAAACAAAAGCTAAGACAACTCTCACATTTATCTCAAGTGCAAAAGGATCTCTACTCTCTTCTTCTACATTTCTTTTCTTCTTCTTCTTCTTCTCTCAAACCTATTGTTCATATATTCTACATATTTTATAGGTACCACCCACACTCATTCATTGTTGTAAAAAGTTGATCAAGGTATGATCAAACCTTCATTCGATTGGTGGTGGTGTTCGTGATCGGCTTGTTTGGTTGTATTGGTTGTAAAATGGTGGAGTTAGTGTATAACTCCAGTGACCCTTATGTTAAGGTGTTTTTGGTGTTTAGCGATAACCGAAGAAGGTGTCCTTGAAGACTAGAGTAGGTTTGTTTTAACCGAACCAGTATAAAATTCTTGGTGTTCTTATTTTCACACTTTACTTTCAGTTTCCTGTTTTCTGCATCGTTTCATTGAAATGGTAAAAATAGCAAAAGATTTTCAAAAATCATAAAAGTTTCAAAAACATAGCCACACATCATAGATTTCATTTGGTGCAAGTTTTAACTTATTTGGATAAGTATAAGTCAATCAAACTTGAATAGTTCTGAGACTGAGGCAATCTGATTTTCAGAGTTGCAAAGGTTGAGAACATCAACGTGATTGATATATTGCCTAAAGAAATTTTTAAAAAATGTTTCAACCCATTAAAATAAATATATTGAGGGTGTTGTCACTAAATTTTCAGACCATTTGGAGTCACCAATGAATTGGAATAAAATTTTCAAATCGGAGTACTGTTTCTGGCAGATTTGCGCAATCTGACCAAAAACGTATTTTCAAAGGGTTAGGAGTTGAATGTTAATTTGAAATTTTTATGAGATACTCAGAACATCTGAGTGTAGAATCTCACCAAATTTCATAATTTTTGGAGGTCTGTAACTAGGTCTTGAAATCGTTTCAAATCAGAATCTGAAAACAGAAACCCTTTTCAGAAGTGAGGTTTTTGGTTCAAAAGTTTTTAAAAAACTAAATTTTCCGCACCACTATTCAAACCCCCTTCTAGTGGTGCTATACAGGTCCTATAGCACTACACACCGTATGAACTCAGCAAACCTGTAAAGTGTTTTTGGCTTCTCGGACGACTTCAAAAAAGTAGAGATGCAGACTATGCATGGAGGAGATAATTTGCAGAGAGAGATTACGGAGAGAAAGTCAAAAACTGATTGATTTCTGGATTGAATTTTGATTATCGTAGAGGTCATCTCGGCCTTGTATTTATAGGGAAAAACTGAGGTCAGTTTGTTAACGTCAATTCAACCTCAGTAGTAGGATCAGATACCTGCTTGGCTTGAACCCTTGGACTAAATAACCGCATTAGATCTGTCCAGAGTCGGTGGATCAAATAACTGTTCAATCTGAACCCTCAGATCATAACAGCTTCAGGTCAGCTCAGTGCTGTTAGACTTAACCCGTTTTTCAAATTTCAGTTTTATCCGATCACAACCACCTAGGGAAATGTAAATTTAAACAAACTTCTCCAATAGATAGGATGCAGCCTGCAGCCCGCAACCTAAGCCTGAGCACGAGCCCAACTAAGCCGATTTCCACTTATTTTTCCTATTTTAAGCATTAATTTCTCATTCACCTGGTAACGTAATTGAGTGATTCAAAAGCCTAAAATTATCTACTCATTACGTAGATAATTAAGGATTCATTAGTTTCCATATGTTATTAATGAAACTAATTATAAATAAGCTAAAAGTACATTGTAACCATGGTTTGCAACTTGACCAATTCAATTTCTTTCAATTTCTTCTCAACACGTCTCACGCATTCGCTTACAGTACTTGTTCCTTCCTTGTTTTTGTCTTTCTTTGGAAAGACATCTTGAAGAACACCGCATTCCTCGAATGCATGAAAACATTGTCTAAATGTCAAAAATGTCCGATTTGTGCACCAAGAATCGATATACACTACTGTTAATTGCATATCTTATGAATATGGAGTCAATCGTTTTATGCCCAATCCTTACTTGTCTTGGTTTAGATCCAGCAACCTTTGCCAGGCGTCCCACACTTTCAAGTATTGTAGCTAGGCTTATGGCCTTTCCAAAAGTTCTTATGGGGTTTCTATTAGAGAAAATTGAAAGAAATTGAATTGGCAAAGTTGCAAACTGTGGTTAGCAACGTACTTGGGCTTAATTATAATTAGTTTCATTAATGACATGTGAAACTGATGAATCCTTAATTATCTATGTAATGATTAGATAATTTTAGGTTTTGCATCACTTAATTACGTTACCGGGTGAATGAGAAATTAATGCTCAAAGTAGAGAGAAAATAAGTTGAAATCAGCTCAACTAGGCTTGTGGTCATGCTTAGGGTTGCGGGTTGCTGGCCTGATAAGCTCGTGCTCAGGCATAGGTTGCGGGCTGCAGGCTGGATCCTACAGACTACAATCCTATCTGTTGAAGTTTATTTAAATTTAAATTTCTCAAGGTGGTTATGATCGGATAAAATTGAAATTTGAAAAAACGGTTAAGTCTAACCGCGCTGAGCTAACTTTAAGCTATAATGATCCGAGGGCTCAGATTGAATCGTTATTTGATCCAATGGCTGTGGGCAGATCTGATGCGGTATCTGATCCAAAGGTTCATGATGAGTAGGTATCTGATCCTACGGCTATGGTTGAATTGAAGTTCACAAACTGAGCTCATTTTTCCCCTATAAATACGAGGCCGAGCTGACCTCTGTGGTAATCAAAATTCAATCAAGAAATCAATCAGTTTCCTTCTTTTCTTTGCAATCTCTCTACAAATCATATCCTCCCTGCATTGTCTACACCTCTGCATTTTTCAAGTCGTTCGAGAAGCCAAGAACACTTTACAGGTTCATTGAGTTCATACATTGCAGTGCCTCTCGTCTAAACTGATTCCGTTGTTTCCTGGGAGACGGTTGCTTCATCTGGTTGGGCACAATATACTGGAGCAATATGTATTAAGAACAGATTCCTAGACTCACCTTGATTTGTTTGCTTGGCTGAACTGCTGAGCTGCTGTTAGCGCAATACTGTTGGTCTGTAGTGCTACCGTGCTGAGCTCAACTGGTCTGCCGAGCTATTGTGCTGAGCTCAGCTATTGTGTTGAGCTTGGTTGTTTGGCTGTTAGAGCATGTTGTTCTGCGACCCTACTGTAATGAGCTCTGCTACTGTGATAAGCTCGGGTGGACGATGTAGGACCTGCAAGGAACCACTAGAAGGGGGGAGGGGTTGAATAGTGGGTGCGGAAAATTTGGTTTTTAAAATTGTTTTAATCCAAAACCCAACTGCTGAAAACAGTTTTTGTTTTCAGGATCTGTTTTGCAACATTTGAAAAACTAGGTTGCAGGTCTTCAAAAATTCTAAAATTTGGAGAGATTGTAGTCTCAGATGTTCTGAGTATCTCCTAAAAATTTTAGATCAAAATTCAACCTTTAACCCTTTGAAACATTGTTGGTGGTTAGATTGCGCAAATCTGCCAGAAACGGTAGTAGTCTGACTTGAAAAATTTATTCCGATTAAACCGTGGCTTCAAATGGTCTGAAAATTTAATGACAAACCCCTTACTATGTCTATTTAATTGGGTCGAAACAGTTTTGAAAAATTCTTTTGGGAATTAGTCTAATACATTCAAAGTCTCAACCTATGCAAGCCTGAAAATCAGACTACACTAGTCTCAGAACTATTGACGTTTGAATGACTTATACTTATCCAAAGGGTCGAAACTTGTGCCAAAATGAAACTTAAAAAGTGTGGATATGTTTCTGGAAAGTTTCGTGATTTTTGAAATTCGTTTGATACTTTCAAGATCACGATGAAATGATGCACTATGATGGAAACTGAAATTAAGTGCTAAAAAGTAAAGAACACAAGGAATTTTATACTGGTTCGGTTAAATCAACCTACTCTAGCATTCGAGGACACCTTTCTCGGTTATCACTAAACAACAAACAATAAACAACACCTTACCACACAGGGTTGATGGAATTATAGACCAAGTCCAACTTTACAAACCTTACAAGCAATCACAATGATCACAAACACCACCACCGAACGGATGAAGGTTTGATCACACCTTAATCAACCTTTCACAATACTAGGCATGTATGGTGGTTTATATGAAGCATATAAAATGTATTTGAATATAGATACAATAGGCTTTTAGAGAATAAGAAAGAAAGAAGTGTGGAAGAAAAGTATAGAAACGTTTTTGCTCTCTTGAACTTGTAAGACTTTCTTGTTTATGATTTGCTCTTCTTCTCCTCTTTTTATCAAGATATGGCCGCCCCCCTCTAAGCTTTTCTTCCCCTTGAAAATTATATTTTAAGTCCTTGGAAGAATACCTTGCATCATTGTGACATTCACTTGCTTACTTGGCAACACTTCATTGGATGGGATCATCTTGGCTTTGCTTATTTAACACTCCTTGATTGGATGAGACTTGTCATCATTTGATGACTGTATAAATCTGAAAAAATCACTTTAAAACATGTGACAATTAGTGGTTAAAATATTGCCATAAGTCACATAATCAATCCCATAAAATTGCAAGACAAATTGATCCCCATTAACTTGAAATTTTCGGCCAACACATTCAACAATTGCTGAAATTTTCAGCATGTGCACTATCCAAGACATATTCAAAATATTGTCATTTTATCATCCAATCAATCCATTCAATTAAAGAAGTAAATATGTCACAATTAGTACATAAATCGGCCAGCTCAAATTACACATGCTGATTTTCAGCTTGTGTCACATATGTGACATAATTTGAAATATTACCTGTTGTAGCTCCCTCCTTTATGTCATCAACCTTGTATACTTCATTCTTGGCCATCAAGATGCCAACTAAGCTCCATATGCTCCATTAAGGCTGAGCTAGGCGTGTGATGTAGGATTGACAATGTGCTGAATTTTATTTTTGCAAACTTTATAAAAATAGTGCACAATAATTATAACACATATGGTATATTCCAATCAAGCCCTAAATTGATTTTTCTAGAACACTTTAGAATGTATTTGAATATGTAAAAAGTGTCTAGATGCATGTTATATATCATGCCAAAAAACGTTCCATGTGTCCTGTTCGTAGAAAACCGAATTTTCGACTTTTGTTGATTATGGCGATTTTCTTCCTCCGATTGAATTCAAACTTTTTGCACATGTTATATATGTTATGTCACACATAATATACATAGAATAACTTGAATATTCAGCTCTAAAGGCTGAGTGTAAGTGACGCCCCATGTGCTTAAAAAGTTGAATTTGAAATCTCCACAATTTGGCCTTACATTGGGGGTGCTTTGTGTGTGCCAACATGAATGATTTATGGCTGTATATACCTGTAAGCCACGAAATCCGTGGCTATTTTGAAGTGTAGGGGCTTGGCCATCTATATATGGCATGTACGTGACACGTTAGCAAGTTTCGGTTGTCAACCCGATACGACAATTTTTGGTTTAGAACACTTGTAACGTGTCGTATAATTTTATCATCACCATTACTTATATCATATGATATAAGACCAGAATATACTCATAAAAATGGAGGTAAGTATAGTGGTGTGACATTTACGTACGTTCGGAAATATATAACGTGTCGGTAGTACGTTGGAATATATGTGTATAGTGCCTTTTTAAAAAAATCTGAATATATATATATATATATATATATATAATATATATATATATATATAATATATATATATACGGTGATAGGGGAAGGAGAAGACTTTCCATTCTTCAATTTGTTTCCTTTGTGCCTTTTCCAAATATGGCTTCATTTAATGAACTACTTAGTTCATTTAACTAAGTACTTCACTTAATGAACTAGTTTAGTTCATTAATGGTTGGGCACCCCTGAAATAGTTCAAAGACAACAAATGTTCGCCATTTGATGTAGCTTTGAAGCTTCATGGCTCGTTAGTACGTCAAAATTATATACAAACTATATAAGTAGGTTTCATGCAAAACGGGTCAATCATAAAACGTGTCATGCATTTTTTAGCACACGTTGTTTAAATCATTGCATTTTGTAATCACTCAAACCCATTTTTCTCAACAGACGAATGATAACACAACACTGTTGTTCTGCAGTGCTCCTGTGCTGAGGTTGGCAGGTCGGCTGACTATCCAGAATGCAAACTTAATTGCTACTTAGATTGTTTGACCTGACAAACAAACCCGACCTGCCCCGAGCTCGGCAGGTCGGTCTATTGCCGTGGTTCACAAGAAATTATACAGGAATCGTTTTGCCTAATTTGCATTTTTTCCTGACAAGCTTAAGACGTATTCTCTAGTTGATTCTGTACTGTCTACTTCTACTCCTCTGTTTTATTATTTGAAACACCTGTTTGCTAAGTTGTTTGTTTCCACTTTATAGAAACTAAAATGGAGAATAAAAGCAAAAGCTCGTTCACAGAACATTGCTATTCCAGTGGCTCTGGCTGTTCCTGGCCAAGGCCTGCTGTGGCCCAAGTGGAAAAACCAAAGAAGTTCACTGGGAGCTTCGTCAAGAGAGTGGAAGCAGAAGATGATGTTTTCTAACTGCACTAGGATTGGCCAAATTGTTGACCGAGGGATCCGCCTACGGTGGATCTAGTGAATGAAGAGACTCAGAATATGCAAAACAATCTTTTTGTTGAAGCATAGAACTTCACACTTATGTTTGTTTGACTTGTATTCTTAGTTGTTTAGACAATTCATTATATGATTGTAGTGTACGTACAAAATGCAAGTCTTTGTGGCAGACTTTGGAGAAGAAATATCGCACGGAAGATGCTGGTATAAGAAATTTATTGTCGGCAAATTCCTAGATTTTGAAATGTCAGATTCTCGAATTGTTTTTCTCAGATTGAGGAACCACAGACGTTGGTAGCCGAAATGAAAAAGGAGGGCATGTTGCTCAGTGAATCTTTCGTTGTGGCTGCAGCGATTGAGAAGCTACCTCTTTCATGGAGGAAATTCAGAAGCTACCTTAAATACAAGAGAAAGGAGATCACATTAGAAGATCTGATTGTCTGACTCTGCATAGAGGAGGATAATCGAAGATCTGAGAAAAAGCCACATGCAAGTTCTGGTCAAGCCAAGACCCATGTTGCAGAGGCCAATAAAAAGAAAGACCATCTCGGAGTGAACAACAAAGGCAAATAAATAGCCAAGAAGTTCACGGGAAAATGCTACAACTATGGCATTCAAGGGCACGTCAGCAGTGATTGCCGCAAGACCAAGAAGAAGCAGTCCAAGGCAAAGGCATATCTTGTTGATTCCATGGATAATTTGAACCTGTGTGCTATGGTCTCAGAGTGCAATACTGTGGGAAACATGTTGGACCGTACACCTGCAGTAAACACCACTAGAGGGGATGAATAGTGGTTAGCGGAAATTACACTACTATCCTTTAACAAAACCTCCTTTGAAAACAGAATCTGAGACCTCTTCAGATTCATACCCTTTTTGAAAAATCCAAACTCAGTGTACACAATTCCAAAAATTATGAAACATTCCAGAAATTAACTTCAATGTCCTGACTAGACTCTATCCAAACATGAGACAAAAAAAGATTGTTGACCCTTGAACCAAATAAAAAGATTCAAATGGTCAATCTGGATAAAATTGCACAAAATAGTGCTGAATTTTGAAAACTTGTTTCTCTTTGATTACTCAACTAAAAAGGTTGATCTTTATATCAAAATACTCCTTAGGATGTTTTTTTTTAAGTTTCTAAATGGCCCTAACCTGAAACTATCCTTGATGAAAACCAAATTCAAGTTTCTTTGAGACTGGTCAGATTGCACAGCCAGAATGAAGCAGTTATTTTGAAACGACTGAAAAACTAACTTTCCTTTGTCCAAATCGAGTGATTCTTGTTGCAAATGAAAGATAACGTTCTGAAGTACAACTCCACCAAAAATCACGAATTTTGAAAGTGGTTTCTATTTTTTCAAGGCGTGTGAATTTATGTGAAAGCTGTAGTGAAAACGGGGCAGAAAACAGAAAAGTGGAAAGAAGACAAGAACAACGAAGATTTATCCTGGTTCGGTCAATGTGACCTACTGCAGTCCCAAGGAACATCTTTCCTTGTATTTCACTGTGGCATGAACACAAATTCAACAAGAACCAAGCTTGATCCTTGGGTTAAACACCAACCCTATTCAAGACTTGGATGAACACCTCTATGCAACTTTTGATTGTAACTCCTTTACTACCTATTGGTGTAGCCTTATGAACTTGGCTAATCAATCTTGCAAAATCACCAAGGGAGGCATGTATAATATAGCTCAACATTAACAATAAATGAAACACCTTAGCTACAAGGAATGAATCAAGAACAAGAAGAGAATAGCAAGAATGATCTTCAACTTTAGCTTTCAAGTGTGTGCTCTCTTCTTCACCTTTGCCTCCTATTTATAGTGTGAAATAGGCCTTGAAGATAAGACCTCCAATGTGTCAGCATTTTCATCATCAAATCCTAGTTTTCTTCACATCATTGGTTGGACACATAAATACTTTGTACACTTGGCAACATAAAGAAGAATGATTGTCCACCTTGCATCCTTATCTTGGCCGATTTTTTCCTTGTAAAATGTCTTGGAATTTCTTTGCAAAATGAACATAATATTGAAGGGAATATGCCACAAGAATCCTTGAACTCCTTGTCATAAAAATAGGCCATCTGATGCTGAAACAATTCGGATAAAACAGCTCCAAATAACCTTTGACTAGCCGTTGCATTCAAAATGAAATTCCAAGTTAGCAATTTTTGCCAACTAGTTCGTATTTGATTTGTCCACTTGTACACAAGTCATAAAATGGATAAAACACCTTTGCCACCTGTTATGAGGACGTTTTTGGGCTTAAAATGAGTGTACAAACTCAGATTTTTTGAAGAGAAATTAATAAATAAAAGTGGGGAATATAGACTTCTTTCCGGTGGAGGTCGGTCTACATCAAAGGTTTGCGTTGAGCCCATTTCTTTTTGCAGTTATCCTTGACGGGTTGCCAAAGCCGATACAGGGGGGCAGTTCCGTGGTGTATGCTTTTTGCTGACAATATTGTATTAGTCGCAGAAAGTAGACATACCCTGAGTATGAGAGTAGAGCAGTGGAGAGGTGTTTTAGAGAGAAAAGACCTAAAGATCAGCCGTTCTAAGACCGAGTATCTACACTGCGACTTCAGTGGCGTAGCAAACAGTGAGGATAGCCAGCTCACCATCGATGGTCAAGTGGTACCACAGGTAAGTAAGTTAAGTACCTAGGATCATTTGTGCAGCAGGATGGCGACATAGATAATGATGTAGTATATCGAGTGCAAGCAGGCTGCTGTAGATGGAGGGCGGCCTAAGGGTTGCTGTATGACAAAAATTTCCCAACTAAACTAAAGGGAAAATTTTATAGGGTGGCAGTGCGACCGGCAATGCTATATGGGACAGACTGCTGGGCCATCAAGAGGTCACAATTATAGAAGATGGAAGTGGCGGAGATGAAAATTTTAATATGGATGTGTGGGCATACAAGGCTAGATCGGATCAGAAACGAGGTGTTTCGAGAAAGGTTAGGCCTGGCTAGTATAGCAGATAAGATAAGGGAGGGAAGAATGAGATGGTTTGGGCATGTCAAGCGGAGACAGACAACGGCGTCAGTCAGAGCAATTAAAAGCCTCATTGTAGAGGGAAACAGGAGTAAAGGCAGGCCCAAACTGACTTGGGATGAGCAGATAAGGCACGACTTACTAGATTTGCATCTCTCTGAGGACATGGTCTAGGATAGGAGTTCATGGAGACATAAGATTAAGATTAACGAGGTATAAGTCATATATAGGGACACTTTAGAGTATATTTAGGGACATAGATAGGCGTAGACACTATCTATGCTTTAGGTTGACTTTCCAATTGGTTGCGTATGGTATACCGTTGTTTTACATTACATGTGCATATATACGTGATGTGTATTTTAATATCGAAAGTCCTTTCTTTGTATTTCTTGAACTTACTCACTAACACACTAGCACAACATATCTCTATTATCATGTTATTTATGCAGGTAGAGCCGGGGGTCTCACTGGAAGCAGACTCTCTATCCCTTGGGATGGAGGTATTGTCTGCCTACCACTTACCCTCCCCAGACCCTAACGGTAGCTTTTGCTGTCGTTGGGATATACTGGGTTCGGATGATGATGATGATGATATGTTGTGATGGATTTTGCACCAAGAACACCATTAGAATCTTTGAAAATGATGAATAAGATTCTCTAATAACATATGTAAGAAGGACTTCAACAACAAAATAGAATGTGACATCGAAAATCGTCACATATCCCGCTACCGTCGATAATATCATCACATAAGAGAAATAAAATAGAAAACCACCAAATAATCTTCAAAAACACCATAAATAAACTCTAGAATGAATATAATAAGATAATCAAGATATTACTTGAGTAAAAATACCGAAACTGCCCTCGAAGATAAAATGACCAAAATACCCCTGGTGAGAGAAAACTCCAGAAATGACTCTGATGTTCAGAAATAGATACAATAACACCTTTGTGACTATAAATAAGAGATAAATGTATCCTTGAAATATTTTCACCATGTCAAGTACCTACAAAACTCAAAATATCAAATTTGCCTTTTTTGGTAAGTTGTAGAAACTTCCAAGGCACATTAGTCACAAGACATTTATATTTATCAAAAACACATAATAACAACATGATAAACATATATAAATCATGTAAAAATGAAAACATCAATTTTATCGTATTCTAAAAAAATATTTCTAAAAACCCTAGACATCGATCAATCGATCGAAGTGCATCTGCTTGAGAGATCGATGTCTCACAGTGAGTTTTAGAGTTTGTCTTTAACCTACATTGATCGATAGAAGAGAGGGATTAATGTGTACATCGATCGATCGACGTGTCTTAGGTTTAGAGATCAATGTATCACAATAAGGTCTTTGTTTTTCTCTGTTTTACATTGATCGATCGATGTGAGGGATCGATATACATCAATCAATTGAAGTGCACTAACATGAAAGATCGATGTCATATTTCTTAACTTATTCAACTTTTGATCATTTATAACACCATGTGTAACATTCAACACTTAAAATCATTGTTGAGAAATATGTTTGGATAATTTTCAAAATCATGATTTTAAGTAGTGAATAGTTAAAAATGTCGCACATGATGTTATAAATGTTAAAAAGTTAAAAAAAGTGAAGAAAAATGACATCGATCTCTCAGGTTCATGCACTTCGATAGATTGATGTGCATCGAACTCTCACATCGATTGATCCATGTAAGACACGGAAAACCTCATCGATGTGTCTCAGGTTTAGAGATCGATGTAAGTTAGTGACAACTCTGAAACTCACTGTGAGACATCAATCTCTGAAGTAGAGGCAATTCGATCGATCGATGTCTAGGTTTTTTAGAAATATTTTTCTAAAATGTGATAAAATGTTTGTTTTCATTTGTACATGATTTATATATGTTTATCATGTTGTTGTTATGTGATTTTGATAAATATTATGCATTGTGACTAACATGCATTCAAAGTTTCTACAAGTTATTAAAAAGGGAAAAATTGGCATTTTGAGTTTATGTAGGTACTTAACATGGTGACAATGTTTCAAGGATACATTTATCTCTTATTTATCATCAAAGATGTGTTATTATATCTATTTTTGACCATTGGGGTCATTTCTGGAGTTTTCTCTCACAAAGGGTATTTTGGTCATTTACCTCCGAGGGCAATTTTGGTATTTTTACTCAAGGAAACTCTTGAGTATCTTATTATACTCATTCTGGAGTTGATTTATGATTATCTTGAAGATTATTTGATTGTTTTCTATTATATTCTCTCATTTGATGATTTTATATACGGTAGCAGGATATGTGATAATATTCGATGTCACATTCTATTTTTTTCTTGAAGGCATTCTTATATATGTTATTGGAGAGTCTTATTCATCATATTGCAGGGATTTTAAAGGTTTTTAATGGTGTGAAATTCATCAACATACAAGGAGAAAAAGTGGGAATTTTGGTGTTATATGTTGACATAATCTTGTCAACTATTATTTGTTGATTTCTCTTCACTAAATCTGAGTTTGTACACTATATTATAGCCTTCAAAACGTCCATTTACAGTTGGAGATGGTGTGTTATTCATTTTATGGCATGTGTACAAGTGGAGCAATCAAAAACAAGATAGTTGGCAATTGGAAAATTTGAATGGTAGCCAACGGCTACTTTGGGCTGTTTTGGGGCTGTTTTTATCCAAAAAATGCAGCCTTCACTTGACCTATTCTCATGGCAAGAGTTTGAGGATATAATGGAGGAATATGCCATCTTATCCTTGGGATCTTCACATCCATGTCATTTTCGAAGACAAAATTTCGGCCATGCTGAATTTCAAGGTGGACCAATCATTTTTCTTTATGTTGCCAAGTGTACAAGGTGTTTATGTGGCCAACCAATGATGTGAAGACAACTAAGACTTGATGATGAAGATGGTGACACATGTGCATTCTTATCTTCAAGGCCCATTTCACACTATAAATAGGATGCAAAGGTGAAGAAGAAGAACACACACTTAAAAGCAAAAACGTTGAAGCTCATTATCTTGCTATCTTATCTTCATTCTTTTTTCATTCATTGTGTAGCCAAGGTGATTTTATGATATTTTTTGTAGAGCTACAAGCCTCTCTTGGTGTCTTTGTAAGATTGGTTAGCCAAGTTTATAAGGCTACACTAATAGGTGATAGAGGTGTTGCAACCAAGAGTTGCATAGAGGTGTTCATCCAAGTCTTAAATAAGGTTGGTGTTTAACCAAAGGATCAAGCTTGATCTTGTTGTATTTGTGTTCATTTCATAGTGAAATCCAAGGAAAGGTGTTCATTAGGACTAGAGTAGGTCACATTGACCAAACCAGGATAGATCTTTGGTGTTCTTGTTTTCTTTCCACTTTTCTTTTTTTTTGCCCGTTTTCACTGCAGATTTCACACAATTTCTCATGTCTTGAAAAAATAGCAAAACACTTTCAAAATTCGTGATGTTTGGTGGAGTTATACTTCAGACTGTTAGCCTTCATTTGCAAAAAGAATCACTTGATTTGAGCAAAGGAAAGTTAGTCTTTTAGTCGTTGCAAGATAACTGCTCAATTCTGGCTGCAATCTGACCAGTTTCAAGAAAACTTGATTTTTTCTCTCTCAAGGATAGTGTAAGGTCAGGGCCTTTTAAAAACATATACTAGACATCCTAAGGAGTGTTTTGATATAATGATCAACCTTTTTGGTTGAGTAATCAAAGAGAAACACGTTTTCAAAGTTCAGCACTATTCTATCCAATTTTGTCTAGATTGACCATCTGAATCTTTTTATTTGGGTGAAGAGTCAAACAATCTTATTTTTGTATCATTTCTAGACAGAGTCTAGTCAAGACATTGAAGTTAATTTCTGAAAAGTTTCATAATTTTTTGAATTGTGTACACTGAGTTTTGAAATTTTCAAAAACGGGTAGTGAATTTAATGAGGTCTCAGATTCTATTTTCAAATGGGATTTTAACCAAGGGTAGTAGGGTATTTTCCACTGACCACTATTTCTCCCCCTCTAGTGGTGTTTAATTCAGGTGCACGGTCTAGCAATCATGACTTTGAAAATTATCCAAACATATTTCTCAACACAACATACGCGAATGGTGGTTGGATACTAGCGCCACGAGACATGTCTGTTCCTACAGGGCAATGTTCTCAGAGTACCAGCCCGGTAAACTTTACATGGAGAACTCTGGCTCGTCAACTATAGAAGGCGAAGGTAAAGTTGTTCTGAAGCTGACCTCGGGGAAGCACCTGACTCTGCAGAATGTGCTGCACATCCCCAATATCGAAAGAATTTGGTTTCTGGGGCTCTACTAGACATGCATGGATTTAGACTAGTATTAGAGTCAAATAAAGTAATTCTTTCAAAGAACGTTATGTATTTGAGGAAAGGGTATTTGTGAGATTGGATGCTTAAATTAAACGTCATTATTGTTATAACCAAGAAAGAATTGTTTTGAAGTGGCCAATAATAATGCTCCTCTTCTGCTTACATGCTTGAGTCTTCTTGTTTATGGTATTTTCGTTTGGGACATGTAAATTACAAGTCAATACAACGAATAGTTAATCTTGACTTATTACCCAAATTAAATTTTGATAAAGGAAAATGCCAAATTTGTGTTGAAGCAAAAATGGCAAAGGCGCCATTTCCTTCAATAGAAAGTAGCGAGCCTTTGGATTTAATTCATACATATGTGTGTGATTTAAAGTTTATGCAAATGAGAGGTGGTAAAAAGTACTTTGTCACTTTTATCGACGATTGCACTAGATACTATTATGTTTATTTGCTAAGTAGTAAAGATGAGGCCGTTGATTGCTTTTAAAGACTATATAAATGAAGTTGAGAGTCAACTTAGCAAACAAATTAAAGCAATTCGTAGTGATAGAGGTGGCGAATATAATACATTGTTTAATGAATTATGTTCATAACATGGCATTATTCATCAAATGACTGCACTATATTCACTTCAATTGAATGGTATTGATGAACACTTAAACCATACTCTAAAAGAGATGATAAATGCTATGTTGATAAGTTCAGGCTTACTCAGAACTTGTGGGGGGGACGCGATTCTCTCAGCTAACGTCATTTTAAATAGAATTCTATCTAAAAGGATGGATGAAACCCCATACGAACTTTTGAAAGGCCATAAGCCTATCTACAGTACTTGAAAGTGTAGGGGTGTCTGGCAGAGGTTGTTGTACCTAAACCAAGAAAAGTAAGGATTGTGCCTAAAACGATTGATTGCATATTCATAGGATATGCGATTAACAGTAGTAAATATCAATTTTTGGTGTAAAAATCAGACATTCCTGATATGCATGAAAACATTGTCATGGAGTCGAGGAATGTAGTGTTCTTCGAAGATGTCTTTCCAAAGAGAGGTAAAAACAAAGAAGGAATAAGTACTGGCAAGCAAATGCGTGAGACAACCCCTCAAGGCACTGAGGAACTTCGCCAAAGCAAGTGAGCCAAAATACCAACATCGTTTGGACCGAATTTTCTAACCTATATGGTAGAAAATGAGCCGAGAACTTTGTCTAAGACAATGTCAACTCCAGAAGCTCCCTTCTGGAAAGAGGCAGTAACTAGTGAGATAGACTCAATTCTTCTGAATCACACTTGGGAGCTGGTTGATCTTCCACCAAGAAGTAAACCACTCAGGTGCAAGTGGATTTTCAAGAAGAAATTGAAAGAGGATGAAACAACCCGAAGGGTTTGTTGTTCTAGGACAAGAGTCAAAAGTCTGTAGATTTGTTTAGTCGTTGTACGGACTTAAACAAGCGCCTAAACAATGGAACTTGAAATTTGATCAAATGATGCTAGCTAATGGTTTTAAGATCAACGAATGTGACAAGTGTGTCTACATTAAAACACACAGAATGCCTATGTGATAGTATGTCTCTATGTAGACGACATACTAATCATGTGTAGTACTCGTGATATCATCTTAAATACGAAGAAGATGTTGACGAGAAACTTTGATATGAAGGATATTGAAGTTGCCAACATTATTCTAGGAATTAAAATTTCTAGGGTAGCCGAATGACTCATGTTGTCACAAACTCACTATGTCAAATCTATTCTAAAACATTTCAATATGTGTGATGTGAAATTAGTGAAGACTCCACTTGACTTAAGTATACACTTAAGGAAGAATCGAGGTGAGCCAGTAGCTCAATTGGAGTACTCGCAAGTAATTGGAAGTCTGATATACATAACAAACTGTACAAGTCCAGACTTAGCATGTTCACTAAACAAACTGATCAGGTTTACGAGTAATCCAAGTGATGATCATTGGAAAGCTCTGAATAAAGTAATGAGATGCTTGAAGTATACAATAAACCTTAGATTACATTACACAAGATATCCAGCAGTATTGAAAGGCTATTGTGATACCAACTAGATATCTGATGGTAAAGATTCTAAGTCCACCAGTGGATATTTATTCACGGTTGGTGGAGGTGTTGTCTCGTAGAAATCCTCAAAGAAAACATGCATAGCTCGTTCTACTATGAAAGCTGAGTTTATAGAACTAGATAAAGCTGGGAAAGAGGCTGAATGGCTTCGGAATTTCCTGAAAGATGTGCCATGCTGGCCTAAGCCAACCGCTCCTATCAGCATATACTGTGATAGTCAGTCAAATATACGATGAGCTCAAAGTAGCATATACAATGATAAGTCTCATCACATATGTCGGAGATATAACACCATTAAAAGTTGGTCTCTAATGGCGTGATTTCCATTGATTATATAAAATCAAAGGAGAATCTTACGGATGTGCTCACAAAAGGTTTGCCAAGAGATCAGATGTCAAATTTGACAAACAGAATGGGACTAAAGCCTATAACGCAAGAACCTTTATAACGGTAACCCAAACTTGCTGAATAGAGATACCAGAATCTCGGTTCAATAGGACAACTACTTTATGAAGTTTCAGTTAGCTTTTACCCATTTTGTTAAAAAAAATTGCTATCAGCAAAAAGAGTTAGGGTTAGCTAAGGATTTTAATGTTTCCTATATATTGGTATATCGAGTGGAGTATGGAAGAATACTCTTTATAGGAAACACCTATGTAAGTGTGAAGTGGGGCCACTTCTATGAGAGTTCTGAAGGGCAAGAATTCTCTAAAACACTTCCTCAAACCAGGCAGTTCATGGCCAAAACAACACAATCATGAGAACCAAAAAGGTGTTAAAGGAAATGTTGTGTGAGTACTATTATCTAGGTTTACAAAAAGGCTGGCTAATTCAAGACATCAAGTCACTAATTAGCCGAGTGAATCCGATAGTATATCACTAGAAAAGGTTCAAAGCAAGAAGCTACCTCTTCTGATGCAACATTTTCTTGTCTGACTTCTCGTTAGAGTCTGCATACGCATTTGCCTTGATTTCCATTCATGAGACAGAATGGAAGAAATTGAATTTGGCCAAGTTGTAAACCGAGTTAGCAACGCATTTTGAGCTAAATTATCATTAGTTTTATTAATGATGTGTGAAAATTAATGAATCTTTAATTATCTACGTAATGAGTAGATAATTTTAGTCTTTTGAATCACTCAATTATGTTACTGGGTGAATGAGAAATTAATGTTCAAAGTAAAGGGCAAATAAGTGGAAACCAGCTCAGCTGGGCTCGTGCTCAAGCTTGGGTTGCGGGCTGCAGGCTGCAGTCCGAATCCTATAGGCTGCATCCTATCTGTTGAGAAGTTTATTTAAGTTTAAATTTCTCCAGGTGGTTGTGATCAGATAAAACTAAAATTCAAAAAATGGTTAAGTCTAACTATGCTGACCTGACCTGAAGCTGTTATGATCTGAGAGCTCAGATTGAACAGTTATCTGATCAAACGGCTATGCATAGACCTGATGCGGTTATCTGATCCAAGGGTTCAGGCCAAGCAGGTATATGATCCTATGACTATGGTTGAGTTGGACCTCAGTTTTCCCTTATAAATACGCGGCCGAGCTGACCTCTGTGGTAATCAAAATTCAATCCAGAAATCAATTAGTTTCCTTCTTTTCTCTATGCGATCTCTCTCCAAATCGTCTCCTCCCTGCATGGTCTACATCTCTGCATTTTTCAAGTCATCCGAGAAGCCAAGAACACTTTACAGGTTTGCTGAGTTCATACATTGTAGTGGCGCTCGTCTGCACTGATTCCGTTGTATCCTGAGAGATGGTCGCTTCATCCGGTTGGACACTGTATACTGAAGCAATACGTCTTAAGGACACAATGGAATACCGGAGCAATACATCTCTGGTATACTGTGCCCAACCAAATGAAGCAACCGTCTCCCAGGATACAACGAAATCAGTTCAGACGAGAGGCACTGCAGTGTATGAACTCAACGTACTTGTAAAGTGTTTTGGCTTCTCGGACGACCTAAAAAATGCAGAGATGCAGACTATGCAAGAAGGAGATGATTTGTAGAGAGAGATTTCAAAGAGAAAAGAAGGAAACTGATTGATTTCTGGATTGAATTCTGATTACCACTGAGGTCAGCTCGGCCTCGTGGTTATAGGGGAAAACTGAGGTCAGTTTGTTAACACCAATTCAACCACAGTCTTAAGATTAGATACCTGCTCCGCCTGAACCCTTGGATCATATAACCGCATCAGGTTTGTCCACAGCTGTTAGATAAAATTCTGTTCAATCTAAGCCCTCAGATCATAACAGCTTCAGGTTGGCTCAGAACGGTTAGACTTAGCTGTTTTTCAAATTTCAGTTTTATCCAATCGCAACCACCTGGAGAAATTTAATTTTAAACAAACTTCTCCACTAGATAGGATGCAGCCTGCAGCTCGCAACCCAAGCCTGAGCACAAGCACATCAGGCCCATAGCCCGCAACCCAAGCCTGAGCACGAGCCTAGCTGAGCTGATTTCCACTTATTTTCCTCATACTTTGAGCATTAATTTCTCATTCATCCGGTAACATAATTGAGTGATTCAAAGCCTAAAAGTATCTACTCATTACGTTGATTATTAAGGATTCATTAGTTTTCACATGTCATTGATCAAACTAATTATAATTAAGCTCAAAATACATTGCTAACCATAATTTATAACTTGGCCAAATTCAATTTCTTTCAATTTTCTCCAACATGATGTTGGTTGGGTATTAGTATGAAATGATTATGGTGCTCTAAAGCTTAATTCATTAGGATTTGCACGCATATGCAATTTGTTGTCGGTGGTGCTAACTTCCTTAGTTTTATTCGTCTTAACATTCTACATCGTCTCCATCAGTTTATGAGCTTTTCCATGTATTATTTTGAGCTTTTGTAGATTGTTTTACATTAAAAATGATATACATATAGACATTTTTTGAGAAAATGGATCTCAAATCATGGGTTAGACGTTTCAAATCCAAGAATTTGTTCGAGTTCTTGGGTTAGGGCGTCACACATACCTTTGTCTAAAGGCACAAACTGTGACAATTAGTTAATAAAATAATTTCTTTGCCTTTTTTAGCAAGCGTTATGTGTAAGCATTCTTATCAATGATCCAAAATTCAAACTATTCAAACCATACAAATTATATGTTATTATTATTTTTTCTGAAAAATGTGCTTTTCTTTTTGCCTATAAGGAAGGTTTTTTAATTCATTTTTTAATAAAAAGCATATCCAGAATCATTCTTCTGGGAAAGTATCTTTGTTGAGAAAATGGATCTCGAATCATGGTTCGGACGTTTTGAATCCAAGAATTTGCTCGAGTTCTTAGGTTGGGGCGTCACACATACCTTTGTCTTGAGGCACGGACTGTGGCAATTAGATACTAAAATAATTTCTTTGCCTTTTTGGCAAGCGTTATGTGTAAACATTCTTATCAATGATCCGAAATTCAAACCATACAGATTATATGTTATTATTTTTTTGAAAAATGTTCTTCTCTTTTTGCCTATAAGCAGGGTTTTTAATTCATTTAAAAAAAAGCATATCCAGAATCATTCTTCTGAGAAAGCAACTTTGATTCTTCTGGGAAAGCAGCTTTGTCGATTATCACTATGACCAACAGAGCGCGATGTGAGAGAAACAGGAGAGAGAAACTCTCTGGGGGTATCAACCCTAAAATTTCTTCTTCCTTCGCGCAGCCGCTGTTTGAAATCAAGTCTGACATCAATCCTCAATCACAAAATACAAGGAAATAGGGATGTTGGTAAGTGAGTGTTGGGTTACAAAACTCCCCCCTTTTGCATTCCGGAAGAGGACCTCGTCTCTCCTCCGATGAAAGAAAAAATGGTCTGAGTGGGATGCATGAAGCAGATCCGCAGTGTTCTCGTAAGAAAATGGAAGGGAATAGCACAAAGTTAAAGGAAGCTGAATCCTCTTTTGATATTTCAATGCAGGAGTCAAAAGGGATGCAGGGGAAAGGAATTACAGACAGAGGTCTGAAGGGGGAGGCTGCAAAGCCTCCATGGACCTCTTTCTTCAAGGACATTAGAAAGGAAGGGCTCAAACTCACCAAGATAGAAATAAGACCAGAAGGGCTAGTATTTGTGGATAAAGATTTTGAAGAAAAAAAAAGCAATAGGAGCTATGCTTGATTGGATGTGTAGGAGGGACTTTCCCAGTACTAGGCCCTCTGAAGAAATTCACAAGGAGCTGGAAAGGTAAGCACAAGCTTCAAATTCATGATTCAGGTTGGATTGTTTTTCAATTTGAAAAAGAGGAGGAATTGCTAGATGCACTGTTAGAAGGACCATACTTTATAAATGGTAAATCCCTAATACTGAAGAGAATGCCGAAGTTCTTTTGCTTTGGTCATGAAGATATGCATGTGGTCCCAATTTGGGTTAGATTGAACAATCTGCCATTGATCCTATAGAAAGATAAGTTTCTTAGTTTGATTGCTTCTCATCTGGAAAATCCTATTATCACTGACCAAATCTCAGTAAGGAAGGGAACATTTAATTATGCAAGAGTTCTCATTGAGGTAGACATCTCAAAAGACCTACCAAAAAGATAGATATTACTCTCCCGGACAGAGTACATAAGCATGAGGTGCAGTATGAAAAGGTTCCATTACACTGTAACACTTGCGGTAGAATTGGTCACTCCGCTTAGGGACATGATTTTTTTTATGAAGGATGAGAAAAGTATGAGAGATCCCAATAGGAATGGGGGGAGAAGGAAGATACCCATAGCCCCTAAGCCTACAAAAACAAATTCGGGTAATGAAGTTCTCAGCCTAATAGAGCAACCTCCACCGAATGGCCAGCAGCAAGCAGAGATATATCTTCAAGTCCATAGCCAAGAGAACATTGAAGCTTTCCTAACTGAAGCATACAAAGGAACTGGTAACCAAGATATAGAAGGGGAACATGACAAAGATTTGGAGCAAAAGATAACGGATGCTGAAGCAAGCACACACATTGAAAAGCAAAAGGATAAAGACACAGTCCAAGATGACAGCTATATCAAAGTCCTGTCAGAAAAGGAAAAGCGCAAAATGTTGAAGGCTTTGAAGGATCACCCTTCAAAGTTTAAGGATAAGGTATCGCCCTAGACTTGACTTAAATGATTTTTTCTTTTTGGAATGTAAGGGGGTTGGCAACTCCCCAAAAACAAGGTGAAGTGTATGACTTCACAAAGAAAAAAAAATTAGATGTGATAGGATTGATAAAGCCGAAACTCTCTGATAAGAATCTCCAGTCCTTTATTAGAGTTTTTGGTTGCTGGAATTTTGTCAGTAATTTGTTGTGCATATGGGAAGTAGAATATTGGTGTTTTAAAACTCCTCCACTGTTCAATTAGTTGTCTTAGGGTGCATGCTCAAGTAGTCAACTGTGAAGTTAACTGCTACTCTCTTTTGTTTATGGGTTTAATAGAGTAGCTGAAAAAAGAAGTATGTGGGGCTGCATGGACCAATTCAGGATGGGACAATCACTCCCCTGGGCAGTCATAGGAGATTTAATACAAATTTTGTAGCATCCCGCACCCAGGCTGTGCCCTTGTGTGGTGTACCCTCCACACTTCGCTGAGGAAAGTACAAGGCGTTGATGCAAATCTGTTATGTCTATGACTCAAGCATAGATTACAGATGGAAACATCAACCAATGGCGATAAATAGGCAGAAATAAACTTTAACATCCGATGTCCACAATGTCATACATAGTACAAACCAGAACAAACATAGTTTCAAAAGTACTCTCAAGTAATCCTCAAATAGCCCTCAGATAATTCTCAAATCAGAATTCACTATCAGCCCTAGTCGCCAGTGTCTCTCACGGATAAGGCACCTGTGGCTCGTCCTCTACATACTCAATCTCAGGTTCCTTCAGCTCTGAAAAATGGTAAATAAAGAGTGAGTGATAAATCACCCAGCAAGTAACCTTCTATTCTACCGAAACACATTAGAACGATAAATAAGAAATACTAGCAATACCATAATTATCTTAAACATACTCACTTACCTGTTGAGTCAATTCGTTCTTGGTTTCCTTGACATCTTAACTCATTGTAATCTTTTCTTGTATGAACTATCTTACTTCTCGTAGCGGTCATTTTTTCCCTTTTCAAGGAGATGATGATATGCATATGCGACGCAGTATGGAACAAAACAAGCAATACAATACGGAACAGAATAGAACAGAACAGGACGAAACAGAACAGAACGGAACAAAACAGAACCAAACATTAAACCATGGCCTTTACTTCCTCCGTATGGACCGATCATCTATTACGAGTGATTCCGTCCAGAACAAAACAGTAACCTGTCTACCTCCTAGCCTACTAAGGATGTTACGTACGGGTCTAGAAAAAACATCGATATCAGGTCCAGGAAAAAGTAATACGCAATATGAGTCCAGAACAGAACAGTACCCGAGCTACCATAATAGGATGTCACGCTCGGTCTAGAACAGAATAATACCTCATATGGGTCCAGAACAGAACAAATACCCTGATATCGAGTCCAGAACAGAATATATACCGGAATCAACCGTAAACACAAATCGTTCAATACGGGTTCTTAAAACTGTTTTAACTTTCTTTCAAAAGCCAAACTTTACTCGTTTAACAATGACATGGCATGCATGACAGATAATGCAGTAGGAAATGTGTGTCAATGATCCGAGACATCCTTAAGGTTATTTCATAATGGTTACGATTCATTGCTTATTATTATTGCGACGTTGAGAAATTTCAGCAGGGTGTCGTAACATTTTGTTCCCTATCTTAGCCCCTTAAACAATGTCGTCCTACCAAAGTCTTGAGTAAACTCATTCATTTAGGTCTTGTATTATCTTGATACAAATTGTACGAGTTGTTGGGCGGCCTTAGGGCCCAACTGTGCTGTTTTGCACAAGAATGCCAAAACAATCCCTATTTCGGTTCCTTATGTTTACACAGCATCCAAGTTCGTCTTTCATGATTACTATTTACTCGTAACAGCTCCTAACACTCCAGTGTTCGATTTGTAGTAGCCCGTAACCTTTTAATTTATTACTTTACCCATGCACACATCGGTAATGCCACAAAATTTCATATGGTGCACTAACAAATTTAACAACTTTGTTTTATCGAACACCACCAACGAATCAAGCAAATGAATCACAAACACCGCCACCGATCGAATAAAGGTTCGATCACACCTTGATCAACCTTTTACAAGCAATGAACATGTTTGGGTGGTATATCCAAAGCCTATATAATATTTGGAATATATGAACAATAGGCTTAAGACGAAGAAGAAGAAGAAAGAAAAGAAGAAGAAGAGAGTAGTCTAGCTTTTTGCAGTTGAGAGAATATGAATTGTTGCTTGGCATTGTCTTGCACTATCATCTCCTTTTTATTTCTCTTTGGCTGCCCCTAGGGCTCTCTTCCTTTTTGAGAATCGTCTTTAATGTCCTTGGAAGATTTCCTTGTGTAGAAGATGACACAATCTTGCTTACTTGGTGCAATATGATTGGAAGGATGACTTGACCTTGCTTAGTTGTCACTTGTTGATTGGTCCACCTTGGGATCCTTGTAATGAGCTATAAATTCTAAAAAAAACTGAAAGCATGTGCTCAAATTCTAGTCAAATAATTACAACAAAATCACACATTAATCCCCCTTCAATTTTAGAAGACAATTCAAGGCACAAAATCACCCACTATAACACATGTGCCGAAATTTTCAGCATGTGTTTTTCTTTTGAATTCTTTCCTTGTGTGGTGCCCTCTTCAATGTCATCAATCTTGTGTGGCATATCCTACACCAATTAAAGTGCCAAATAAGCGCCACCTTGGCTCCAACGTGGATATAGTAGGCGAGTAAGAGAGGCTGCACATGTGCTGAAATTTTATTTTGGCAAGCTTTGTCAAATAATACACAATATTTACACATATATGGTAAATGATAATCAACCCTATATTGAGTTTTCTAGAACACTTTAACATGTCTTGAATGTGTAAAAAGTGTCTAGATACATGTTATACCTATGTCAAAAACGTTCCATGTGTGTATGTTCGTAGAAAATCGAATTTTCGACTTTCGTCGATTATGTGATTTTTCTATGATTAATTTCAAACTTTTTACACATGTAATATATATTATGTCAAAGATAATATACATAAAATGAAGTGTATATTCAGCTCCAATAGCTAATTAGAAAACGCCCATGTGCAAAAATGAAATCGAGTTTGAATTCTCCACAAATCTAGCCTAAGTTGTGGGTGATTTATGTATGCCAACATGGTATGACTTAGTGGCTGTTTGTAACATGTGAGCCACGAAATTTTTAAGCATTTTTTATGTATATGGGCTGACCATCTTTATATGGCAAGTACGTGATATGTCGGTGAAGTTTCGGTAGTCACCCGATACGACAATTTCTTGGTTTATGACCTTGTAACATGTTATAATTTTGACGTCACCATGACTTAAAACATATGATATAAGACCTGAATATACTCATAAATATGAGGTGTATATAGTGGTGTGACGTTGACGTACGTTTATTGTAGCGCCCCGCCTGAAACCAGGGTTCTGGCTCAGTGCACCCGCCGTACACTACTCCATAGAGTACAAAGTGTCGATATTATACATGTACATGTCGACATGAATAATGAATCGATAAGCGGAAGCAACATAACATAAACAAATCATAATCGACATGCAATGTACTACATCATAATTTGTACAAGTCATCATATACAGAATACTGAAATCTTCTGAAATACATCATAAATCAAGCTTAATGTCTTCAAACGAATATCTCAACAGGTTTTGTAGGATCTGCAAGATACCACTAGAAGGGGGGGTTGAATAGATGGTGCGGAAAGTGTGCTTTTTAAAATTTCTTTAAACTTGAACAATTCAAGTTTTGAAAACAGATTCTGTTTTCAGGACCAGTTTTAAAACGTTTTTAAAACAAGGTTAGAGGTCTCCAAAAATTATGAAATTTTGATAGAACTTAGCCTCAGATGTTATGAGGGTCCCCTAAAAATTTCAAATTAAATTTCAACCTTTAACCCCTTCAAAAACCGTTGGCACTCAGATTGTGCAAATCTGCCAGAAACGGTAGATGGTTTTGAAAAATTAATTCCTATTTGTGTGAACGTCCAAATGATCTGAAAATTTGACCAATAACTCCTCACACACTATATTTAAATGGGTTGAAACAGGTTTTGAAAATTCTTTTGGGAAGTAGGTCAAATACCACCAAAGTCTCAACCTTTGCAAGTCTGAAAATCAGACTGCACTAGTCTCAGAACTTTTGATGTTTGACTGACCTATACTTGTCCAAAAGGGTTGAAACTTGTACCAAATTAACCCTAGAACGTTTATGTATGTTTCTGAAAATTTTTACAATTTTTGAAAATCGTTTACTATATTTACGAACGTGAACAAGATGAGTAACCAGTGCAGAAACTGAAAAGTAAATGCTGAAAGTAAATTGCACCAAGAATTTTATACTGGTTCGATTATAAACAACCTACTCCAGTCTTCAAGGAACACCTTCCTTGGTTCACACTAATCACACACACGCAGTACACCTTACCGCAGGGTTGATAGAGTTACACCTAACTCCAACCCTTTACAAACCTTGTATGACAAGTACAATTTGCACGAACACCACCACCTCGCTAGAATGAAGATTGATCACACCTTGATCAATCTTTTACAAAGATGAATGAATGGTGGTTTATATGAAGCCTATTCAAGATCGAAAGATGTAAAGTACAATAGGCTTTTACAAGAAAAGAGAGAAAGAAAATGTAGGAGAAGAGAGGCTTGGCACTTTGATCACTTTAGAATGCAAATCTTGGTGTTGTTTTTGTTTTTTCTTCTCTTCTCTCCTTATAGCATTGAGCCGTCCCCTATAGCCTTCTCCCCCTCTTGAAAATTTCCTTTTGGGTGCTTGAGAGAGTGTAAGATATCATGGTGACAATGCTTTGCTTACTTGGCATCATTCCATTGGATCATCATTTAGTCTTTGCTTACTTGGCACCTCTTTATTGGCTCAATGTTGTCATCATTTGATGACATGGAAAATCTGAAATAAACACTTTAAAAATGTGCCAAAGATCATCACATAATACATTCCATAGATCAAGAGATATTCACATAATTTGTAAGACAATAAAATCCTTCCTTTCTCATCCAAAAAATCGGCCATTATACTCCTTGCCATGCTGAATTTTTCAGCATGTGCAACATCCATTTTTATTCAAGATAATCCCCAATTTACTTTGATTTTTCTCATTAAAATGAATCAACAATACATGGTAAGTCTTGCTATGAATTTGGACACACAATAGCCTTAGAATTCGTCCACCATCACTTCACACATGCTGAAAAATTTCAGCATGTGTGATATGTAGAATATCACACTTTATTACCTTACATAATATTCAAATTATTTCCATAACTCCTTCAATTAATCCTTTAATAAAAAATTGACAAAATATCTTGTCTTAGCCATGAAGAATTCGGCCACCATGTGTGTAACATGCTGAAATTTTCAGCATGTGATATAAGAGAGGTATATGTTGAATACTTACCTTTTGTAGCTTATCTCTTTGATTCATCAACATTGTATGATTGATCCTTGACCAATCAACATGCCAAAAAGGCTCCACATGTGCTCCATCTCAGTTGTAGTAACGTTGGAATGTGTATATACGTGTGCTGAAATTTATTTTTGCTAACTTTGTAAAATAGTGCACATTTAATAATACACACATGTAATATTCCAATCAGCCCTTAATTTAATTTTCTAGAACACTTTAAGATGTATATCATATGTAAAAAGTGTCTAAATACGTGTCACATGATGTACAAGAAAAACGTTCCATGTTATGTGCGTAGAAAACCGAATTTTCGATATTTATCGATTACCCGATTTTTCTCTAATTTAAATTCCAACTTTTGCACATGATATATATATTATGTTATACATAATATATATATAATATATACTTTAAATCTCAGCACTTGGCTGGTTTAAAGAGGTACCTTAGCATGTGACAAAATTAAACTTGGAATCTTCACATTTTGGCCTTAATGTGGAATAATTTGTGTGTGCCAACATGGAAAGTATTTTTGGCTGAATGTGTCATGTATAGCACGAAATTTACACCATATTTTGATGTATATGGGCTGGCCATTTATTTATGGCAAGTACGTGACACGTTGGCGAAGTTTCGGTATTCGCCCGATACGACAAATTTCGGTTTAGAACCTTTTATCGTGTCGTATTTAATTTGTCATCACCATATCTTATATCATATGATATAAGACCTGAATATACTCATAAATATGAGTTAAGTATAGTGGTGTGACGTTAACGTACGTACGTAAGATATATAACGTGTCGGTAGTACGTTGGAATACATGTGTATGTGTCTTTTAAAAAGAATCTGAAAATATAGTATATATATGTATAAAAGGCGTGTGACATTGAATGTGGGGAGGAGGAGAAAACTTTCCTTCCTTAGCCTTGTTGCCTTTGTGCCTTTTCCAAATGAATCTTCCTTTACTGAACTACTTAGTTTATTAAACTAAATACTTCACTTAATGAACTAATTTAGTTCATTAATGGTGACACCTGAAAATAGTATAAATTCAACAAATGTTCGCCATATGATGTAAGCTTTAATGCTTCATGGCTCGTTAGTACGGCAACATAATATATAAGCTAAATAAGGCAAGTAATGACAAGTTATCATGCATACATGTACACACTTATACACGTTTGTATATATATATATATATATATATATATATATATATATATATTCAACGTTTCTTATTTTGAAATCACTCAAACCCTCTTATTTCTACAATCTCTCCCTTTTGATGATTTTCAAAATAACTAGTGTACATGATTTAAGTGCTATCTCTCCCCCTTGAATTATGCACAGATTTGAAATTTGAATTTCGAATTTCAAATCCGGCTCCCCCTTGATTCATGCAATTAGGATCAATCAGTGTCTCTCTCTCCCCCTTAAATCATGCTTCTCTCTCCCCCTTTATTTTGGAAAGTTAATCAAAAGATCCCTGTCAAAAAGGAAAGTAAATCAAATAGTATCACATTAAATCACATCAACGGGAATCATGCCTAATTTAGAACGAAGAGATTCAAATGTGGCTTGATTTAAGGCCTTTGTAAATATATCCGCTACTTGTGATTCTGTGCGTACGTGATCTATGACAATATTACCATTGTTAACGTGATCACGAAGAAAATGATAGCGAACTTCTATATGCTTAGCCTTAGAGTGTAATACGGGGTTCTTAGACAAATTTATTGCACTCATACTATCACAATATATGGGAATTTTATTTACGGTAATTCCAAAACCCGAAAGTTGTTGTTTTATCCACAACAACTGTGTGCAACAAAGACTAAGAGCCATATACTCAGCCTCAGTAGTGGACAAAGCAACACTTGCTTGCTTTTTGGAAAACCATGAAATAAGGGAATTTCCTATAAATTGGCAAGTTCCGCTCGTGCTTTTTCTATCTATCTTGCAGCCACCATAATCTGCATCAGTGTAAGCATGTAAGTCGAATATAGAATCCTTATCATACCAAATACCTAAGGTGGCCGTGTGCTTAATATAACGGAATATTCTTTTTACCGCATTTAAGTGTGACACCTTAGGTTGACTTTGAAAACGAGCACACATGCATACGCTAAACATGATGTCAGGCCTACTAGCAATTAAATATAGTAAAGAACCTACCATAGATCGATATAATCCATTATCAACGTCTTTACCATGTTCGTCTTTGTCTAATTTAGTAGTAACACTCATAGGCGTGGGGGATGGTTTCAAATTTTCAAAATTGAACTTCTTGATCATATCATTTACATACTTAGCTTGGCTTATATGAATTCCTTTACTCGTTTGCTTAATCTGCAAGCCAAGAAAATAATTAAGTTCACCAACCATAGACATTTCAAACTCAACTTTCATACAATTTTCAAAATCTTTAACGAGTCTATGTGAGGTAGAACCGAAAATAATGTCATCTACGTAGATTTGAATAATAAGTAAATCTGATTTTTCTTGTTTCAAAAATAGTGTACTATCTATAGTACCCGCGTTTAAAATTATTTTCTAAAAGGAAAGTAGCAAAACGATCATACCATGCTCTTGGCGCTTGCTTTAGGCCATATAGTGCCTTCTTTAGTTTGTACACGTGATCTGGATGTTTCAAATCTTCAAAACCGGGTGGTTGCTTCACGTATACTTCTTCTTGTATGAATCCGTTTAGAAAAGCACTTTTGACGTCCATTTGATACAATTTAAAATCTTTCATGCAAGCAATGGCAAGTAAGAGTCGTATAGCTTCTAAACGTGCTACGGGTGCAAATGTTTCATCGTAGTCTATTCCTTCTTCTTGATTATATCCTTGAGCTACGAGTCTTGCTTTATTTCTAACGACCTTTCCTTCTTCATTCATTTTGTTCCTAAATACCCACTTTGTGCCTATTATTGTCTTATCTTGTGGTCGTGGCACTAAATCCCATACATCATTTCTAACGAATTGATTAAGTTCGTCATGCATAGCATCAATCCAAGATGAATCACTCAAAGCATCATGCACATTTTTGGGCTCAATTTCAGAAATCATAGCATGAAATTCATTTATTTCATCCGAAGTGATTCTTCTACGTGGTCGCACACCGTGAGTGATGTCGCCTATGATGAGATCATGTGGGTGATCTCTATGCCATCTTGGTTGATTATTTTCTAAGTTATCATGCATTTCTATATGATCATGCATTTCTAGTGTCTCATGCATATCAAAAGAATCATTATCTTCATCCAAAACGGGTTTCAATTCAAAATCATCGTCATATTCCTTATCTTTATCAATCTCTCCAAATTCATTGAATTTAACATGAATAGATTCTATGATTTGTCTAGTGAGAGGATCATAGCATCTATATGCTTTTGAATTTATGGAATACCCAACAAAAATGCACTCAATTGATTTGGATTCAAATTTATCTAAATTATCTTTTGTATTCAAGACAAAGCATTTGCATCCAAACACACGAAAATAATCAATCTTAGGCATGCGATCATTCAAAATTTCGTAAGGCGTCTTATTTATTTTCTTTCTTATAGATAGGCGATTTACAATATAACATGCACAATTTACGGCTTCCGCCCACATAAATCTAGGCATTTTATTTTCGCAAAGCATGGTTCTAGCGATTTCTTGTAGTGTGCGATTTTTTCTTTCTACTACTCCATTTAATTGTGGAGTTCTAGGTGGTGAAAACTCATGTTTAATCCCTTTTTCTTCACAAAACGAAATCATCTCTTTATTTTTAAACTCACCGCCTCTATCGCTTCTTATTCTTTTCACATTTACACCGTATTGATTTTCAAGTTGTTTAATTAATTTAGCGATCTCTACGGTGCTATCATCCTTATGTGCAAGAAATAAAGTCCAAGTATAACGAGAAAAGTCATCAACAATCACGCATGCATAGTGACGCCCACCAAGGCTTGTAGTGCGACTAGGACCAAACAAATCGATATGCAATAGTTCTAGTATTCTAGTCGTGCTTATCTCATTTTTAGGCTTAAGTGACTCACGTGTTTGTTTGCCTTTTATGCAAGATTCACACAACTAAAAGTTGTCTAAATCAAGCGTAGGCAATCCCCGTACTAGGTTCTTTCGTTGCAATTTTTCTAGTGTAGAAATACCTATGTGTCCTAAACGTCTATGCCACAAATTCACATTGGGTTCATTTGACATAAAACATTTAACTTTAGCGTCTACTACATCATCCATAGATAGTGTAAAGATATTTCCTTCTCGTTTTCCTTTTAAAACGGTTTCTCCATTTTTATTTATTATATTGCAATAAGGGTGAGTAAAACAAATATTGAAGCCATTGTCAACAAATTGAGAAATACTAAGAAGATTGTAAGATAAGTTGCTTACCAAAAATACGTTGGAGATTTGAAGTGTATTCAGATTGCCAATCGTACCTTTTCCAATGATCTTCCCTTCGTTGTTGTCTCCAAAGGTCACGGATCCGCCTTTTGTGACCTTCTTTAATTTGGAGAACAGGCTCGGGTCACCCGTCATGTGCCTCGAGCAACCACTGTCAAGGAACCACTTTATTGATGTGTCTTTTGATGAGTGGTCTCCCTGCAATGTGAAAAGGTGATTTAGGTACCCTTTTAATTTTGGGTCCTTTCGAGTTAGTTAATCACCTTTTGGTAAAGGTACCTTTCGGTACCCATACTTGGGTGATCCTTCTCGGTCTATCAAATGGCAAGAATGAAGGTGCGATATAATATACATATGGTGCATGTACTTTGGGTCTTTGCCCAAGGACTCCTCTATACTCATTGAATGAAGGACGCTTTTGATATGTCCTTGTGTGCGTGTGCGTAGTGCGTGGATGATATGTATTTCGTGTATGCATTGTTCTTTTCTTCTCATATCTATATGGTACAACGTTATATTTCACATGATATGAGGGAGTGGGGCGTGTGGAAGGGGGCGCTTTTTGCGTCATCTTAGACGCCACTTGATGCTTAGGGGTGTCTACTTTCTTAGACACAACAAACTTGGTTGGTTTGGTTGATACTTTGTTAGTATCAACGTATCCCAATCCAGTTTTGTCACTGTCATGCTTTTGCGATAATATGATGCGATGCAGCATGTTTGACCCTGTATCGAATTGTTTCATCATTTTCTCTAAGTCTGTATTCCTTGATTTCAAATTTGAAATCTCGGATTTCATTTCATTATTTTGAGAAGTCAATGATGAGATCTCGGTTTTTAATGCAGTGATGACACATGAAGACTCTTTCTTTGAATCGCTTAATTGAGCGACAAGATTCTCGTTAGAAGATTCTAACAGTTTCTTGTCTTCAATTAAACGTTTCTTTTCTTTTGCAAGAGTCTTAGTAAATTTATGTAATTCAAGATACTGACTAAAAAGATCATCATAAGAAGGTTCAGAGTCAGAGTCAGAATCGGATGATACCTCATTAGACGCCTTTGAAGCGAAGCAAACTTGAGCGGTCTCCTCTTCGGTCTCATTTTCAGAGTCTGATGAGTCACTCCATGTGGAGGCCTTTAGTGCACGTTTCCTTTGTTTAGGATCTGAGACGAGTCTATTTTTGTTCCGCTCCTTGTCAGGGTATTTATTAGTTTGCTTTTCGTTGTTTGGGCAGTCATATGATAAGTGTCCGAGTTTGCCGCATTCATAACATTTAATGTCCTTATCATTTGACTTGTTTTTATTTCTCTTAGATGTAGTGCCCTTGTTTTTATTTCTAAATGACTTTCTCATGAATCTTCTTAGTCCTTTAGCCAATAGAATTAAATCATCATTATCCGATTCGGAATCACTATCATCTACGTGATCGGAGGGAGGGGAGACGTATTCATTTGATTTAAAAGCAATTGTCTTACCTTGTTTAGATGATTCCGATTTCCGAATAGTAAGTTTGTTTTCATAAACTTTGAGTGAGCCAATGAGTTCTTCCATTTTTATTGATTTAGTCTCCTTACTTTCTTCTATAGCAGTCACTTTAGGGTCCCATTCCGAAGGAAGGCTTCGTAGGACTTTCTGTACCTTTTCCTGCGTAGTAAAAGCCTTACCAAGAGACTCAAGAGAGTTATAGATGTTAGTTAAACGAAGATCCATATCTACAATCGACTCATTAGGCAACAATTTAAAAGACTCAAGAGTAGACATGAGCATATTAATTTTTGACTCTTTTACTTGACTCGTGCCTTCGTGTTTCATTTCTAAAATTCTCCACATTTCTTGTGCACTCGAACAATTTGACACATAACTAGACTCACTTCTACTTAATCCGTTTAAAAGCAATTGCATAGCCCTAGCATTCATACTAAGTTTCTTTTTATCATCACTCGTATATTCTTGTCTAGTTTTAATAACTTCTAAAGTAACTCCGTCTACAGTGGATACATTAGATGGGACATATGGACCATCTTCAATTATTGACCAAAGATCTATATCTATAGCCATAAGAAAAAGTTTCATCCTAAGTTTCCATTGAATAAAAGACTCACCGTCAAAAAGTGGAGGCCTTTGGCTCGACATACCTTCTTGTTTGGTTTTGAGATTTGTGGATGCCATCTCACTGAATCGTTGGATTCCTTGTAGTGAGTATTTCTGCGCTCTGATACCACTTGTAGGATCTGCAAGGCACCACTAGAAGGGGGGGTTGAATAGATGGTGCGGAAAGTGTGCTTTTTAAAATTTCTTTAAACTTGAACAATTCAAGTTCTGAAAACAGATTCTGTTTTCAGGACCAGTTTTAAAACGTTTTTAAAACCAGGTTAGAGGTCTCCAAAAATTATGAAATTTTGAGAGACTTAGCCTCAGATGTTATGAGGGTCCCCTAAAAATTTCAAATTAAATTTCAACCTTTAACCCCTTCAAAAACCGTTGGCACTCAGATTGTGCAAATCTGCCAGAAACGGTAGATGGTTTTGAAAAATTAATTCCTATTTGTGTGAACGTCCAAATGATCTGAAAATTTGACCAATAACTCCTCATCACACTATATTTAAATGGGTTGAAACAGGTTTTGAAAATTCTTTTGGGAAGTAGGTCAAATACCACCAAAGTCTCAACCTTTGCAAGTCTGAAAATCAGACTGCACTAGTCTCAGAACTTTTGATGTTTGACTGACCTATACTTGTCCAAAAGAGTTGAAACTTGTGCCAAATTAACCCTAGAACGTTTATGTATGTTTCTGAAAATTTTTACAATTTTTGAAAATCGTTTACTATATTTACGAACGTGAACAAGATGAGTAACCAGTGCAGAAACTGAAAAGTAAATGCTGAAAGTAAATTGCACCAAGAATTTTATACTGGTTCGGTTATAAACAACCTACTCCAGTCTTCAAGGAACACCTTCCTTGGTTCACACTAATCACACACACGCAGTACACCTTACCGCAGGGTTGATGGAGTTACACCTAACTCCAACCCTTTACAAACCTTGTATGACAAGTACAATTTGCACGAACACCACCACCTCGCTAGAATGAAGATTGATCACACCTTGATCAATCTTTTACAAAGATGAATGAATGGTGGTTTATATGAAGCCTATTCAAGATCGAAAGATGTAAAGTACAATAGGCTTTTACAAGAAAAGAGAGAAAGAAAATGTAGGAGAAGAGAGGCTTGGCACTTTGATCACTTTAGAATGCAAATCTTGGTGTTGTTTTTGTTTTTTCTTCTCTTCTCTCCTTATAGCATTGAGCCGTCCCCTATAGCCTTCTCCCCCTCTTGAAAATTTCCTTTTGAGTGCTTGAGAGAGTGTAAGATATCATGGTGACAATGCTTTGCTTACTTGGCATCATTCCATTGGATCATCATTTAGTCTTTGCTTACTTGGCACCTCTTTATTGGCTCAATGTTGTCATCATTTGATGACATGGAAAATCTGAAATAAACACTTTAAAAATATGCCAAATATCATCACATAATACATTCCATAGATCAAGAGATATTCACATAATTTGTAAGACAATAAAATCCTTCCTTTCTCATCCAAAAAATCGGCCATTATACTCCTTGCCATGCTGAATTTTTCAGCATGTGCAACATCCATTTTTATTCAAGATAATCCCCAATTTACTTTGATTTTTCTCATTAAAATGAATCAACAATACATGGTAAGTCTTGCTATGAATTTGGACACACAATAGCCTTAGAATTCGTCCACCATCACTTCACACATGCTGAAAAATTTCAGCATGTGTGATATGTAGAATATCACACTTTATTACCTTACATAATATTCAAATTATTTCCATAACTCCTTCAATTAATCCTTTAATAAAAAATTGACAAAATATCTTGTCTTAGCCATGAAGAATTCGGCCACCATGTGTGTAACATGCTGAAATTTTCAGCATGTGACATAAGAGAGGTATATGTTGAATACTTACCTTTTGTAGCTTCTCTCTTTGATTCATCAACATTGTATGATTGATCCTTGACCAATCAACATGCCAACAAGGCTCCACATGTGCTCCATCTCAGCTGTAGTAACGTTGGAATGTGTATATACGTGTGCTGAAATTTATTTTTGCTAACTTTGTAAAATAGTACACATTTAATAATACACACATGTAATATTCCAATCAGCCCTTAATTTAATTTTCTAGAACACTTTAAGATATATATCATATGTAAAAATTGTCTAGATACGTGTCACATGATGTACAAGAAAAACGTTCCATGTTATGTGCGTAGAAAACCGAATTTTCGATATTTATCGATTACCCGATTTTTCTCTAATTTAAATTCCAACTTTTGCACATGATATATATATATTATGTTATACATAATATATGTATAATATATACTTTAAATCTCAGCACTTGGCTGGTTTAAAGTGGTACCATTAGCATGTGACAAAATTAAACTTGGAATCTTCACATTTTGGCCTTAATGTGGAATAATTTGTGTGTGCCAACATGGAAAGTATTTTTGGCTGAATGTGTCATGTATAGCACGAAATTTACACCATATTTTGATGTATATGGGCTGGCCATTTATTTATGGCAAGTACGTGACACGTTGGCGAAGTTTCGGTATTCGCCCGATACGACAAATTTCGGTTTAGAACCTTTTATCGTGTCGTATTTAATTTGTCATCACCATATCTTATATCATATGATATAAGACCTGAATATACTCATAAATATGAGTTAAGTATAGTGGTGTGACGTTAACGTACGTACGTAAGATATATAACGTGTCGGTAGTACGTTGGAATACATGTGTATGTGCCTTTTAAAAAGAATCTGAAAATATAGTATATATATGTATAAAAGGCGTGTGACATTGAATGTGGGGAGGAGGAGAAAACTTTCCTTCCTTAGCCTTGTTGCCTTTGTGCCTTTTCCAAATGAATCTTCCTTTAATGAACTACTTAGTTTATCAAAATAAGTACTTCACTTAATGAACTAATTTAGTTCATTAATGGTGGCACCTGAAAATAGTATAAATTCAACAAATGTTCGCCATATGATGTAAGCTTTAATGCTTCATGGCTCGTTAGTACGGCAACATAATATATAAGCTAAATAAGGCAAGTAATGACAAGTTATCATGCATACATGTACACACTTATACACGTTTGTATATATATATATATTCAACGTTTCTTATTTTGAAATCACTCAAACCCTCTTATTTCTACAGGTTTCTTCGTTATCAATGATCTATCTAGCCTATCATCAACAAGTCTGTATAGTGATACCTGTTATCTGGAAAATGATAAATGAGGCAAGTATGAGCGATAGACACCGACTTTTAATCGCTCAGCAAGTAGTCTTACCAGATACGATATGTGGATCATACATGGGAAGACGGGGTGACAAATCATAATAACCATAAATTTTGAATATAATAAGCACGTCTCCTTTTTAACAAGTGTCATAACATATCTGTAAAAACAAGTAAATAAGGAAGATTTCAAAACATACATAGCATAACAACATCTCATTCTGCTTAATCCGTAATATCATACTACATCCATACTTAACTCCTAATCCATACTTATACCATCTTTGCCTACCTTACATGTACTACATTTTCATACTTAACACTACCTTGTCCGCTGTAGTGCTGTCATATACTTAAAGATTTCTTAATCATAACTCTAAGGTAACATGGTCATGACGTGATGCATAAAACATGACTTTTCATAAAATGAGTTTTCATAAACATGACTTTTCGTAATCATGACTTTTCATAAACGTGACATTTCATAACTTGACGTGATTTTCATAACTTGCATAAAATGACATATTCATAACTTGCATGACATGACATTTTCATAACGTGAAGACATAACATTTTCATCATTGGCTATAGCACTTTTCTTAAGAATAATAACACGCGACATACCGATTGATTCCCCATATAATACATGTACGACATAAACATCATAACATATGTACATGTACCAACGGTGACGTGCTATGACAGAGATCCCGTGTCCCAGACCCGGTGTTACACTCAGCCACATACGTAATCATATGCCCCTGACATCTACCACCCCGGTACCAATGTCACACTGGCGAACATAACATGATCGTAATCATGAACATAACATAACATAACATATCGTGTGTCGATAGAATCAATTGTCTCGCGTTTATTATTCACATGCATATGAATTTTTAAAACATGAGATGTGACAACATAACTTTGCAACTTTGATTTCATGCAACCTGAGACTCGGTCATATGAGGGTATCTTAGTCATACTACCCCTAGAAACATTACTTACTTACTTAAAGTCTACTTATCATAACTTAAGAAAAATACCCAAACCATACTTCTTTAAGATCTATCTGCCCGTGTATTTCATAATTCATAACTTATGTGCATAGAACATATAATTACTAGTTACTATAATATGCCATCAAGGAATTTCATAACTTATATCATAATTTACATATTATCGTTTGTTACACATATAAATATAAATAACATGAAATCAAATCATTTATGTCATAACTTAATATCCAAACGTGTTTATATAATTCCATGTACATGTAATATATAATTTCATATCTATGAGGGTTCTTAAAGTGTATATAAATACTATAACATATATATTTGATCATATTTCATACTTATATCCATAAAACATAATAAAGTCATTCTTTTCATATTTTAATATATATATATATATATATATATATATATATATATATATCATACATATATACACAACATAACATAGTAATTTCATTTCAACAAAAAGGCCTAATGGCCGGTTATGTAAGTGTATCTACATATGTATAATTAATGTTATATAATATACAGTACTTACTTAGTTTCTTTCTCTTTGAATATATATATTGTACATATAAAATAAATTAAACATCACTTCCAACCCCATGGCCGAAAAGTATGAAATTTCATATTTATATATTTATATATTGCATTTTCTTAATATATATATGCATATAAAATAATTTAAAACCACTTTTAATATTAAAGGCCCTATGGCCGAAGGTGAATTTACATACTTTAACCCACCGTATATATATGTTTCCGTATGTATATATATAACTTACTTACATATTTCAATATGTATTCATTACCGTGTATTTACATACCAAGTATATATGAAAGGATCTCTTAAAACATGTATTTTTACATATTTTTGAAAATCAAACTTGAACATATACCATGAATGATCCAACTTAGTATAAACATAACATATAGATCTTTGAAAACCCATGCAGGATCTAGGAAGAATACTTGCCTTGATTTACTTTCTTAATCTTAGATGGTGATTCCTTCACTTGGATTTGAAGAACACACTTCTCCTCCTTCTCTTTGGTGTATACGGTTATGATGCCCAAAAAGGAGAGTTAGTGTACAACTTATGAAACTAATTATATGGAAGAATCAAACTTAAACTTCATAAAATTCTTACCTTACTTGCTTTTGATTCTACATGCTACAACCTTCTTGAATCTTTCTTAGCTGAGGAAGTGTTTATGAAACTTGATTTGAATGATGTTGGTGTGAAGAAGGAAGAAGAAATCTTTTCCTTTGTCTTTGGTGGGATTTTCGGCCAAATGAAGTAAAGAAGAAGATGAAAGTCCCATCCAATCTCGTTATATCCGTTAACTTACCTTAAGGTTATTTTTACCGAGTGTTTCTAACCCCGATATTTAATGTCGATGTCTTTATTAATTCTAAATAAAAATTTAAAATTCCACTGCAATTTCATCAACATCGCATTTGCGTTCTATTTTCATCATTTCTACTAGCCCGGAATCTCGAGTCGTAACATTTATAATATATGTGACGTGTCGGTGGTACGTCGCAATATAAGTATATAATGCCCTTTTTAAAAAATATGGATATATATATTATATATAATTGGTGTGTGAAATGAGCAGGATGAGGAGACTTTCCATTTAAAATGTGTTGCCATATAGCTCTTTCTAAATATGTCTTCACTTACTGAACTAGTTAGTTCATTAAATTTATGCACTTCACTTAATGAACTAGTTTAGCTCATTAATCATGGCACCTGAAAGTAGCATAAAGACAACAAATGTTTGTCATATGATGTAAGTTTTAATGCTTCATGGCTCGTTAGTACGACAATAATATATATAAGCATGTCTATCACATAAGCGTGTCAAGTAACAATTTATTCATGCATTTCGTAAGTGCGTAACATTTAAATCAAGCATTTGTAAATCACCCAAACCCTTTTTCTCAACAGTGCCACATCTATACAAAGCAATCTTCCAAGGGCATTCAAGACAATTCTCAAAGAAGAAGATTAACCCTAGGAGGCGGCCAACATGTTATAAAAAGGAGCAAGATGGTGCAAGACAAGACCAAGCAAAGTTGATATTCTTACAAGTGCAAAAGCAAGACTACTCTGTTCTTCTTCCATTCTTTTTTCTTGCTCTTAGCCTCAAGCCTATCATTCTTATGTTCCATATATTATATAGACTTTGATTATACCGCCCACATACGTTGATATCGTGTAAAAGGTTGATCAAGGTGTGATCAAGCCTTCATTCAATCGGTGGTGGTGTTCGTGTTGGTTTGTTTGTTTGTTTGTTTGTTTGTTTGTTTGTTTGTTTGTAAAAGGGTGGAGTTGGTGTTTAACTCCAGTCACCCTTGTGTTAAGGTGTTTTTGTGTTTAGTGAAAACCGAGGAAGGTGTCCTCGAAGACTGGAGTAGTTTGTTTTAACCGAACCAGTATAAAAATCTCGGTGTTATTTATTTTCAGCACTTTTACTTTCAGTTCCTGTTTTCTGTATCATATCATTAGCACTGTAAAAATAGCAAACGATTTTCAAAAATCACAAAATTTTGAGAAACATAGCTACACGTCCTAGCTTTCATTTGGCACAAGTTTCATCTCATTTGGATAAGTCAGTCAAACGTTAATTGTTCTGAGACTAGTGCAGTCTGATTCTCAGATTTGCAAAGGTTGAGAACATCAATGTGGTTGTCATACTTACCAATGGAATTTTCAAAAACTGTTTTAGCCCATTAAAATACATATCTTGAGGGTCAAACAATAAAATTTTTAAGTTATTTAGAGTTCCCAATTGATAGGAATAAATTTTTCATTTCGGAGTATAGTTTCTAGCAGATTAATACAATCTGTACAAAAACGTGTTTTCAAGGGGTTAGGCCTGAAATTTTAATTTGAAATTTTTGTGAAAAACTCATAACATCTGAGAGCACATCTTCACCAAATTCTATAATTTCTGGAGGTCTACAACCAGATTATCTAGATTAATCAAATCAGGATCTGAAAACAGAAACTGTTTTCAGAAGTGAGTTATTTGGTCCAAAAAGTTTTAAAAACCGAATTTTCCGCACTCACTATTCAACCTCCCTTCTAATGGTGCTATACAGGTCCTACAATATTGCAAGAAACTTCTTTTGGGGATCAAGGGAGGAGAAGCAAAAGAAAGCTTGGGTTTCACGGAAAGAAATTTATTGGCCTAAAAACAAAGGAGGATTGGGTTTATTCGATTTATCGGCATCGAACAACGCCTTATTGATGAAGCACTTGTAGAATATACATAATAAAAAAGACTCGCTTTGAGTTCGTTGGATTCATTATTACTATAGGTTCCAAACGGATATATTGATGCACTCGGTTAAACCTGTTTATTCGGTATTCATAAAGAGGATTTTGCACATCAAGTACCTCATTCTTGAAAATTTTGCAGACATCAACTCCTGCGTAAATGAGATTCATAGGTAGGCAATTGGAAGAGTTTCCTTTACTAACAGAGCGTATGAAATTTTTCAAAGTAAAGGACAAAGGATCAACTGGACCTACACGGTATGGGCACCCAATAATTCCCAAGCATAGCTTTATCTTCTGGTTGGTAGTTAGAAATAGGCTCCCAACGAGAGATAAATAGCATTTTGTGATTAATGAATGATTTGACTTGCCCAAATTGCGGGGCTCCTGATGAAACCCAGGATCATGTGTTGTTTGTTTGTCTTTTGGCAAGACACGTTTGGAAATGTATCCGGGATTGGCTTTGCGTCCACCCAGAATTTACCTCATCAAAGATTTAATGGTTTGGACTTTGAAGAATGCAAGGAAGAAGAGTCATTGGAGTAAGTTCATCAAAGCATCTTTTGCATCTATCATTTACCACTTATAGATTGCTAGGAATCTTAGCATTTTTTAGGATCAAGTATCTAATGCCCCGGATATGGCTCATAGAATTACTACTCATGTGTATAGGATAATGCAGGTAAATGACACTTAGAGTAGATTTTGGTGATTGTATGTACCGCATCCTAGATATGTCCAGTGGACATTTAAATGTAATGATCCTATTTTGATTATTGGTTAAATGAAATTTTTACATTTTAAGCTAAAAAAACTTTGTTGATTCTTTTAAGGAATATAAAAAGTCGGGGTTCAGTCTTTGAAAGCTGATGTAGGGTGTTGCATGTTTTATAACATTTCTTCTGGTATATGGACGGACGTGGAAATCAGAAGAAAAGAAAGCGTATAGAAACATGTATGCATATACATACATAAAATATATATATAATTTTTTAAAATTGTTTTATTCGTCTATATATGGAATCTCCGAAACGAGTGTTTCACTTTATTAATCTGTCTCAAGTTTTTAGTTGTGTTTTTTTGGCCTCCCAAAATTTTGTCCTTTTTCCATATTTAATTGATTAAATTATAGTTAGTTTTAAAATTTTCTACGTATAAAACAACGCATTAGTCAAAAAAATAATAAATGAAGGATAATAATAAATACTATCTTTTTGACAAAGACATATTTGTTAGAATTAATTATAATGATTATAATTAATTGGAAGAATCTCGTGATTTATTTGTAAATCACTAATGTGGATCATATGCATACGTACATGTATGTTATATTGGCTAGATATGTTGCAATTATTGACTACATTAATTATCAGATTTGATTATGATTGATTGTCAATTATTATGTTTCCTTGATGGAAGGAATTAATTGCCGGTTGAATAGGGAAAGGGGTCCCTGGCCTAGCTTATAAATAGAGGGCCTGTGATATATAGAGAAAAAAGGGGTTTGAGTGATTTCAAAATGCATGATTTAAATAAAGTGTTACAAAGAAATGCATGACATATTTTATGACATGACACGTTGTTGCATAAAACTTGTCTTATATAGTTCATATATAATGTTGTCGTACTAACGAGCCATTAAGCTTTAAAGCTTACATCAAATGGCAAACATTTGTTGTGTTTGAACTATTTTCAGGAGCCACCATTAATAACTAAACTAGTTCATTAAGTGAAGTACTTAGTTAATTAAACTAAGTAGTTCATTAAAGGAAGCCATATTTGGAAAAGGCACAAAGCCAACAAGTTGAAGAATAGAAAGTTCTTCCTCTCCATATACACGCCATTTTAAATATATATATATATATATATATATATATATATAGATATTTTCAGATTTTTTGAAAAATGCACATACACATATATTCCAACGTACTACCGACACGTTATATATTTTACGTACGTACGTTAACGTCACACCACTATACTTAACTTATATTTATGAGTATATTCAGGTCTTATATCATATGATATAAGTCATGGTGATGACAAATTTAATACGACACGTTAAAAGGTTCTAAACCGAAAATTATCGTATTGGGCGAATACCGAAACTTCGCCAACGTGTCACGTACTTGCCATAAATAGATGGCCAGCCCTTACACTTCAAAAATGGCCACAAATTTCATGGCTTACATGATATATACAGCCATAAAATCATTCCATGTTGGCACACACAAATCACCCTCAATTAAGGCTAAATTGTGGAGATTCCAATTTCAATTTTGTCACATGGTTTAGGCGCCACTTTAAGATCAGCCTAAGTGCTGAATATTAAATTTTAATTTATATATATTATGTGTAACATAATATATATAACATGTGCAAAAAGTTGGAATTTAATTAGAGAAAAATCGAGTAATCGATAAACGTCGAAAATTCGGTTTTCTACGTACACGACACATGGAACATTTTTGGCATGTCATATAACATGTATCTAGACACTTTTTACATATTTCATACATCTCAAAGTATTCTAGAAAATTCAAATTAAAGGCTGATTGGAATATACCATGTGTGTATAATTAAATGTGCACTATTTTACAAAGTTTGCAAAAATAAAATTCAACACATGCACAAGTCATTTCAAACGCCTATATCAGCCATGTTGGAGCATATGTGGAGCATTGTTGGCATATTGATTGGTCAAGAATGAAGCATACAATGTTGATGACATAAAAGAAGGAACTACACAAGGTAACATTTCAAACTTATGTCATATTTGTAACACATGCTGAAAATTTAAGCATGTGCATATAGGCTGGCCGATTTTATCAACATTATGAGGCATATTTTACTTCTTGAATTAATTGAATTAATTGGGAGATTGTATGGAAGTATTTTGAATAAGTTATAGAATTAAAATGATGATATCTTTGAATATCACACATGCTGAAAATTTCAGCATGTGTGGGAATGTATATGGCCGAATTCTAAGCTGCATGAGTGACAAATTTTATTCCAAAATTGATGAAAATATTGTGTACTAAATGGTGATTGAATTATTCTTTAATTTCAAGGATTAAATCAATGTAAAATTGGCAATATTTTGAATAAAAGGTGAATGTTACACATACTGAAATTTCAACATGTGCAAGAGACTTGATGGCCGATTTTTTGATGATTAATGTGACAATTTGTCTAGCTAATTTTGTGGGATAATCTTGTGACTTATGTCAATGTTTTTATGATTATTTTGACACATGTTTTAAGTGTTATTCTCAAATTTATCTAGTCATCAAATGATGACAACCTTCAACCAATCAATGAGTGCCAAGTAAGCAAAGGTTTAATGATCATCCAATGAAGAGATGCCAAGTAAGCAAAGACATGTCACAATGATGCATACACTCTTCCAAGGACTTAGAAGATAATTTTCAAGAGGAGAAGGATGCTCAAGGGGGCGGCCGACATTGTTAAAAAGGAAGGAAGAGAGCAAAACAAAAACAAGAACAAGTCTTGCAATTTCAAAGATCAAAACGTGTTCTAGCCCTCTCTTCTACACTCTTTCTTTCTTCTCTCTAAAAGCCTATTGTACTTACATTCATATACTTGAATAGGCATCATATAGTCCACCACATATTCTTTATCATTGTAAAAGATTGATCAAGGTGTGATCAATCTTGCACTTGCAAGGTGGTGGTGTTCGTGACAATTGTATTCTCATACAAGGTTTGTAAAGGGTTGGAATTGGTGTGTAGCTCCATCAACCCTGTGGTAAGGTGTTCTTTGTGTTGTGTGATTAGTTCTAACCAAGGAAGGTGTCCTCGAAGACTGGAGTAGGTTGTTTATAACCGAACCAGTATAAAATTCCTGGTGTCATTTACTTTCAGCATTTACTTTCTGTTTCAGCATTGTTTATCGTTTTTAATCACGTTCATAAAAATAGTAAACGAATTTCAAAAGTTACGAAACTTTCCATAATCATATCCATACGTCTAAAGGTTCTTTTGGTGCAAGTTTTAACCCTTTTGGACAAGTATAAGTCATTCAAACGTCCAAAGTTCTAAGACTAGTGCAGTCTGATTTTCAGGCTTGCAAAGGTTGAGACTTTGATCGTATTTGACTAACTTCCCAAAAGAATTTTTCAAAAATGTTTCAACCCATTTAAATATAACTAATAAGGGGTTAGTCGTTAAACTTTCAAAGCATTTGGAGTTAAGGAGAAAGAGGAATTAATTTTTCAAAACAGACTACCAGTTCTGGCAGATTTGCGCAATCTGACCACCAACGATTTTTCAAAGGGTTAGAGATTGAATTTTGATATGCAATTTTTAAGAGATACTCAGAACATCTGAGGCTAAGTTCTATCCAAATTTCAGAATTTTTGAAGATCTGCAACCTAGTTTTCAAAACGTTTTGAAACTGATCCTGAGAACAGAAACTGTTTTCAGAAGTTGGGTTTTTGGTTTAGAACAATTTTAAAAACCATATTTTCCGCACCCACTATTCAACCCTCCCCCCTCCTCTTCTAGCGGTGCCTTACAGATCCTACATGATATTCCATCGATCCAAGCTATACAACATTCAGATAGGCATAGGTTGGAAGGCTCCATTTATCGCACGAATTGTTCTCTGCAGCAGGCTGTCCGTTCGAAGGCGACGACTAAGCGATCATAGTCGGAGGTAACTTTTATGCTTCCGTTGTTTTCTTGCCCTAACAATTGGTATCAGAACCACCTCTGACCATGTCGTTTGTATTTAGAAAACTTTTTTCCGTACCCTTTAATACGATCTAATCGTTCAAAGATTACGGAATTATAGTTTTCGAGGCCTTTTGTGTTTGAACCAATGGCTAATTATAGAGTATGTTTGTGCTGCTGAATAAAGAAAAAGATAATGATTTTGGCTTCTGTCCGCTGGTTATTGGAAAGGGCATCACTTCAATATTTTGCTTCATGAATAGTGACTTACTTCATTCTTCTCTTTTTTGCTTTGTTCTTTATTTTGGTTTAAAAGAACCTCTAACATGCATAAAGATTCAGAGATGAAACCGCCCAAACCTGCTTTTGCTGCCTGCTTTTGAGTTCGAAAGCTTGTTTTTGCATTAGATCGGGAAAATTGTTTGGATTCATGAAAATTTGTTAAGAAATTCCTTAGCCTTTGAGTTTTTTGGGATTCTGGAAACTAATAGTTTTGGTGTTGCTTATTGACGCCGCCGATGTGCTGGACTGCAAATATGTTTTTGATGTGTGATAGTTCTTTATTCTTTTGGAGGACTAGAATTAGTGTGGCCACAACTTTTAAGATATTGACATGAATATCGTGAACCTTGATTCTTTAAGTTAAGAACTTTAATGATAAAAATCCGAGTACTGTGCATGGATAATATTGCGACATGGAACTTTTGTTTTGTTGCACATAAAAAAAAAGGATGCGGCTTGCAGATTGGGCTTCTGCCCATTAAAGTCCTATCTTTAAATTTTGTTAAAGATTCGAAACATCAAATTATTTGGACTGCGACCCATTTAAAATTTTGATCCAGTCCAATTAAAGAAATATATGTTCAGCTTCATGTTTGAACCAACTTAACCATGATTTGAGTGTTTTGCGTTTTACCTGCTACTTTTGGATATACGTGACATAGTACCTTAATTGTGTGTTTTTTTTTTGGAGTTCTTGCTTTCGCAGAAAAATAAAAAATCCATATATTTATGGTTAGTAAATTTTTTTCCAATTTAAATCCTTTTTATATGACCATACTTATTGGTAGTTGTAAGTTTATCAATTAACTTTGTTTATCATAACTCTAATTATGTATTCATTTGGGAAAACATGTGGCAAATCCAAAAGGTGAATTATTAAAGATGTGATAAATATACCGTGCACGTAATTTCTGTCTAGAAAGTTGGTACTTAAGCGGGACCGTCTGTGACCCCACCCGTACAGCCTGAGATTTTATGTGAAATGGTAATACTGTCTAGGAAATTGATTAATGATCTTTCTTGGGTATTGCCGAATCGGTTTACTTCACATTTTCATTATGATTTCATCTTTTGTTGATGTCATATAAAGAGGTTTTTTTAAAGAATAACTATATAAATATGTTGATGAGATATAGATGATTATTTCCTTAATTTTAAGATTAGTCACATCATCTTAAAATTATATGGTATAAAGAAAATAAAATGTCATCATACATATGGTTTTGATTAATAAAGTAATCAATATGCCCCACAGGGAATTGATTATTTTATTAATCAAGAAAATTAAACATAAACATTTACTATGTCCACAGGTACGGAAATATTTTGGCTTGTTTAATTTTCATACCGTTTTAAGTATATTCTATGCATGAGTGCAACCTCTACCCATAGGAAGGTTTAGAATATAATATTTGAATTAACTTGATTAATTCATTCTGGTTATATATGTTCATAGCATGATATGTGTTTCTTTGATTATGCAATTATTCCCACTACTGCTTTATTTGATTCTGCTAGTACTCCAATGCTGACTGGTGACAAGTTTACTGAATGGAATGATATCATCCTTTTGACGTTGTGGTGCATGGACTTAGACCTGGCACTCCGTGAGAAAAAACCACCAAATCCCACAGAATCAAGTACGCCATCTGACAGGTCTACTTACGAGCGCTGGGAGCGATCTATCGCCTCAGCATGATGCTCATCCAGTCTCGTATAAGTCCAAGCATTAGGGGTTCTATCTCTCTTCTTGATAATGTCAAAGCTTATATGAAAGCCATTGACGATAAATTTATAAGCTCTGATAAGGCGGTAGCCAGCACCCTTATGAAGAGGCTTTCAAACATGACCCATGACAGAAGCCGTGGTGTGCGCGAGCATATCATGGAGATGAGGGACATTGTTGCTAAATTGAGCTCCCTTAAGTTTGAAATCTCGGAGACATTCTTGGTGCATTTCATACTCAACTCTCTCCCTTCGGAGTATACTCCATTCAAGATCTCGTACAACACATAAAGAAAACTGGTCAATTAATGAACTTCTTACCATGTGTGTTCAAGAGGAGCAGAGGTTGAAGAATGAGTCCATTGAGTCTGTGCATCTTGCGACTCATTTTAAGAGAAATGCAAAGAAGGGCAAAGGTATTCCAATGAAGAAAACCAGCGATAAAAACAAATGTCGGTTTTGCAAGAAAAAATGACACTGAAAGAAAGATTACCTGGAGTATAAAGGATGGCTGGAGAAGAAAGGTAATTTTTCCTTTATGAGTCATGAACCTAATCTTACTGAGGTTTCTGATAATACATGGTAGAATGATTGTGGCTCCACAATTTACATTGCGAAAACCATGCAGGGCTTTCTGAACCTGAGGAAGCCAAATAAAAGTGAGCAATGCATTTATTCTGCAAATCGGATGCACTCCACTGTTGAATGAGTGTGATTTTATAGGCTCATTTTGAAGACCGGTTTTCAACTTGATTTAGAAAACACTTTTTATGTACATTCTTTTTCTAGAAATTTAGTTTCTCTTTCAAAACTTTCAATTATTGGATATGATTTCTATTCACATCTTTTTGTTTTGAATCTTTTGAAAGAGAATAAAGTAATTGGTTCTGCAAAATTGAATGGTTTTCTATTTCAACTTGAGTCAGATCCCATTGATGAGCATACTCTTAACAGAAACTGGTAGAAAGCGTTGTATTATCAATCAGAACTCATCAAGTCTTTGACGCAAAAGATTGGACATATCTCAATCGAAAGAATGAAAAGATTAGTGAATGAAGGAGTTTTGCAAACTCTAGATTTCACCGGTTTTGGTACTTGTGTGGGATGCATAAAGGGCAAGCAAACCAACAAGACCATTAATGGTGCCAAAAGAAGTTTTCAACCTCTTGAAATCATACACACGGATATCTGTGGACCTTTTCACACACCTTGCTTGAATGGTCAGAAATACTTTATTTCATTTATTGACGACTGTTCAAGGTTCATGTATCTCTATCTTCTATTTGATAAATCTGAAGCACTTGATGCATTCAAAATCTTCAAATTAGAAGTAGAGAAACAAAAGAAGAAGATAATTAAAATTGTCCGATCTGATAGAGGTGGTGAATATTATGGACGTTACACAGAAAAAGGACAAATGATTGGTCCATTTGCCGAATTTCTTCAAAAGGGAGGTATTGTTGCTCAAAACACCATGTCTGGCACACTACAACAAAATGGTGTTGCTGAAAGAAGGAATCGTACTCTTATGACATGGTCTAGAGCATGATTAGCACAACGAATTTTCCTATATCCTTTTGGGGTGAAGCTCTTAAAACCGCTGTGTATGTTTTAAATAGGGTTCCATCTAAGGCCGTTCCTAAAGCATCTTTCGAGTTGTGGAATGGTTGGAAGCCAAGTTTAAAACATTTACACATATGGGGTTGTCCGGTTGAAGTTAGGGTATACAACCCAAGCATAAAGAAACTAGATAAACAAACAAAAAGTGGTTATTTTATTGGATATGCAGTTAACACCAAAGGATATAGATTTTATTGTCCCTCACATACTCCAAAATTGGTTGAAGCTAGAAATGCTAAGTTTCTAGAGGATCATGAAGTTAATGGGAGTGATTCGAATCGAGAATTCAGTTTTGAGGAAGTGAGGGATACACATGTTATACACCTATATGTGGACAATTCGATTGCTATTCAACACAATAGCGATTATGTTGTATATCTTCAAGAGTCCGATTATGACATGAACTGAATCATGACCCTATCACGTTTTCACAAGCCATGAGTTGTGACAAATCGCCACTATGGTACGATGCCATGAAAGAGGAGATGAAATCAATGACTAAAAACAATGTCTGGGAACTCGTTTCGTTACCAAACAAAGCCTCTGTGGTGGGATGCAAATGGGTCTTTAATGTAGAGAAAAAGGGGTGTGAGTGATTTCAAAATGCATGGTTTAAATAACGTGTTACAAAGAAATGCATGACATATTTTATAACATGACACGTTGTTGCATAAAACTTGCCTTATATAGTTCATATATAATGTTGTCGTACTAATGAGTCATGAAGCTTTATAGCTTACATAAAATGGCAAGCATTTGTTGTGTTTGAACTATTTTCAGGTGCCATTATTAATGAACTAAACTAGTTCATTAAGTGAAGTACTTAGTTAATTAAACCAAGTAGTTCATTAAAGGAAGCTATATTTGGAAAAGGCATAAAGGCAACAAGTTGAAGAAATGAAAGTTTCTCCACCCCCCTTACACACCATTTTCAACAAATATATATATATATATATATATATATATATTCAGATTTTTTTAAAAAAAGGCACATACACATATATTTCAACGTACTACCGACACGTTATATATTTTACGTACGTATGTTAACGTCACACCACTATATTTAACTCATATTTATGAGTATATTCAGGTCTTGTATCATATGATATAAGTCAGGTGATGACAAATTTATTACGACACGTTAAAAGGTTCTAAACCGAAAATTGTCGTATCGGGCGAATACCGAAACTTCGCCAACGTGTCACGTACTTGCCATAAATAGATGGCCAGCCCCTACACTTCAAAAAGAGCCACAAATTTCCGTGGCTTACATGGTATGCGCAGCCATAAAATCATTCCATGTTGGCACACACAAATCACCCTCAATTAAGGCCAAATTGTGGAGATTCTAATTTCAATTTTGTCACATGGTTAGGTGCCACTTTAATCAGCCTTATGAGCTGAATATTAAAGTTTAATTTATGTATATTATGTGTAACATAATATATATATAACATGTGCAAAAAGTTGGAATTTGATTAGAGAAAAATCGGGTAATCGATAAACGTCGAAAATTCGGATTTCTACGTACACGACACATGGAACATTTTTGGCATGGCATATAACATGTATCTAGACACTTTTTACATATTTCATACATCTCAAAGTGTTCTAAAAAATTCAATTAAGGGCTAATTAGAATATACCATGTGTGTATAATTAAATGTGCACTATTTTACAAAGTTTGCAAAAATAAAATTCAGCACATGTACTATCCTCATCACACGCCTAACTCATCATGTTGGAGCATATGGGGAGTTTTGTTGGCATCTCGATTGGCCAAGAATGAAGCATGCAATATTGGTGACATAAAGAAAGGAGCTACACAAGGTAACATTTCAAACTTATGTCACATTTGTAACACATGCTGAAACTTTCAGCATGTGTGTATAGAACTGGCCGATTTCATCACTTAATGAGGCACATTTTGCTATCTTGAATTAAGTGGATTAATTGGGAGATAGTATGGAAGTATTTTGAATATATTATGGAATTAAAATGGTGATATCTTTGAATATCACACATGCTGAAAATTTTAGCATGTGTGGGAATGTATAATGGCCGAATTCTACGCCTTGTTGGTGATCAATTTTTATTCCAAAAATGATAAGAATGTCTTGTACTAAATGGTGATTGATTTATTGGATTAAATCAAAGTAAACTTGGCAATATTTTAAATGAAATGCCAATGTTACACATGCTGAAATTCCAGCATGTGCAAGAGTCATAATGGTCGATTTTTGCATGGTAGTTTGGAGAAAATTGGCTTGCTAATTAAGTGGAATGATTATATGCTTTATGGAAATGATTTAATGGCTAATTGGCACATGCTTTTTGAGGATTAATTTCAGATTTATCTAGTCATCAAGTGATGACAACATCCATCCAATCAATAAGTGCCAAGTAAGCAAGAGCTTAATGATCATCCAATGAGGAGATGCCAAGTAAGCAAAGACATGTCACAATGATGCAATACACTTTTCCAAGGACTTAGAAGATAATTTTCAAGATGAGAAGGGCATCATAGGGGGGGCCACCAATGTTAAAAGGAAAGAAGAGAGCAAGACAAAAACAACACAAGTCTTACAAGCATACAAGATTGAAATCGTTTTCTAGTCTCTCTTTCTACACCTTCTTTCTTTCTTCTCTCTAAAAGCCTATTGTACTCATATTCATATATTTGAATAGGCTTCATATAGTCCACCACATACTCTTTATCATTGTAAAAGATTGATCAAAGTGTGACCAATCTTGCACTTGCAAGGTGGTGGTGTTCGTGATCATTATATTCTCATACAAGGTTTGTAAAGGGTTGGAGTTGGTGTGTAACTCCATCAACCCTGTGGTAAGGTGTTATTTTGTGTTGTGTGATTAGTGCTAACCGAGGAAGGTGTCTTCAAAGACTAGAGTTTGTTTTTTATAACCGAACCAGTATAAAATTCCTGGTATTATTTACTTTCAGCACTTACTTTCAGTTTCAGCACTGTGTTTATCATTTTTAATCACGTTTGTAAAAATAGTAAACGAATTTCAAAAATCACGAAACTTTCGAGAGTCATAGCTTCACGTCTTAAGGTTCTTTTGGCGCAAGTTTCAACCCTTTTGGACAAGTATAAGTCATTCAAACGTCCAAAGTTATGAGACTAGTGCAGTCTGATTTTCAGGCTTGCAAAGGTTCAGACTTTGATCTTATTTGACTAACTTCCCAAATGAATTTTTCAAAACTGTTTCAACCCAATTAAATACAACAAATAAGAGGTTGTGGAGCTTTGTTGGCATCTTGATTGGTCAAGAATGAAGCATGCAATGTTGGTGACATAAAAAAAGGAGCTACACAAGGTAACATTTCAAACTATGTCATATTTGTAACACATGTTGAAAATTTCAGCATGCGTGCATAGGCTGGCCGAATTTTTACACTTAATGAGTCATATTTTACTATCTTGAATTAAGTGGATTAATTGAGAGATAGTATGGAAGTGTTTTGAATATATTATGGAATAAATAAAGTGATATCTTTGAATATCACACATGCTGAAAATTTCAGCATGTGTGGGAATGCATGTGGCCGAATTCTTGGCCCCCTTGATGACTAATTTTTATTTTAAATTTAGTAGGAATGTCTTGCACTAAATGATGATTGATTTCTTCTTTATTTTCAAAGAATAAATCAAATATAAACTTGGCAATAATTTGAATAAAATGCAAATGTTACACATGCTGAAATTTCAGCATGTGGAGAGGTGTAATGGCCGAAATTTAGCATGGAAGTTGTGATAAGTTGTCTTGTTAATTATGTGGGATGATTATATGCTTTATAGAAATAATTTTATGGCTAATTGGCACATGGTTTTTAAGGTTTATTTTCAGATTTGTCTAGTCATCAAATAATGACAACTTCCATCCAATCAATGAGTGCTAAATAAGCAAGAGCTTAATGATCATCCAATGAGGAGTTGCCAAGTAAGCAAGGACATGTCACAATGATGCAATATACTCTTCCAAGGACTGAGAAGATAATTTTCAAGAGGAAGAAAAGGCTAGAGGGGGCGGCCATATGGTGATAAAAAGGAAAGAAGAGAGCAAACAAAATAAAAGAACAAGTCTTGCAAATTAAAAGTGCCAAAAACATTTTTCATCTCTTCTTCTACACTTCCTTCTTTCTTCTCTCTAAAAGCCTATTGTACTCATATTCATGCATTTGAATAGTCTTCATATAGACACCACATACTCTCTTTATTGTTGTAAAAGATTGATCAAGGTGTGATCAATCTTGCACTTGCAAGGTGGTGGTGTTCGTGATCATTGTATTCACATACAAGGTTTGTAAAAGGTTGGAGTTGGTGTGTAACTCCATCAACCCTGTGTGGTAAGGTGTTATTTGTGTTTTGTGATTAGTGCTAACCGAGGAAGGTGTCCTCGAAGACTGGAGTAGGTTGTTTTAACCGAAACAGTATAAAATTCCTGGTGTTATTTACTTTCAGCACTTACTTTCAGTTTCAGCACTGTGCATCGTTTTTAATCATGTTATTAAAAATAGTAAAAGAATTTCAAAAATCACAAAACTTTTCAGAATCATATTCACACGTCTTAAGGTTCTTTTGGAGCAAGTTTCAACCCTTTTGGACAAGTATAAGTCATCCAAACGCCCAAAGTTTTGAGACTAGTGCAGTCTGATTTTCATGCTTGCAAAGGTTGAGACTTTGAACGTATTTGACTATCTTCCCAAAAGAATTTTTCAAAACTGTTTCAACCCAATTAAATATAACTAATAAGGGGTTAGTCATTAAATTTTCAGAGCATTTGGAGTTACGGATAAATAGGAATTAATTTTTCAAATCAGACTACCGTTTCTGGCAGTTTTGCGCAATCTGACCACCAACGATTTTTCAAGGGGTTAGAGGTTGAATTTTAATCTGAAATTTTTAGGAGATACTCAGAACATATGATAATAAGTTCTCTCAAAATTTCAGAATTTTGGAAGACATGAAACCTAGTTTTCAAAACGTTTCAAAACAGGTCCTGAAAACAAAAACTGTTTTCAGAAGTTGGGTTTTTGGTTTAAAACAATTTTAAAAACCACATTTTCCGCACCCACTATTCAACCCCCCCTTCTAGTGGTGCCTTGCAGATCCTACACTCTGGAAACAGGTTCAGCACCCGGGATAAGATTGATTTCAAATTCTACCTCTCTGCTCAGTGGCAACCCTGGCAACTCATCGGGAAATACATCCTTGAACTTGTTTACTACAAGAATCAGATCAATGGATGGAACCTCCTGCTCTGTACCCATGGCGTAAACTAGGAACCCTTCTCCGTTCTTCTTCAGTGCTCGATACACCTGGGCGGAAGTCAAATATATGTTATGGAGCACTTCTTCAGCTTAGAATCCCCCTGGAAGATAGTTTCCTGCATACTCGGACTCTTTATGCTAAAACAATTAATAGTGGCATGATACTTAGACATAAAGTCCATGCCCAGAATAATGTCAAAGTCCCTCATCTGAATCGGGATCAATGTCGCAACGAACTCCAGGCCATCTATCTCTAGATGACATCCTCTATACCGATGATGGGATACTAGTACTCGATCACTGGCTGCTTGGACTCGATACAGGGTCTCTAGCCACTCGAGTAAGATATTAAGATTCTTGACAAATCTTCTGGCAATAAAAGAGTGACTAGCGCCACTATCAAATAAGACATTAGAAGGAACCTTGTTCATTAAGATAGTATCTAACACATTTAGGGTTATACCTATTGCATATGAACACAGACAAAAATTTTAATTAAAATGATTTTGGAATGGAAATTACTTAATTAAATGATACCTGCTACGACGTCATTGACCTCCTCAATGTCTGCATCGGTCATCATATGGACCCTAGCATTGGTCCTCACCTTTCCCTTCTGCTGCCTCTGACCATGCGGTGGAGGGGGCGTCTGTCCCTGCACGGTGCATTCTCTCGCAAAATGTCCTGGTTTGCCACATCTGAAGTAAACATTCATGGTCCTCCAACACTGGCCTGTGTGAGGTCACACACAATGAACACAAGGAGGGGCTGGTGGTCCTGCCGCGCTCAATGGATGTGCATCAGTGACGGATGGCCCTCCAATCATCAGCGGCTGCACAGTCTGTCTCTGTCCCTGCTGCTGCAGCCAAAATGGTCGCCCGGTCTGGTGGCGATGGGGTGCCTTCAACCATTTCCCTGATCTCCCTGCCTGAATGTCCTCTCGGGGCCTCTTGCCCCTGTCCTCCGCAGTGACCCTCTCTAGGTCATTCTCGACCTCTCTGCAAATCTCGAGTAAATCCTCAAATGTTCTCGGCCTGGCACAGATAATCAATGACTGGATACGAGAATTCAGCCCTGTCCTGAACTTCAGCATCTTGGCCCTCTCATCTCCATAGTAGAGCCAGAGCGTGAAATCTCTCTGTATACTGGTGCACAGTCATGGACCCCTGAGTCAGCATCTGGAACTCAGTCATCCTCCTCTTAATCGCACTCTCCGGGATGTAGTACCTCTAGTACTCTTCTCTAAACTGAGTCCATGTCACCGGTGTGGTCAAACGGATCAACACATTATACCATCACTCCTTGGCATCTCCCTCGAGGAATGGCACCATTACCTCGACCTTCAAATCATTAGGCACCTGCAGTAGGCGTAGCTGCTCAGACACGTTCTTCAGCCAAATCTCAGCCTCCTCTAGTTGTGTCGCACCTCTGAACATCGGAATCTGGGATTTCTGCATCTCTGTGTAATAAAACCTAAGCCCCTGTGGTGGTGGTGGTGGCGGCTGCTGCTGCTGCTGGTTAAGCTGCTGCTGTAAATGGGCCATCTGCTGCTGCAGCTGAGCCACAAGGGTGGTCAGAGTGGCCAGGGTATCTGCTAATTCCTGGGAGACGACCCCCTGACCCTGATGGCTGTCTCCGTCATGTCCTTTATTTCAAGCTGATTGCTCACATTGTGGAGGCATTATCTGTGATTAGAGTTCATGAAACAAATTAAGATTAGTCAAGACTAATTTGAAAGGTTGAATGCAGATGAATCGGTAATTAAATAAGAAAAGCTCACCATCGCACACACCTCCCATAACTCCATCATAACTTAGGCCTAGGATTATCTCTTAAGTCTGCTTTGTTTATTAAGGGTCGAATCGTCATTTTACTAAGGGTTATAACTTGTATCTAGTGATCCAGTTAATCCTGCGTTTCTGAGGTGGATCTGAAGCCTCGGCTCTGATACCACCTGTAGCATCCTGCTCCTGTGCCCTAGCATCGAGAACGGTGCACCCGCCGTAGTCTGCTAAGAGAACTACAAAGCGTCGAACTAACTTCTTACACGTCAGAAAAGACGTAGAAACTTTTTTTTGCGGAAACGATAAATATAAATGCTCAATTTAAAATTCCATCAATAAACATTGCTGATGAATATAAAACATAAGTACTTGGATTGACGAGACCTGACACATTACAATCTTAAGTCAATAGTCTACAGCCAAATGTAAAATGGAAAATCGATGTGAATCCCCAAAACATAAAGTAATCGGCCGCAAGGTCTCTCTAGCTCCTATGCACGCCCGTCACTCTGTCCACTCAGTCCTGTCAGTCCCGTCCTCAACAAAGATGTAGTCGTATTCGTCCTCCTGCTTACCTGGAGGGGAGGGAAGTATGGGTGAGTGACGTGACATCACCCAGTAGGTGTCCACCTCGGTCCAATACAAACAAGCATATAACAATGATATACGCACATAATCACATAATTCAAGTTACAGTATAGATATGAAATAATAACTGCAGAAAGTAAGGCACTCCAAGTAATAATGCGCAATCTCATGATGCATGTCTTCCTCTATGTGTCACACGCAACAAAAGTCATGTCATGCAATATGTCCGTATCTTTTCCATGCAATGCATGCTCCCGGGTTGTGTCTGTGGGTCTTACCCACAGTCCACCTAAGTGTTCGTAGCTCTTGACCATAGTCCACCGTCCACACATTCTGCAACTCTTAGTCGCAGTCTACCTACCACGTTTTCCTTTTCTTTTTCCTTTTTTCTTTCTCTTTTCTGTAACTCTTAGTTAAATGATACCTATCAATACAATGCTCGTGCCATGAATGCAATGTGAATCCTGTTTTGGGTATTTTTCCATCTTTCTAATACTCATTTGCCCTTTTTTTATAAACTCCGCTATAAAAAACAATCTTCGGTTGATTATCACTATAAATCGTAACAGAACATAAATGGTATTAATGATGCAAGCAATATGTAATTTGGTTACCTCATGAATGACGGCCTTTATGTCTATTTGTGCATGCAGTATTTTTTTTTTCTTTTTTTGCTGAAGGTTACATTACACAAATATATTCGGGCATTTTCTTTTACAAAGCACATTCTGAAATGTTGCATAATTGTAAAATGCAAAACAGTATTTATTTTCTTTTGTATATGTAAACTTATTCTGACATTCAATTAGTACCCACATTTATAATGTGGAATATAACAATATTTAAACATTGACACTTGCTTCAGAAATTAAAACAGCACATTTATGTTTTACCTTTCCTTCTGCATTTGGAATGCGTTGATTATTTGTCTATATACCAGTAATTTATTTATCTTTTCCATTTCATGGTTTTTTCCCTCTTTAATACGTCATACAAATTTCTACGGTTTTTAGTTTTTTCTCCTATAATTCTTGCTCAATATGTTTGAACTATTTTCCTGCATCTCAATCAAAAAAGAACAAAAAAAACAGCATAAAAAAATCTAGTGCATGAAGGTAAAGTTTAAAACATCCTAACAAATATGCGAAATATGCAAATGAGAAATAAAGCTTGATTCTCCTATTAATAGATGCTCTACAATCTGAATCAAAAGAAGTATTCATACTACTCTATTGCTTTTCGGGCTACATATATATATGTGTGTGTTTTTTAACAATTAGCGAAATAAAAAGGAAAGACAATTGTCATCATGATTTTTACATATCCATCACTATCCTTTTTTTTTAATGGGTTGCCCCGAGGTATCCTTCCAGCCGAAAGCCAGAAGACTAATCCTCCGTCCCTGCGTTCAGCACATGAAGTGGTACGAGATTGGCCAAATGATTTGCTCTATTCACATGAGCAGGGATCGAACCCCCAACCACATGCTTAAAGGACGAGGTGCTGAACCACCACGCCAACCATGTTGGTTCCATCACTATCCTTTATTTCTTTATCAATTCGACAACTACGCCCTTTGGTACTTTTCTATATTGCATACTTTTCTATCAACTTATGCTACTCTCTGTTGAGAAGAATAAAATCTAACCTTTTTTATCCATTTTTGCACCGTTTTCATCCTTCATCATTTTAACACACATACTCATATCAATCGGGAGTGGCACATCATCAAAAAATATTTTGTAACAAAAATGTAAATTCAACAAATATGAATCACATAATTACACCATCAATGTAGCGCCCCGACCCGGACTGCGGAATCCGAACCGGTGCACCCGTCGTAGCTTACTGAGAAGACTACAAGACGTCTCATCTCTCGAACACGCATCATCAATGACGTCAGAGAAACAAGTGCGGAAACACGTATCTCACAAATCTAAACCATCAAATTTGAACCTCAACGTATAAATTAATTACAAAAGAGTATCCTGGAAGCCAACTAAATCCTCAAATGAAGGAAAGAAACTGGAACAGATGGCAACAGTCTCAACTATCTCCCAATATGTCTCTAAGTGTCCCATTCAGCCCACTCACCGTCGTCTTCTATGAAAATCATATCGTAGCTAGGCTCATCTACAATGACAAATGCAGTACCCTTAGCGAAAAACAACGCTAGCAAGTAACCCGCTTATAAGACATACGAGATCAACACATGGCAAGACATGAGTAATATATAATTCAAGGGGTAGTGGGGCACATGTCGTGTATACTTTCAAGAGCATAGATTTAATAATACAAAAACATAAAACAGTAATTCATAACCATTAACAATTAACGATCATTCAAGTCTCATAACAATCATCCCAGCTGACTCACGTGATGCATGACAAAATATGCACTACATTACACAGTCACAAATGCATGAGCAATTTCTTTTCAAAACAGTGCAATGCATGTCACAATGTCCGGTCTCATAACTTTATACCCTGTAACGCACCCCGGCTTATATTTCCATCCCTGTTAACGTTACAGACAACTTTATACCTTGTAATGCACCTCGGCTTATATTTCCATCCCGATTAACATTACAGACAACTTTATACCCTGTAACGCACCCCGGCTTATATTTCCATCCCGGTTAACGTTACAGACAACTTTGTGCCCTGTAATGCACCTCGGCTTATATTTCCATCGCGATTAACATTACAGGCCACCTTCGCAAACCTGTGCCGGAGCACAGCTCTTTTCAAAACAATATGCAAATGCAAGTGCCATGATGCAAGACTCCTCATTTCATTCACATTCTTCGTTCACACATTCAATTCACATTCAGTAATCAATCATCCACACAAGATTCCCCACACTTACACATCAATGCTTATGCTTCAAGCTAGGTCGTCAGCACTTAACCTTGACTCTAAAATTCGCAAACTAATGTGAGAACCCCTACCTTCCCTTCATTGAAGTCTATAAAACCTCGTACGTTCATTTCCTAACCCTCCTAGGTCATCCACGTTGAAATCATATTCGAATACCCTTCAAATTCACCATATTTGATTCACCATCTTAAGTCATGTTCCCAAGACTTAGACTAACCTCAATCAGGTCCTAAAAAGTTTCTAAAGTCACCCAAATGGTCCCCTAGCTTCCCTCTTTCTTCCCTTATTTTTCCACAAAACTGAAGGACATCATACCCTCACATCGATCGATCGATGTCCATCAGAGGACATCGACCTCTCAGCCTCTTCTACATCGATCGATCGATGTCCATCAGAGGACATCGATCTCTCAGCTCTCCCCACATCGATCCCTCAGCCTTACCCTACATCGATCGATCGATGTCCATCAGAGGACATCGATCTCTGACATCGATCGATCGATGTCAGCGTTTCTCCAGAATTTCTTCTGCGAATTTCAGCAGAAAATACAGACCTTCAACCAACGTTTCCCCAATTTCCTTCCCATCATTCCAAGCCTAACTACACTAGCAATCCATGCTTAATTCATCAACGCAAAACCTTCTCAAAACCCATCACACGTTCAAGCCTAACACGCACATCGTTCATCACAACTAACCCAAAAGATCCACCTTTCCCCCCTTTTTCCCCCACTTCAACCACAAATAGCCCAATGGGGATTCACGGGGTTCGGGTTTTGCATAATCTCACCAAATCAACAACAACAACAATGATTTTAACATATAACGGCCAAAATCCGAAACCAAAACACAGAAATCACATATAGATTCACATAAGAAAATTACTGCATGGTGATCCAATTTGATATCAAAATAGGCCATTTTCCTTTCACAAATACGTAAGAAATTATAAGTAGATTACTTGCCTTTGATTACTCGAAGAAGAAATGAAGAACGGACGAAGATTGGATGGAAGATCCTGAAGTTTTCTCTCTAGGGTTGCCAAGGATGCCAAAGTCGCCTAGGGGATGATGAGAGCGTCGGTTTTCTCTGCGTAATGAGAAAACTGACGTTCTGTCAGTTTTTATATGGAAAGGGGAAATTTTGGAGTTTCTAAATTATATCATATTTTCTTATTTATCTTAAAGGATAAATCTTTAATATTTAATTCAAAAATTAAATACTAATTAATTCAAATATTTAAACTCTCAATTAGTTCCCATTAATCCTATTACTTAATTCGAAATTCATTACCGTTGACCGTTATTAATCCCCTCTAATTCCTTCTTTATCTTTTAATTATTCTACGGAGGGTGCGGGGCATAACATTCCACCCCCTTACAAAAAGTTTCTTCCTCGAAACTGGCGTACCTTATTGGAAAAGGTGTGGATATAGCTCCTTCATTTGTTCATCAAGCTCCCACGTGGCTTCACGCTCCGTATGGTTACTCCACTGAACTTTGACATACGGAATGACGCGTCTGCGTAGGACTTGATCTTTTCTATCCACAATCTTTATTGGATGTTCTTTGTATGAAACATCTTCCTTAACATCCAATGGTTGAGCTTCCAGGATATGGCTCGGGTCCGATACGTATTTCCTTAGTTGGGACACATGAAATACGTTATGAACTTGGGATAAGCTCGGAGGCAAGGCTAATCTGTATGCTCTTTCACCAACTTTACCAAGCACTTCGTAAGGGCCAATATATCTAGGGCTTAACTTGCCCTTCATTCCGAATCTTGCAACTCCCTTGGTGGGTGAAACTCGTAAATAGACCTTTTCACCTTCCTCAAACTCCAGGAGTCGTCTTTTAGTATCGGCCCAACTCTTATTACGATCTTGAGCCACCCTTAACCTCTCTCTTATTACCTTCACCTTCGCAATTGTTTGCTCAACCAATTCTGGTGCAGTGATTGTCCTTTCTCCAACTTCGTCCCAACAAACCGGGGACCTGCACTTACGTCCGTATAAGGCTTCAAATGGTGCCATGCCAATTGCGCTGTGATAGCTGTTATTGTATGAAAACTCCATCAACTTCAGCATGCTATCCCAGTTTCCTTTGAAGTTCAAGGCGCATGCTCTCAACATATCCTCCAAGGTTTGGATGGTTCTCTCTTATTGTCCATCCGTTTGAGGATGGTACGCGGTACTCATTCTCAACTCGGTACCCATTGCCTTCTGGAATGCCCTCCAAAACTTAGAAGCGAACATGGGATCACGGTCCGACACAATGCTGACTGGGACTCCATGCAAGCTCATAATGTTATCCACATAGGTGTTGGATAATTTCTCATAAGATGTACCATGCGGCGTAGCTATGAAGTGAGCTGTTTTTGTCAAGCGGTCAATAATTACCCAAATCATCTCATTTCCATTTCTGGTTTTGGGTAATCCCATCACGAAGTCCATAGTCACGTGCTCCCACTTTCATTCTGGAATCTCTAGTGGCTTCATTAAACCACCAGGTCGTTGATGTTCAGCTTTAACTTGTTGACATACCAAACACCTCTCAACGTATTCCGCGATGCTTCTTTTCATCCACATCCACCAATAATTCCTTTTGAGATCCTTGTACATCTTAGTGCTCCCGGGGTGAATTCACATCCTCGAGTTATGCGCTTCTTGGAGCAATTCCCTCCGAAGTTTGTCTTTACCTGGCACCAATAACTGATTCTGAAAACATAGACTTCCATCTCCCCGCATCTGGAAATCGTTTACTGGTCCAGTGAACAATTTGTCGCGGATTTCTTTCAGTGCTGGGTCCTCATACTACGCTTCTTTAATTCTGTCTACCAAGTCTGGGCTGATAGACAATGCTGTAAGAACATTTGCCACTGAATCCACTACTTCGAGGTCAAACTCCTCGATCTCTCTTTCCAACGGAGACTGTCTCGCATGGCTAGACTTCCTGCTCAATGCGTCCGCCACTCTGTTGGCCTTACCCGGATGGTAGTTGATGGTTAGGTCATAATCCTTAAGTAACTCCAACCACCTTCTCTGTCGCATGTTCAGCTCTTTCTGCTATAATAGGTACTTCAAACTTTTATGATCAGTGAACACAGCACACTTTTCTCCATACAAATAGTGTCTCCAGATCTTAAGAGCAAATACCACGGCTGCGGGTAGTTCTGCTCGTATGGTTTCAACTGTCTTGACGCATACAAAATGACTCGTTCATTTTGCATCAAGACACAACCTATAAACAGACAGTTAATTTAAGACTAGCATATGTAGATACAATGCATTAATCGTAATGATGTACATACCTAGTCTTTTCTTGGACGCATCGCTATAGATCACAAAACCGTTGGTGCCGGAGGGTTGTGCCAACACCGGGGCTGTGGTCAACCTCTTCTTGAGCTCAGCAAAGCTCTGTTCGCAATCAGCAGTCCATTCGAATTTAGTCTTCTTCTGTGTAAGTCGGCTCAATGGAACTGCAATTGTTGAGAATCCCTCAACGGACTTCCTATAGTAGCCTGCGAAGCCTAGGAAACTTCTCACTTCAGTCACGTTTGTAGGTCTTGTCCACTCCGTGATGGCTTCTATCTTTTTAAAATCCACAGAAATTCCTTCTTCCGAAATCACGTGACCGAGAAAGGCAACACTTCTTAACCAAAATTCACACTTGCTGAATTTGGCATAAAGCTTTTGTTGCCTCAGAATTTGCAACACTGCTCTTAAGTGTTCAGCATGAGCTTGCTCGTCGGGGGAGTAGACCAAAATGTCATCGATGAACACTACTACGAATTAGTCCAACTGTTCTCGGAATACAGTGTTCATCAAATCCATGAAAGCTGCTGGGGCATTAGTTAATCCAAAAGGCATCACCAAAAATTAATAATGCCCGTATCGAGTCTGAAAAGCCGTTTTAGGTATGTCTCCTGCTTTTACGAGCAGCTGATGATACCCCTGACGAAGGTCAATCTTTGAAAACCAGCGAGCTCCCTTTAGCTGATCAAATAAATCCTCAATCCTTGGCAAGGGATATTTGTTCTTGATGGTAATCTTATTCAGTTCTCGGTAATCAATGCACAACCTCATACTGCGATCTTTCTTCTTTACAAATAATACTAGAGCTCCCCAAGGTGATACACTGGGGCGAATTAACTTCTTGTCTAACAACTCTTGAAGTTGTCCCTTAAGCTCCTTAAGTTCAGCTGGGGCCATTCTGTAGGGTGCCTTGGATATAGGCTCGGCTCCGGGTATCAAATTAATATCAAACTCCACTTCTCTCGATGGCAGAACTCCCGGTAAATCATCCAGAAATACGTCCTTGAACTCATTGATCACCGGTATCTGATCTATAGAGGGAACTTCCTGCTTCACATCTACTGCATACACCATAAATCCCTCTGCTCCTTTCTGTAAAGCTTTGAAGGCCTTAATCGCCGTCAAGTATATCTTCTTTGGGGCTTTTGTTAACTTGACGTTTCCTTGAACCGTTATTTCATTCATTTCAAGGTCCTTAACGGTCACTTGTTTGAGTTTGCAGTCCATGTTGGCATGATTCTTGGTCAGCCAATCCATGCCCAATATTACATCAAAATCCTTCATCGGAATTGGAACTAATGTCACAGCAAACACCTTTCCATCCAACTCCAATTCACAATCTTTGTACTGGTGGTGGGAAACCAGTACTTGCTTGCCTACTGCCTGCACCCTGAAAGGGGTTTCAAGCCATTCGGGTAAGCAGTCGAGTCCTTTGGCGAATCGTTTAGAAATGAAGGAGTGACTTGCTCCGCTATCAAATAATACGTTCGCAGGTACTTTGTTAACTAGGATCACACCTAATCACAAGAGTGTAGCACATAGAGGTTTTCACATAAAACACATTTAATCTCCAACTTAAAAGACTAAAATTCAACTTAAGCTACTATTATTGAGCTTAAGTCGTACCTATCACAACGTTGGCGTCCTCCTGGACTTCGGCGTCCGTCATCACGTGGACTCTCGCATTGGGCCTGCCTCTCTGCTGCTGAGCTGGCCCTGCTTCTGCTTGAGACTTAGGGTTCCATTCGGGGCAATCTTTGATTCTATGACCCGCCTTTCCACATTTGAAACACGCTCCGGTTATTTTCCAACATTCACCCACGTGTTCTTCTGGCAGTGTGGGCATACTGTGGGTGCTTGACGGTCGGGCTGATTCTGTTGCGGTGCCCTCTGAACCGGTCCTGCCTGCCCCTTTCTAGGAATCTTGACCCCACGTCTGGGTCTACCATCACTTCTCTCATCCCTGGGCCTTTTGCTAGACTCTTCACGAGCCTCTCTATTCTGTGACCGTCACATGTCACTCTCCACTCGGTAACATGCATCCAACATTTCTTCGAACATTTTCAAACTTGACCCCTCTATGTCCGTCCGTATGCGGGGATTCAACCCTTCCTCAAACTTCAACATCTTCATCCTGTTGTTTTTCAATACCATGGGCGTAAATTTGCCCAAGCCATGGAACCTATCGGCATAATCAGAGATAGTCATCCTCCCTTGTTCAAACTTGTCAAACTGCCTCATCTTCTCCAAAATGGCAGTCTCAGGCACATAGTAATCCTTGTAGGCCTGCACAAACTGACTCCACTGAATAGGAGGAGTCATCTTGGGCAGAATGCCATTCCACCATGCATTGGCTCTGCCGATCAGCAACAGGGTGGCCACATCCACCTTGAGTTCTTCAGGCACTTGCACAAGCCTGAAGCATTTCTCAATCTCATCCATCCAAAATTCTGCCACCTCTGGGTCAGTGGTCCCTTCCAAGGTTGGGGCATGCATCTTTCGCATCTCCCCAATGTAGTAACGGATGCCGTGCTGAGGCGGTGGCGGCGGAGGGGGTTGTTGCTGCTGTTGGGCAACTCCTTGTGCTATCACTGTGATAGCATCTATCAACACCTGGGGTACTAGGACTGGTGGTGGTGGTGGTGGTGGAGTGTTATCGTTCACATTGCCACCGTTTCTTTGGTTATCACTTCTAGGAGGCTTATTTTGCAAGATCACGCTTATTAGTATCTAGCAGTCCCAAAAGTAAGTACTTGGGGATCCATAAATGTTGTACAAAGCGAAACGCTTAACTAAAAGAAAATAAAACAAGTGGATTAAGTTTTGTCGCGCTCGCGCACACCCAACCAATCAAACTTAAACTTAAGATTTTGTACTTAGACCTAAAGATCAGCTTAAGGTCAAGATCATAGCTTAAGACTCTACATGTCATAACCTAGGTCTCCAAGGTAGATCTGAAGCCTAGGCTCTGATACCACCTGTAGTGCCCCGACCCGGACAGCGGAATCTGAACTGGTGCACCCGTCGTAGCTTACTGAGAAGACTACAAGACGTCTCATCTCTCGAACACGCATCATCAATGACGTCAGAGAAACAAGTGCGGAAACACGTATCTCACAAATCTAAAACATCAAATTTGAACCTCAACGTATAAATTAATTACAAAAGAGTATCCTGGAAGCCAACTAAATCCTCAAATGAAGGAAAGAAACTGGAACAAATGGCAACAGTCTCAACTATCTCCCAATATGTCTCTAAGTGTCTCATTCAGCCCACTCACCGTCGTCTTCTATGAAAATCATATCGTAGCTAGGCTCATCTGCAATTACAAATACAGTACCCTTAGCGAAAAACAACGCTAGCAAGTAACCCGCTTATAAGACATACGAGATCAACACATGGCAAGACATGAGTAATATATAATTCAAGGGGTAGTGGGGCACATGTCTTGTATACTTTCAAGAGCATAGATTTAATAATACAAGAACATAAAATAGTTATTCATAACCATTAACAATTAACGATCATTCAAGTCTCATAGCAATCATCCCAGCTGACTCACGTGATGCATGACAAAATATGCACTACATTACACAGTCACAAATGCATGAGCAATTTCTTTTCAAAACAGTGCAATGCATGTCACAATGTCCGGTCTCATAACTTTATACCATGTAACGCACCCCGGCTTATATTTCCATCCCGGTTAACGTTACAGACAACTTTATACCCTGTAATGCACCTCGGCTTATATTTCCATCCCGATTAACATTACAGACAACTTTATATCCTGTAACGTACCCCGGCTTATATTTCCATCCCGGTTAACGTTACAGACAACTTTGTGCCCTGTAATGCACCTCGGCTTGTATTTCCATCCCGATTAACATTACAGGCCACCTTCGCAAACCTGTGCCGGAGCACAGCTCTTTTCAAAACAATATGCAAATGCAAGTGTCATGATGCAAGACTCTTCATTTCATTCACATTCTTCGTTCACACATTCAATTCACATTCAGTAATCAATCATCCACACAAGATTCCCCACACTTACACATCAATGCTTATGCTTCAAGCTAGGTCGTCAGCACTTAGCCTTGACTCTAAAATTCGCAAACTAATGTGAGAACCCCTGCCTTCCCTTCATTGAAGTCTATAAAACCTCGTACGTTCATTTCCTAACCCTCTTAGGTCATCCACGTTGAAATCATATTCGAATACCCTTCAAATTCACCATATTTGATTCACCATCTTAAGTCATGTTCCCAAGACTTAGACTAACCTCAATCAGGACCTAAGAAGTTTTTAAAGTCACCCAAAGGGTCCCCTAGCTTCCCTCTTTCTTCCCTCATTTTTCCACAAAACTTAAGGACATCATACCCTCACATCGATCGATCGATATCCATCAGAGGACATCGATCTCTCAGCCTCTCCTACATCGATCGATCGATGTCCATCAGAGGACATCGATCTCTCAGCTCTCCCCACATCGATCGATCGATGTCCATCAGAGGACATCGATCCCTCAGCCTTACCCTACATCGATCGATCGATGTCCATCAGAGGACATCGATCTCTGACATCGATCGATCGATGTCAGCGTTTCTCCAGAATTTCTTCTGCGAATTTCTGCAGAAAATGCAGACCTTCAACCAACGTTTCCCCAATTTCCTTCCCATCATTACAAGCCTAACTACACTAGCAATCCATGCTTAATTCATCAACGCAAAACCTTCTCAAAACCCATCACACGTTCAAGCCTAACACGCACATTATTCATCACAACGAACCCAAAAGATCTCACCTTTCCCCCTTTTTTCCCCCGCTTCAACCACAAATAGCCCAATGGGGATTCACGGGGTTTGGGTTTTGCATAATCTCACCAAATCAACAACAACAACAATGATTTTAACATATAACGGCCAAAATCCGAAACCAAAACACAGAAATCACATATAGATTCACAGAAGGAAATTACTGCATGGTGATCCAATTTGATATCAAAATAGGCCATTTTCCTTTCACAAATACGTAAGAACTTATAAGTAGATTACTTGCCTTTGATTACTCGAAGAAGAAATGAAGAACGGACGAAGATTAGATGGAAGATCCTGAAGTTTTCTCTCTAGGGTTGCCAAGGATGCCAAAGTCGCCTAGGGGATGATGAGAGCGTCGGTTTTCTCTGCGTAATGAGAAAACTGACGTTCTGTTAGTTTTTATATGGAAAGGAGAAAATTTGGAGTTTCTAAATTATATCCTATTTTCTTATTTATCTTAAAGGATAAATCTTTAATATTTAATTCAAAAATTAAATACTAATTAATTCCAATATTTAAACTCTCAATTAGTTTCCATTAATCCTATTACTTAATTCAAAATTCATTATCGTTGACCGTTATTAATCCCCTCTAATTCCTTCTTTATCTTTTAATTATTCTACGGAGGGTGCGGGGCATAACAATCAAAGCATGCTTGATCTGTACCAAAACGAGGGGGAACAGGCAACCTACCTCTTAAATGAAGAATTCGCTACTCAAAAGGATTGGATTCAGAATGGTTTTGCTAACTCCCCTCTTCTCCTTTTCTTTTCCTCCTTCTTCTTCCTCTCTTATACTTGCTGCACTTCTTTTTTCTTTCCTTTTCTATAATGCTGAGAGTGTGTAAATGGGAAGGGGGAAAATAAAAATTGTTAATATGTAGGGAATAAATGGAGAGATTGGGGAGGTGATGGAGAGAATGAGGGGTGAGCGGAGGGATAATAAGTGATGGAGAGAAGTTAGTGGGAGAGGGAGGGATTTTAGGGGTAGAATTTAGGATTCTATTTTATTATTTTTATTTTTATTTTTTCAAACGTAATATAACACGTAGTAAACACATCGGCATAAAGTATTTCAAGGTCAGAGATGATGTTAAACAAGGAGAAATAAAGATTGAACACATTAGTACGGAGTCAATGGTTGCTGATCCTATGACTAAAGGATTACTGGCTAAAGTTTTCAAAGATCATGCTGCTGACATGGGACTTCTTAGTTCTCTTTGATTTTTGTACTTTGATCTTATTTTGTCTAGACGTTTGTTGACTTTGAATATGCGCATTTAAAGTTAGGATCTATTTGATCCATAGATGTGGACCCATTTTGAGTTGATTTATAATAAATCATTCATTTTGTTCGATTGAGTGTATGATGCATTGTAATTCTTGGAAGGGAGTGCTTAACATCAAAAGCACGACCGCCTTGATTCATGTGTTGTATTTTCAGTCTAAGTTTGGTAGTCAATAGATCCAAGTGACAATAAAATTATGGCCATATTCTTTTGTCACTTATGCCGTATTATCTAGCATTCGACATGTGATCCAAGTGAGAGAATGTTAGCATTAATTATAATGATTATAATTAATTGCAAAAATCTCATGATTTATTTGTAAATCACTAATGTGGATCACATGTATAACGTACATGTATGTTATAGTGGCTAGATACGTTGTAATTATTGAATGCATTAATTATCAGATTTGATTCTAATTGATTGGTAATTATTATGTTTCCTTGATAGAAGAAATTAATTGCCGGTTGAATATGGAAAGGGGTCTCTGGCCTAGCCTATAAATAGATGAACTATGATATTTCATTGATCCAAGCTATACAGCATTCAGATAGGCATAGGCTGGAAGGATCCATTTCCCGCATGAATTTTTCTCTGCAGCAGGATGTCCGTTCGAAGGCGACGACTAAGCGATCATAGCCGAAGGTAACTTTTATGCTTCTATTGTTTTATTGGCCTAACAATATTTGCTATTTTTATATAATAATTTTATCTTTTGATTCATTATTTATCATAAATCTAACACGAACATGTAATTTTATCAAAAAAAAGTCTATTTTCATTATATTAAATCACATGTTAAAAGGGAGAGATTAGACATAGTTTAAATGAATAAAAAATTCTTTTTTAAAAAAAATTTTAAATATGACTACGGAAACGAGGTGGAGAAAGTGATTAATTATTTTAACATTACTTATTCATTAGCATAGGTAGGGGTGTACATGGTCCGGTTCGGCCGGTTTTTGAGAATCTTACGGACCAAACCGTTTGTTACGGTTTGGAAAATAGAAAACCAAAAACCGGACCAAACCAGTCAACAAACCGTTTGACCGGTCCGGTCTAGTCCGGTTTGGTTTCGGTTTTTTCCGGTTTTATTCACCTGAAGCATTGATAACGTTGATTAAAAAAGTCAATATTCATAATCAAAATTGAGGACAAGTTTTCTTCCTGATAGGATTTTTTTCAAACTAAAAATGAAACAATACTCCCTTAGTAGAATACTAATATACCTTAATTTATCATAGAATATTATTATACCTTAATTTATCATGTCTTGGCAAGAAACTCATACTATAATAAATTACACAAAGTAGCTGACCCTCAACAAAAGGATGGATTAAGGTGATAAAGTAGTTTAATCGAAAAATCATCCAAGTATCATTAATACTCAATCATGTAATCACATTATTTGCATACAGAATAATCATCCAAGTAATAAAATTTCAATTCTTTCATACTTTTAGGGGATGATAAACAATGTGTGGAAATAATTATACACTAAGAATTACTAAAAATCAAAGAAGTAATTAAACGAGGATAAATAAATCAAAGAAAAAACTAATATTTTCTTAGGTATAACCAGACAAATCCACTAGGTACCAACCTTTGTTCACCAAAGAATGATTAATCAATTGAGTTTTTCCTCCCCAAGTTATAAACATCCAATAAAAAACAAACTCACAAACAATATAAACAAATAACTAAAATACTACTATAATGTATAAAATATAATTAAATGTATAATGTATAATCAAATATATATATATATATATATATATATATATATAACCGGTATGGTCCGGTTTATACGGTTTGAAATTCTTAAAACCGGAAACCGGACCAAATGAAACAGTCCGGTTTTTAGCATTTATTAAACTGACCATAAAACGGTGGTCCGGTTTTTTACGGTTTGGTTTTGCCGGTTTGGTGCGGTTCGGCCGGTTTTTAAAAAGCATGTACACCCCTAAGCATAGGTCAGAAGGAGACAATCGTCAACGAAAGTTGGTGGATTGGCACTGCGAAAAGCGGAATAGTTTGCTGAAAAGAAGGGAGTAGTTGTATGGTAGGAAGAATGCGGGTGGGATCCTGCCAGACCAAATATAAAGCTAAAAATGAGGCCGCGAATCCGATGGCACCACGTGTCCTAACTTGCTTATTTAAAAAAAAAAGAAATTTTATAGATGACCATCTATAAAAAAAAGTTGGGACACGTGGCGCTACCGGATTCGCAGCCTCATTTTTAGCCTCATATTTGGCCTTGCAAGATCCCATCCGGGAAGAATGTTGTTAGCAAAGGTTGAACCCCAATCCCGAGGGATTTCCATATTCCGGCCCGACGAGACAACCAGAAGGATATAAATCAGATACTCAGCGGTACTCAGCGGCCTGTTAAGAGAGAGGTATAGAACACGGAGATCTACATTAGAGGCCTACCCTCCAGCCCATATTGGAGTCTGAAGATAAGACACCCACAATGCAGGTTGTAGGATTCGAACCTTATATCTTATTAACAAATCTGTCTTTCCGAAACCAACTGAGCTAGGTGAGGTGGGAGTAGAAACAATGTTATTCGTTTTCATGGTGGTTGTACTAACTAGTGACTGACGTAATACTTTATGATAAAATACTATATACGAGAAAATTATAAATTTTATTGTATTTATATGATTAAAATAAGGGTTGTTGATTTTGAGTATCAGCTGTTAACTATCTGTTAAAATTTTAAACGTGATGAAAGTCTGATATAGACTTTTGTTTTTTTCAGGAAAAAAGGACCAATATAAAGTTCGTGTCCAGATTTGTGCAAAATATATCTGGCACCTTTCTTTGAAGAATATTTGAGCTTAGAAAATTAAAACATATCATTTCGTTGTACAAGCATTTCTGGCTAACTTTTTATTAGCTAACAAAATATATATATGATGAATGTAGATTCCTAATTACATTTGTAATAGATGTAAATTAAGATATTTATATAAATCGTTGATTGATACACTGATTTAACAATAACAATAACAACAGTAACCACCATACTTAGTATATCCCAATAAAATCAAAAGCTATCGCTAGGGTCTAGGGAAGATGAGAGGCAGGCAAACATACCTCCATTATAAGGGATAGAAAGTTTGCTTCCAGTGAGACTCCGACTCTATATATACATGCATAGATAGCATAATAATAGGAATATACACTAGTGATGAGATTTTATTAAACATAAATAGAAAGCTTCCGATATTAAAATAGTAATAACAGTGGATATGCACAAATAATTAAAAGAGAAAGACAAAAAATACAAGTCAGCTTAAAATGTAGGGACTATCTAATCCTCTAAGTATATTTACACATCTTTACCTTAATCCTCTGCCCCAATAAACTCCTATCCAAGTCTATGTCCTTAACCTTAATAGTGCAAATTTAAAATATTTATTTTAATGAAATGTGAGCCACTTATCAAATAGTTTGGGCATAAACACTATAGTCGGAGGATAATAAAACAAGGATGGCACTGTTTCTCAATTTCAAAGTATCCGAACAAGTTCTTGCTGTCATACCCCGTAATCTTTAGCACGACTTTCAATACTTAGGAGTCAATCTTAAACACAATTTAATTAATTGTATATGTTAGGAGACTTGGTTAAATAAAATATAGAAAAATAAAAGAAAGGGTTAAAAGTGAGAATTAAGGAAATTAGGTAAATTATCAAAAGTACCCCTACTAAATGATAGGGGAGTTACACCACACTTTGGTATAACTCCCCATTAGCATAAAGGGGGGGCGGTTGAAAGGCAAAGAAAGAGGGGGAAGAAAAAACGCCTAGAGGGGAAGAGAGGAGGAGAAGAGAGAAAGAAGAAGAAGAGAAGAAGAAAAGGAAGGAAGAAAGCCGATCTAGGTTCAATCCCTACCAAAATTCTGCAGTACACTTGTAAGCTTATCTAGATTCCAAGGCAAGTAATCTTTCTATACGCTTTACGCAAATTTTGATACTTTAGGCCATATGTTCTTACAAAGAGAAAACTTGGATCACACATTAGTAATCTTGACTTGTCTATGTTAAATGCTTTACTATATGTAATTATTGTTGCTAGTTGCGTAAAGTCTTGTTCTTTGGGCCATATTTCTGAAAATAGTTATGTGGTGCTTTGTTGTTTGTCAAGCATGCCCATGAAAGTGTATTCTTGATGTGCTTATTGTCTTGTTCTATTCTTGTGTTGGTTGTCTACACCTAGATGTTTGAGAGTAAGTGCAGGGAATTGAAGGATGAATGATGGCATTGTTATAGACTTGTTGTGTTGGGAATGTTGATGGTATCTTTTGAAGGTTGTGAATGATAGAAGGTTAAGAGTGTATATTATTAGACATAACTAAGCATCAATTCATGTTAGATGTGTGTTAAGTATGATGAATTTAGATGGTAAGATGGATCTTGAGAGGTTTAACATGAAAGAGTTAAAGGAGGAAGGAGATGGGAGGAAGTTACTGCAGAAAAACTGCAGTTTAGAACCGTCAGAACACTTCGAACACCTACATTAGGCGCCTAATGTAGGCGTACAATGTGTCCCAGAGCATCTCCGTACTCTTCGAACACCTACATTAGGCGCTCGATGTCACATTAAGCGCTTCATGTAGGCGTTCGATATGTACGGCACATCCCCGAACACTTCGAACGCCTAGTATAGGCGCTCCATGTCCACATTAGGCGCTCCATGTAGCGTTCGAAGTATACTGGAAGCCTTTTTGACCCTTTAGGCGCTCTATGTATGTGTAGTAACTTTATACACTTCTTTTGAACATAAAATGCAAGGGTATTTGAGGTGTAATTGAAGTGTAGATGGTAAGTTTGAACAAGTAAGAATGAGATTGAATTCCAAGTGAATTAGTGAGACGAACGGACTTGGAAAGATACGAACACGGAGTGTTTGAGGTGTAAGACCGTATACTTGATATGTAAGATGTATGTGTGTTGTGTTACATGTTTGATATGAAGTTACATGTGCATCCTGCATCATGACATGGACACTTGCATTTGACTTGAGAATTGCTTTGCGAAAGAACATGTGTTTACAAGAGAAGTTTTAAAGTTTTTGAAAGACAAAATAGCTGCTGGTTGATCGCAGGGTATAAAAGTCACGCCTGCGAAAGCAGGGTATAAAAGCATGACATGTGAATCAACAGCAGGGTATAAAATATGTTATGGGGCCGTGGACCTATCAGCACGGAAAATAAAGTATTTTATGGGGTCGTGGACCTATCAGCACGGATATATGATGTATGTAATAGGGTCGTGGACCTTTCAGCACGGGGTATAAAGTTATATGTTATGGGGCCGTGGACCTTTCAGCACGGGGTATAAAGTTCTGTTTGCTGTGGACTGATCACCCACAGGGTATAAAGTTCTGCTACGCGAAGAATATGATAAGAAGAATTATGAAAAGTTTTGTGAAATGACACGCATGACATGTTTATGAAAGAAGACATATACATGGGTGTTGTGTGTGGTTTTAGAGAGGTACATGCATCATGATACACGAAGCATAAGATTTGATATGCAAGAAACGTGACTAGCTTATGACTTGCTTATGTGATATGTTGTTTTAGTACATGTTTGTTCTCGTATCCGTGTATCATTTATGTGCTTTATCTGTTTTGAGGAATTCTTATTAAGATGCTCTTTGCTAACCCGAGCACCTTATTTTGGACAATGACTTATACACTGGTGACTCGTCGTGTGTGATCCCGTAAGGTGTATAGACGGGTTACTTGCTGGCGAGATTTTCGCTAAGAACAGATACTCTATTCCTTTTCAGGTGAGCCAGAATATGAAAATGATATTTGTCGAAGACGATGGCGAGTGGGCTCAATGGGATGACGGGCATGGAAGTAGATAGATGCTGGATTACTCTCTTTAAGTCTGGAAACTCCATGTTTATTATGTTGTACTGGAAGTTATGTTAGACAGTTGATCAAACACCTTTTATTTCCGTTGTATTTTCTGGTTACATTAATGATGGTGAAGTTGTATTAATGATGATGAAGTTTTAAATTTTATGACGTTTCCGCTGATTTATCTTACGTCATGAATGATGTACGCTTGATCTGCTTTGACGCTTCGTAGTTCTCATAGTAGACTACGGCGGATGCACTGGTTTCGATGACAGTATCGGGCCGGGCCGCTGCACTTGCTATCTTTAAAAAAAAGAGCAAGTTCTTATTGTTAATTGAATCCAGTATACGATGCTATCATAAAATTGGATCCGCAATATCACGTTAAACATATTGATGCAAAACATTTAATCTTGAATTTTGGATGATGGTACATACATAAGTCATGTCCCTTTATTTCTTACCATATAGAGTAACCTAATTGATGAATAACTATCACGTCAATAAAATTTTAGAATTTGTTTCCCAAAAGGACTACAGAGCAGGAATTGAAAAGGTAATAAAAATTAATCGATAATAAAAAGTAATTTTCGTCAAGTCTTTTCATATTCTGGACACGTTTTTCTCATCTCCGGTTCACTTTAAAAAGAAAAAATCAAGTTGAAGGTACATGAGTTAATATTTGTTATATAACTAAGTTTATATGCGAATCTATATATTATTAATCAAAAGGTTTTATGTTTCTTAACTTATAGTACAATAAAATATTGACACATAAGAACCTATTTACTAACTAACGAGTTTGACTATATATCTACGTATTTAATTGTTTTTAAAATAATAGTAAGAGGTACTAAAGTTTCTTGACTGATTCTTTAGAGAAAACAGAAAAGAAAACCAGCCCTGTTAAATAGAGGTGTCCACATTAATCTTCATCTTCAAATTAATAAATTCTATATAAAGATACTTACATAGAAAATTCTAAAACATGATTTTCCTTTTCTTTTTCTCTTTTTCTCTTTCGTGACTTCTATTCCAGGCCTACAAAGGCGTTCAAGGAAAGGAAAATCCCACCTTAGTGCATGACTTTGATTCCGGGTTTAGATCAGGAAAAATAAAAAATGAGGTAAAATATGAGGCATTTATCACGCGATGTTATGTGTACAAACAATTTTTTTTAAAAACACATTTTTTTTGGTACACATATCATCGCGTTGGAGGTCTGATAGTTTACCTCACCAACACGTCAACCGATTTATTCCAGGCCTACAAAGGCGTTCAAGGAAAGGAAAATCCACCTTAGTGCTGTTATTGTTGGCCATTACTTATATATTAACTATTTGTCCATATGAGTCCACCATCCTTTTTCTTCACAAGCTTTTGATTGCACATACATTTAACTTTTCTTTCTCCGCCGCCAAATTACTAGATCTCAGAAATTCTTCTACTGAAATGGCGTCTCCGGCGAATACGCAAGCCGAAACAGTCAGCAATCAAGATGAGCAGAAGCACTTCTCTTACGCCATGCAATTGGTCTCCGCGGGTACTCTGCCCATGGTGCTACTCACCGCCTTCCGGCTAGGCGTGTTCGAGATCATCGCCAAAGCAGGTCCCGGGGCACAGCTATCGCCGGAACAAATTTCCGGCCAAGTGACATCTAAAAATCCTGATGCTGTTTCCATGCTGGATCGGATGCTTCGCCTCCTCGCGAGTCACTCCGTCCTGACTTGCTCCGCCGTGGAAGTGGAAGTAAACGGCGATGCAAAATCGGGAGTTGGGAGAGTTTACGGATTGGCCCCGGTAGCTAAGTACTTCGTGGCGGACCCAAATTTAGATGGAGCATCACTGGGATCCCTTTTGGCCCTGCTACAAGACAAAGTTTTTAACGCCAGCTGGTCAGTCATCCTTTCTTTTCCAACCAAAGATTTTTGTCTAAGTTGAAAATTAATATTGTCATAAATTTTTTTTATTGATAAATGCCAGGATGTTAGTTATTTAACTGTTATATTTTTTGATTATTTATGAAACAGATACGAACATTTCAGAAGACAAAAATATAAACATACACAGTCTTTTATTTTTAAAACAGAGAGAAAGAGATATAGTATGAGTTTTTTTTTTTTTTTTTTTTGTAAAACAATAAAATTGGATTGTGATTCGTTCTCGAGTCATGTGATAGAGAAAATATTAGTCAATTGTTAAAGCTAAAGCAGTCAATTGTTAGACTTAAAATGTTAATGCCAGTATAAATTATCATCATCATCCGGACCCAGTATATCCCAACGACAACAAAAGCTATCGTTAGGGTCTGAGGAGGATAAGTGGTAGGCAGACAATACTTCTATCCCAAGGATAGGGAGTCTGCTTCCAGTGAGACCCCCGGCTCTATATGTGCCTGCATAAATGACATGATAATAGAGATATGTTGTACTAGTGTGTTAATGAGGAAATTCAAGAAATACAAAGAAAGGACTTTCGATATTAAAATACACATCACGTGTATATGTACATATAATGTAAAACAACGGTATAACATACGCAACCAAGTGGAAAGTCAACATAAAGCGTAGATAGTGTGTACGCCTATCTATGTCCCTAAATATACTCTAAAGTGTCCCTATATATGACATATACCTCGTTAACCTTAATCTTATGTCTCCATGAACTCCTATCCTGGACCATGTCCTCAGAGAGGTATAAATCTAGTAGGTCGTGCCTTATCTGCTCATCCTAAGTCAGTTTGAGTCTGCCTTTACTCCTGTTTCCCTCTACAATGAGGTTTTCAATTGCTCTGGCCGACGCCGTTGTCTGTCTCCGCTTGACATGCCTAAACCATCTCATTCTGCCCTCCCTTATCTTATCTGCTATACTAGCCACGCCTAACCTTTCTCGAAACACCTTGTTTCTGATCCGGTCTAGCCTTGTATGTCCACACATCCATCTTAACATCTTCATCTCTGCCACTTCCAACTTCTGTAATTGTGACCTCTTAATGGCCCATCAGTCTGTCCCGTATAGCATTGCCGGTCGCACTGCCATCCTATAAAATTTTTCCTTTAATTTAGTTGGGAAATTTTTATCACACAGCATCCATGAGGCCGCCCTCCATCTACACCAGTCTGCTTGAACTCGATGTGCTATATCATTATCTATGTCGCCATTCTGCTGCACAAATGATCCTATGTACTTAAACTTACTTACATGTGGTACCACTTGACCATCGATGGTGATCTGGCTATCTTCACTGTCTGCTACGCTGCTGAAGTCGCAGTGCAGATACTCGGTCTTAGAACGGCTAATCTTTAAGTCTTTTCTCTCTAAAACCCCGCTCCACTGCTCTAGTCTCATACTCAAGGTATGTCTACTTTCTGCAACTAATACAATATCGTCAGCAAAAAGCATACATCACGGAACTACCTCCTGTATCGGCTTTGACAACTCGTCAAGGACAATTGCAAAAAGAAATGGGCTCAACGCATACCCTTGATGGAGATCGACCCCCAGCGGAAAGAAGTCTGTATTCCTCACAGGCGTACAAACAGTTGTTTTTGTCATAGCATACATATCTTTAATTATGTCTATATACTTCATAGGAATCCCTCTTGCATCCAGACTATCCCATATCAGGCTACGTGACACGCTATCATATGCTTTTTCAAGATCGATTAATACCATATGTAAATCGCGCTTCTTCTCCCTATACTTCTCCATTAATCTTCTGAGAATGTGTATTGCTTCCGTAGTTGACCTTCCTGGCATAAAACCAAATTGGTTCACCGTAACCTGAGTTTCTCTCGTAATTTGAGTGTCGATTACTCTCTCTCATAACTTCATGTTATGACTTAGCAACTTAATCCCTCTATAGTTCCCACAACACTGTGCGTCTCTTTTGTTCTTATATAGGGGGACCACGACACTCTTTCTCTACTCATCTGACATCTTCCCTGTTTTGTAAATACGGTTGAACAGAGTTACAAAGAAAAAAAGAATGCGATAAGAAACACATGATATAGAATGATTCGAATATATTCGATTTTCCTATACTATCACTTTATTTTTAAAGTTGATTTCCAACCACAAATTTTCTTATTTCCTTTAATAATGAACAAGAACAAGAACAACTATACTAAGAACAAGAACAACTACACTTACACCAATAGCTAGTGCAAGGAACAACTACATCAGCAGCAACTTATTATACAAAAACTTGTGCAACGTCAATAACAGCTACAAGTAAGAAACAATTCTTACTTCTTCACAAGTTACAACAAAGTTCTATATAAGAACTTTTACGGAATGAGTTTTGGAGGAAGTAGTTAAATTACACATTTAAACGAGAGTTTAGATCATAAATAAGAGATCAAATATGCTTAGTTTTTTTTGTGCTGGACTATCACTCTCATAATACAACAATGAAAACAAAGCAACAAGAGATTAATAGACTTTAAGCACTTCTGTAAATTTGAGAGCTTTTTACAACACTGAGAGATGAAGTTTGAAGCGGAAAAGTCTGTAATTGCATCTTCAAAGCTTCTTCTATATATAGAGGACTTCAATTTTGTTTTTCCACCAATGGTCTTTTCTCTTTCTCCACCATTTTCTTCTTTACACTTTAACAAGTCTCTTTTCCATTGTATGTGAAAATTTTTTCACCTAAATGCTTGTAGGATATTGAGAAACACTCACGAAGATATTAAAGACGTTGTCAATTAATATATAATCAATTATAGATAGATAGGAGAGAGATGCCCTGCCACGGCCTGCGTGACAATCACTTTATAGGGGAATAAAACCTCTTTTCCTTCACTGGCCCATGGTCCTGCCACGACCATGCCAGTCTCAGCCCGAGGCCCTGCCGCCGTCCTGCCGTGACCCTGCCGTGGACTCTATCCTCTTTTCTCCCTCAACCTACTCTTCCTCCAACCTACTACCCAACTCACCCCTCCCCCGCCCCACACCCTCGGCCCCTCACTGCTCTGCTCTGCCAGATCCTGTTCCTCACTGCACGGCCCAACCCCTCCCCCCTCCACCAAAATCCTAATTTCCACTCATCCCACTTTCTACTCCTCTTCCTCCCTCCAAAACACACACCACCGATATTTTCACACACAAAATACCATAAATAGCAAGTACAATTCACACCTAACACGCTGCACCAAAACAAGTGCCTCACACGCCGTCCATGTGCCGCCACTTCGTTGGTGCGTGTGGCCCACACGCCACCACTAGCGCCACGCCTTCCACCAGAATCATCTTAGACAATTTCCAACCTTGTTTACTCTCAAATCATGCAAAATCCCAATTTATTCTACCATCACATTCATGCAAATCCAATTTCACATAATTTATCCTCCACATAATCATACATATGTCATAGGTTATAATTCATATGCATATGAAATTTATATGTCAATCGTATACATATACACAAATCGGCCAAGACATATAACTAACATATACAAATTTTATTCTCGGCTTCTACACATATACGATATAAAATTATATGCACATATACCACACACGGCCAAACATATATACATATACATCTATTTATGCAATCACATATACGTATGCATGATCCTCATGTTTATACAAAAATATACTTATGTGGTTCATAAATTCATAACGAATACAAAAAGGGTACTTACCTCTACGCGTATACATTATACCAAATTGGTTGAATTAGGGTTTGGTTGGATGAAAATCCTACTTTTTCCTCTCAATGGATGGCGGCCGACTAGTTGGTTGGTGTAGTTAGGGTGACCAGTTTATTTTTGATATATGTGTAGGGTTTAGATTAGGGTATATACATATATAGGTAGGTAGTTTTTCTAAGATATATAGGAAATCTATTTAGGGTTAATCATCTAATTTTAGCTCTATCCCATATTTCCTATCTTAATCTATTAATATTAGGATAACTATTACCTATAATTAATATTTTTAACATTTCTTTTCCTTTTTTATATTATGATTCTTTTATTTCTTTTTTATAAATTTGTACGGGCATAACCTGTTAGACATGAATTTCGATTTTAGAGTCGTGCTGGAAAAGAATAAATGGGACGGTACAAAAGAAGCATGTGAAATCAATAAAAATAAGCCTGAAATGAGATTCGTGAACTCCTAACTTTTCTTTCTTGTTTTCTGTAAAAAAAAGAGGTGGAAAAACAGTCCTCGTACGTACTAAACAAATGGAATTTTTCAATTTCCTAGGTCCATTTTCCATAGTTTTACGAAAATCATCGAGTCCCCCACCTCGCTATCAGCTACAGAACAGCTACAATTTTCAAATATAATAATAAAGAATTAAACAATTGGATTAAAATAATGTATTTACATGCAACATGTAAACGTCATTGAGAAACACGTAAGCTTCAGAGTGGGACAAATTAGGTTTATTGAGAAACATGTTTATTTATGTATGGAACACATTAGTTTTTATTATATGGGACGTTGTTTATTGGTATCCAAGTCTAACCTAAAAATTCGTCGTAGTTTTGCATCTATAGTAGTTTTCACAATTTGTTTTATTTTCACGAGCAATACGTATGGTATTTTGTAATTTTTGTGTACCTTCTTGGTTCATTTCTGAATTGAAATAATAAACGTAAGAGATATTAGATACCAAGGTATAAGAATTCACGTGTTCTCTATGTCGATATGTATGTACACACCTTTCAACTTAATGTTCTTCAGTAGGGTGAATTTATATATCAAAACTTTTTGTTTGACCTGGAGAGCAGGTACGAGTTGGAAAACGCAGTTGTTGAAGGGGGCATCCCATTCAACAGGATCCATGGCACTCACGCATTTGAGTATCCTGGAAGAGACGCCAGATTCAACGATGTTTTCAACAAAGCCATGATCAACCATACAGCTATTGCCATAAACAGAATTCTGGATAGATACAAAGGATTTGAGAACCTTAAAAGCTTGGTTGATGTTGGTGGAGGTCTTGGTGTTACCATCAGTACGATTACTGCTACATACCCCACCGTTAAGGGTATTAATTATGATCTACCACATGTCATACAACATGCCCCTGTTTATCCAGGTAAAAACCTTTAACTTCATTACTTATTAAACTATTTACTTAGTTGAGATAGTATCTAAAGTAGTTATATTGACTGCTAGTAGAAATCCTTTAGTCAGTTCAGAAAACTACCTCGTATATATATTTTTTGTATGAGAATTTTTCTTCGTCTAGTTTTGGGGAATAGAGGTAAGCGTCAAAATAATATTTCGTGAATGAAATGTTTTTCTTTTAATTGATTTTCAATATTATATACATCAACTATATATAGTACATCACTATACTTATCTATGGTAACAAGGTAATATTTCGGGATTTGATTGCCGATTGTGATCAAACTAAATTAGGACTAGAATCAATCTCTACGTAGTTTACAAGATTAGGATCATGACTTTCTCTTTTATCCTTATCTTAACACTCTCTCTCATGTTGTTTATTGAGGATTTCAATAGCCAACTTGCTCAAAACTGACCTAAAGATTCTTCCGGTAACTGCTTTTGTTAGGATATCCACGAGCTGATCTTCAGATTTGACAAAAGGCAGTTCGACGCTTCCTTCGTCTAGCTTTTCTTTGATGAAGTGTCAATCTACTTCAATATGTTTAGTCCTATCATGCTATATTGGGTTCTCAGAGATACATATTGCTGCTCGCACATCAATCGTACTGGAAGTTGTATCGGAATCACAATTTCATTCATCAACTTCTTCAACCACAATATTTCCACGATTTCTTTTGCAACACCTCTGAACTCGCCTTCTGCACTTGATAGTGCGACCACCTTCTGTTTCTTACTTTTTCACGTAACCCAGATTTCCTCCAACAAAGGCAAAATGTCTTGAGATGGACCTTCTGCCGTTTGGATTTCCTGTCCAATTAGCATCTGTAAACACTTCTGCATTCATGTGTCCGTGCTTTCTAAAAAGAATACCTTGTCCAGGTGTTCCTTTTAAGTATCTAACTATCCTTTTGACCGCTACCGTATGTTCTTCTTGTGGATGATGCATATAATGACTCACGACTCTAACTGTATATGCTATATCTGGCCGTGTGTGAGAGGTAGATCAGCTTTACAACCAATCTCTAATACTGTTCTTGGTCCACTAGTGGATCTTCTTTTGTTAGCTTATGGTTCACCACTATCAGAATTTTGCTAGGCTTACAATCCATCATTTCTACCTCAGCTAACAAATCAAGTGCATACTTTTGTTGAGTGATCAGAATGACGCGGCTGCAACGAGAAACTTCTATTCCCAAAAAATATTGTAAGGTACCCAAGTCTTCCATCTCGAAATCTGCAAACAACCTTTAGCGAAGTCACGTGATTTCTTCAATGTCATTACTAGTGTTGATCATTTGGTCTACATATATAATTAGACACGTTATTATTTCTCCTTTCCTGCTAAAAAAAGAGTGTATGATCAGCATTACTTTGTCAATAACCGTTTTGCTTCGTTGCTACTGTGAACTTTCCGAACCACGTATGCGGACTCTGCTTCAGCCCATACAAAGCTCTCTTTAGTTTGCACACCTCGCCCTTTCGAAACTCTCCTGAAATCTCGAGGAGCTTCCATATACACTTCCTCTTTTAGTTCTCCATATAAGAACGCATTTTTTACATCAAACTGATGGAGAGACCAGTCTCTGTATGCAGCTAGAAAAAACAACATCCGAATCGTGTCAATCTTCGCAACCGATGAAAAAGTTTATGAGGAATCAACTCCATATATCTGAGTATATCCTTTCGCCGCAAGTCTTTCTTTATACCATTCAATTGTTCCATACAACCTACCTGATTCTTTTCTTTTGGAAGTACACACTTCTCCCGTGTCTCATTTTCATTACTGCTTCCATTTTGACTGCCATTGCCGCTCGCTATTCCCCCTTTTATTAGCCTACTGAACTGTCCGAGGAATAGATTCTGAGTACAATGTCGTCAGTAAGGCTCTACTACATATGATAGGATATCTCGATGATCGGGATACCCACTCGGGCGAATACCGCTCTTGTGGTACCCCTCTGGTACTCCGCAGAGGAAGAACTCGTCCCTGTCTTTCAACAGAGTCATGAACATGTTCAGTATTTAATTCACCAGATGGAACACATACTTTTTTTGAATCAATTTCCAAAGTAGATATCTCAGGAATGGAAATTGACTCTTCAGCCCCGACTTCGTTGAGTGTAGTCAGCTCGGTGGCGTCATCTGCTCACTCATGTTGGACAATCTCCAAGCAGTTGAAACTGTGTAACCATCCAAAGGAGGGCAGATCACTTATATGCTCCCCCTGAGACCCCCTGGATGTACGAAGTAATCTCAGACTCAAGGAAAACACAGTCCATGGTAATATGGAGTCGACGAGTAGAGGGGTTATAGCACTAGTAACCCTTTTGATGACTAGCATACCCGACAAACACACATTTTTAGCACATGGTTCATGTTTTGACCTTTCAGTTTTTTGTATGCGAACATACACAGAACACCTAAAAATGTGAGGAGGTAGAGTCAGAACATGTGGAATAGTGGAAGAAAATGTAAAATCATTTAGGTCGTTTGTCATAGTATCAGTGGCTCCACAATAAATTATCCAGGTAGTGGAGGTTGGTGTTGAACTGACAGAGGAGTCATTTAAAACTAGAGTTTTTTCAATATGCGACATTTGACCTTAGTTGACATAACTATGCAGACTGGAGGATCAGTTCGTACTTTTTAGGAGATGAAGTACCTGTTGTGAAGTTTTGACAAAATTAGGGACTTGGGTAATGAGAATTGGGAGACCTGATCTGGAATTTGGGTAAACTTGGGGACCTTTTTGGTACTGTTGGAAAGTTGGGGGCCTGTTCTGGAGTTTCAAAACAACTGGGGGGCTCAGAGGTTATTTTACCCCCTAGAAGTATGAAAAAGAGAGGGAGGAGATTTTTCCCAACCCTACAACCTTCCGCTGTCACTTCTTATTTCTCCAGACTTCTGGAGTCTTCTACCCCTTCTCCTTTCTCCATTCTTCTGAACTCTTTCCTCCACTCTTTTTCTCTCGGGTGGGTAGAGCCTCGTCCTGATTTTTCTCCCTCTGTCTGGACTGCATCGCTGCTTGTATCCTTCGTGGTATACGCTGTTGCTCCCCGTCCGACGATGGCTCTACTGGGTAGATTCTGGCTGTTTCACTAGTCTGGAAATCCTACCAGAAGAAAGCATGATTCTTTTGTATGTTTCTTCTTTCCACAATAGGAACATCAGAGACTGGCTTTATCTTGTTTGTCTCCGAGGCACAACGAAGTGCTATCTGAGCGGCGCTGTGTCCATGTCCATCCTTTATTGGCACTGTTGTGTGTTGTCAAACCATATCCTAACCCCAATGACGTGTTGGCGTCCACTGACGGGTCAGCCTGTAGAAGCTGCATTCTTGCCTCTTCTCTTCAGATTAAGCCATACGCCACTTCCACCGACGGAAGTGACTTCCTCTTTAGAATCTCTCTCTTTGCTGTTTCAAATTTTTCATCAGCCGCTGTCAAAAACTGGAACAAACATTGTTCCTATGTGTTTTGTTGTAGATTCATATATCTTCTGGGTCCTTCTTAGGGTTAGGTTTTTAATGTCTATGGTCATCCAGATGGACTAGAATTTCTTCTAGACCTCATCCAGTGTATGCGTGCCTTGCCGAAGAGTATTAGCCCGTTTGTGTAGGTCAGGCACTTGGAGAGAGTCTGTACCAGACCCATAGGTGATCATCAAGCTGTCACAAAGTGCCTTCGCAATCGGATATTGAGACACGTTGGTCACGAGGTGTGATTCAATGTTTTGAATCAGCTACGTGAAAACGCACTCATCATTCTGCTCCCATCCCGCAAAGACTAGATCAGTTGGCTGATGTGGTAGAGGTACTCCCGTAAGGTGAGCACTCCTCACCCATTGTCCGATGGCCTTCTGGATCAAAGTTGCCCATAGTGAGTAATTTTCACTATTGAACTTCACTCCTGTAGCGCCCTGACCCGGACAGCGGAATCCGAACCGGTGCACCCGTCGTAGCTTACTGAGAAAACTACAAGACGTCTCAACTCTCGCGTACACATCATCAGTGACGTACGAAAGTAAAAGCGGAAACATGTATCTAACGAAGGTCAACCGTCAACTCGTACATCAAGAATACTAAAATCCCAACAAACTAGCCATGATGTTCACCAACTCAAATCTTCAAACAAATGAAATAACTGAATTAAACAACATCTGTCTCGACTATTCGCCATTAGGCACTCTAAGCATCCCACTCAGCCCACTCGCCGTCGTCTTCAATGAAAATCATGTCATAGCTAGGCTCATCTGCACAATAAGAGTAGTACCCTTAGCGAATACGCTAGCAAGTAACCCACTTATAAGACATACGGGATCAACACATGGCAAGACATGAGTAATAGATAAACTGAGGGAATTGAGGGGCACATGTCTTGTAATTTTCAAATATATAAGCGGAACATGTAATAAATCAGGTACAGCAACTTAAAACGCAAGTAAGTAATTCAATGTCGATCAAATAACATAAACACACATACCACAACGACTCTCGTGATGCATGTCAAATAATGCACTACGCTACACAATCACATATGCATGAGCCATTTCTCTCAAATCAATGCAATGCATGCCACAATGTCCGGCTCCTAAATCATTTCCTTGTAACGCACCCCGGCTTATATTTCCATCCCGGTTAACGTTACAAGCTCATATGCTCTGTGATGCACCTCGGCTTAAATTTCCATCCCGATTAACATCCCAGATCTCGTAAAACTCTACAATGCACCTCGGCTTAAATTTCCATCCCGATTAACATTGTAGAGGACTTTATACCCTGTAACGCACCCCGGCTTATATTTCCATCCCGGTTAACGTTACAGTCTTTTGTGCCCTACAGTGCACCCCGGCTTAAATTTCCATCCCGGTTAACACTGTAGGTCACCTTCGCAAATCAGTGCCGAAGCACCTCTCTTTTCAAAAACCTTATGCAATGCACGTGCCATGATGCAAGACTCCTTACTTCATTCATACTTCTCGTTCACATATATAATTTACATTCACATGCGCAAGTACAAGTAGCATTCAAGGGTGCACTAGCTTATTCATCAACACTTCGTCCTCAACTAACTCGTCAACACTTACCCTTGATCCTAAAGTTCACAACCTATGAGAGTATCCCTATCTTTCCTTCACTGAACTCTAAGACCCCTTGTACGTTCATTTCCTAACCCTCCTAAGTCATTCACGTTGAAACTCGGTTCGAGAACCCATTGAAATCACCCATATTGATTCACCATCCTAGGTCGTATTCCCAGGACTTAGGCTACCTTTAGTCAGGTCTTAAGAAGGCTCTAAAGTCACCCAAAGGCTTCCCGAACGTCCCCCTTTCTTCCTCTATTTTCCACAAAGTTTCTGGACTTCATCCCCTATACATCGATCGATCGATGTCCAGCTGAGGACATCGATCTCTCCACTTCGATCGATCGATGTCCTTCTGAGGACATCGATCTCTCAAGCTTAACCTACATCGATCGATCGATGTCCTTCTGAGGACATCGATCTCTCAGTTCCCCCTACATCGATCGATCGATGTCCTTCTGGGGACATCGATCTCTCAGCCATCAACACATCGATCGATCGATGTCCTTCTGAGGACATCGATCTCTGACATCGATCGATCGATGTCAGCGTTCCCCAAAACCGTTCCTGCAGTTTTCTGCAGACTCTCAACCCACCCAATCCATTCAAGCCTAACCCTGCTATGATCTCATACTTGGACTACAGATTCACCGCTACGCACCACACCAACTCACGATCCATGCCTAAAACGCGATTATCCAACTCTCCCAATCCAAAAATCCAATCTTTCCTCTCAACCCATTGACCAACTATGGGATCACACCAAGAGGGGATTTAGGGTAGGGATTCGCATGTTTACACATAAACATCAACAACCACGAACGAATGTTCATATATCTTGGCCAAATCTTGAAACGAAAACGCATAGAACATATACACATAATCAAAGAACGAATCTACTGCACGGTGATCCAATTTGATAATAAAATAGGCCGTTTTTCTTTCACAAAACGTAGGAACTTATAAACAGATTACTTGCCTTTGATTACTCGAAGACGGATTGAGAAACGAATGAACTACGGATTGGTTCCTGAGATCCTTCCTCCTAGGGCTGCAAGGTGAAACGTCTATGGAGAGGAAGACTGCGTCAGTTTTCTCTGCGTAATGAGGAAACTGACGTTGGTCAGGTTTATATATGGCCAGGGTAAAGTTTGGTGTTTCTAAATTATATCTTATTTTCCTATTTATCTTAAAGGATAAATCCTAATATTTAATTCTAAAAATTAAATACAAATTAATTTCTAATATTTATCCCTTCATTTAATTATCATTAATCCTATCATTTAATTCGTATTTAGTTATGGTTGACCGTCATTAATTCCCGTTGACTATCATTAACCTCTGTTTAATTCCTTCTTGGCCTTTTGATTAACCTACGGAGGGTGCGGGGCATAACATCCCTCCCCCCTTATAAGAAGTTTCGTCCTCGAAACTGACGTACCTTATTGGAAGAGATGTGGATATAACTCTTTCATTTGCTCTTCAAGCTCCCACGTGGCTTCGCGCTCCGTATGATTACTCCACTGAACTTTGACATACGGAATGACGCGTCGGCGTAGGACTTGATCTTTTCTGTCCACAATCCTCATTGGACGTTCTTCGTAAGTGACGTCTTCTCTCACTTCTAAGGGTTGGGCTCCAAGGACATGGCTTGGATCCGATACGTATTTTCGTAGTTGAGATACGTGGAATACGTTATGGACTTGGGATAAACTCGGAGGTAAAGCTAGTCGGTAGGCTCTTTCACCAACCTTACCAAGAACTTCGTAAGGACCAATATATCTAGGGCTCAGCTTGCCCTTCACTCAAAATCTAGCAACTCCCTTGGTTGGTGAAACTCGTAGGTACACCTTGTCGCCCTCCTCAAAGTCCAACGGTCGTCTCTTGGTGTCAGCCCAACTTTTACTGCGGTCTTGAGCCACCTTGAGTCTCTCCCTTATCACCTTGACCTTTGCCACTGTTTGCTCAACCAACTCGGGTGCGGTGATTGTTCGTTCTCCCACTTCATCCCAACAGATTGGGGATCTGCACTTCCGCCCATATAGCGCTTCGAATGGCGCCATGCCGATTGCACTGTGATAGCTGTTATTGTAAGAAAACTCCATTAATTTCAACATGCTATCCCAGTTTCCTTTAAAGTCCAACGCACATGCTCTCAACATGTCCTCCAATGTTTGGATGGTCCTCTCGGATTGTCCATCCGTTTGCGGGTGGTATGCTGTGCTCATCCTCAACTCGGTACCCATTGCCTTCTGGAATGCTCTCCAGAACTTAGAGGTGAACTTGGGGTCACGGTCCGATACGATGCTGACTGGGACCCCATGTAGACTTACAATATTATCCACATAGATATTGGATAACCTCTCATACGAAGTACCATGTGGCATGGCTATAAAGTGAGCCGTCTTCGTTAATCGGTCCACAATTACCCAAATCATCTCGTTTCTATTGCGGGTCTTGGGTAGTCCCATTACGAAATCCATCGTCACGTGCTCCCACTTCCATTCCGGAATCTCCAGTGGCTTCATCAAACCACCAGGTCGTTGATGTTCCGCTTTAACTTGTTGGCATATCAAACATCTCTCAACATATGCCGCTATTGACCCTTTCATCCCTATCCACCAATAGTTTCTTTTGAGGTCCTTATACATCTTAGTACTTCCGGGGTGGATGGACATTCTCGAGTTATGCGCTTCTCGGAGCAATTCTGTTCGGAGCTCGTCTTTACTTGGCACGCATAACCGATTCTGGAACCATAGACTCCCATCTTCTCGCATCTGGAAATCCTTTACCGGTCCTGTGGATAATTTGTCGCGGATCTCTTTCAGTGCCGGGTCCTCATACTGTACCTCTTTGATTCGGTCTACCAAGTCTGGGCTGATAGACAAAGCTGTGAGGACATTTGCCACTGAATCCACCAATTCCAGATCAAACTCTTCAATCTCTCTTTCCAATGGAGACTGTCTTACGTGGCTAGACTTTCTGCTCAATGCGTCCGCCACTCTGTTGGCTTTGCCCGGATGATAGTTGATGGTCAAGTCATAGTCCTTGAGTAACTCTAACCATCTCCTTTGCCTCATATTCAATTCTTTCTGTGAGAATAGGTATTTCAAACTCTTATGATCCGTGAACACGGCACATTTCTCCCCATATAGGTAGTGTCTCCAGATCTTAAGAGCAAATACCACAGCTGCGAGCTCCAAGTCATGTGTCGGATAGTTCTGCTCATATGGTTTCAGTTGTCTTGACGCGTACGATATGACTCGTTCGTTTTGCATCAAGACACAACCTAGTCCTTTCTTGGACGCGTCACTATAAATCACGAATCCATCGGTGCCGGAGGGTTGTGCCAACACCGGGGCTGTGGTCAACCTCTTCTTGAGCTCAGTAAAGCTCTGCTCGCATTCAGCAGTCCATTCGAACTTAGTCTTCTTCTGCGTAAGTCGACTCAATGGTACTGCTATCGTTGAGAATCCCTCAACGAACTTCCTGTAGTAGCCTGCCAAGCCCAGAAAGCTTCTTACTTCAGTCACGTTTGTAGGTCTTGGCCATTCTGTGATGGCTTCTATCTTCTTGGGATCCACAGAGATCCCATCTTCGGAAATCACGTGACCAAGGAAGGCTACACTCCTTAGCCAAAACTCACACTTGCTGAATTTGGCATAGAGCCTTTGTTGCCTCAGAATTTGCAACACCGCCCTTAAATGTTCAGCATGAGCTTGTTCGTCGGGAGAATAGACCAAGATGTCATCGATGAACACTACTACAAATTGGTCTAACTGTTCTCGGAATACAGTGTTCATCAAATCCATGAAGGCTGCTGGGGCATTAGTTAGTCCAAAAGGCATCACTAAGAATTCGTAATGCCCGTATCGAGTCCGAAAAGCCGTTTTAGGTACGTCTCCGGCTTTCACAAGCAGCTGGTGATACCCTTGACGAAGGTCGATCTTTGAGAACCAGCGAGCTCCTTTTAGTTGGTCAAATAAATCCTCAATCCTTGGTAGGGGATATTTATTCTTAATGGTGACCTTGTTCAACTCCCGATAGTCGATGCATAACCTCATGCTGCCATCCTTCTTCTTTACGAATAGAACCGGAGCTCCCCAAGGTGATACACTGGGGCGAATTAACTTCTTGTCCAGCAACTCCTGAAGTTGCCCCTTTAGCTCCTTAAGTTCAGCTGGAGCCATTCTGTAAGGTGCCTTAGATATAGGCTCGGCTCCAGGGATCAAGTTGATCTCAAACTCCACTTCCCTCGCTGGTGGTACTCCCGGTAGATCGTCCGGAAATACGTCCTTGAACTCATTTATTACCGGTATTTGGTCCATGGAGGGAACCTCCTGCTTCGCATCCAGTGCATACACCATAAATCCCTCAGCTCCCTTTTGTAAGGCTTTAAAGGCCTTGATCGCCGTCATGTATATCTTCTTTGGAGCCTTGGTTATTTTGACGTTTCCTTGGACCGTTATTTCATTCATATCGGGGTCCTTAACGGTCACCTGCTTGAGTTTGCAGTCGATATTGGCATGATTCTTGGTCAGCCAGTCCATGCCTAATATTACATCAAAATCCCTCATCGGAATCGGGACTAGTGTAACTGAAAATAATTTTCCGTCTAACACCAACTCACAGTCTTTGTACTGGTGGTGAGAAACCAGTACTTGCTCGCCCGCTGCTTGCACCCTAAATGGGTTCTCAAGCCATTCAGGTAAACAGTCGAGCTCCTTGGCGAACCTCTTAGAGATAAAAGAGTGGCTAGCCCCGCTATCAAACAACACGTTGGCAGGTAATTGGTTAACTAGAATCACACTTGTCACGACGTTTACATCCTCCTGGACCTCAGCGTCCGTCATCGCGTGAACTCTCGCATTGTGCCTACCTTTCTGCTGTTGGGCTGGCCCTGCCCCGGCTTGTGGTTTAGGATTCCACTCGGGACAATCTCTGATTCTATGGCCCGTCTTTCCACACTTAAAACATGCACCGCTAACTTTCCAACATTCGCCCACATGTCTTTTCTGGCAGTGTGGGCACTCTGCAGGTGCTTGGCTATTCTGCTGGTTCTGTTGCGGTGCCCTTTGAGCTGGCCCCGCTTGCCCCTTTCTGGGGATCTTGACCCAACGTCCGGGTCTACTTCCGCTTGATTCTACTCTTGGCCTCTTGCTCGTCTCCTCTCGGGCCTCTCTCGGCTGTGACCTACGCATGTCACTCTCCACTCGGTAACATGCGTCCAGCATCTCCTCAAAAGTCTTCAAGCTCGACCCCGCTATTGCAGTCCGTATGCGGGGATTCAACCCTTCTTCGAATTTCAGCATTTTCATTCTGTTGTTTTCTAAAACCAAGGGTGTGAACTTGCCCAAGGCGTGGAACCTGTCCGCATAGTCAGAAATAGTCATCCTCCCTTGCTCAAATCTGTCAAACTGCCTCATCTTCTCCAGAACGGCAGTCTCAGGCACGTAGTAGTCTTTATAGGCCTTCACAAACTGACTCCACTGGATGGGAGGAGTCATCTTGGGCAGAATGCCGTTCCACCATGCATTCGCTCTGCCAGTCAGAAAAGGCGTGGCCACATCCACTCTGTGTTCTTCAGGCACTTGCACTAGCCTGAAGCATTTCTCTACTTCGTCCAGCCAAAACCCAGCCACCTCTGGGTCAGTTGTCCCTTCAAAGTTTGGGGCATGCATCTTCCGCATTTCCCCAATATAGTACCTTATGCCATGCTGTGGCAGTGGTGGCGGAGGTTGCTGCGGTTGCTGCTGCTGCTGAGCAACTCCTTGGGCTATCACTGTGATAGCGTCAATCAGTGCTTGGGGAACCAGAACAGGAGGTGGCGGTGGTGGAGGGTCATTGTTCCCATTGCCACCGTTTCCTTGATTGTCTCTTCTGGGAGGCATTTTCTGCAAGATCACGTCATTAGTGTCGAGCAGTTCCAAAATAAAACGTGAAATCCATAAAGGTGTACAAGGCGTAGTTCATAGGTTAAAACGATTACATCTATTTGATTTCATTAATCGCGCTCGTACACACACCGATCCCAGATCAAGCTTAAATCTGAAATTGTATACTTAAATCTAAAGATCAACTTAAAGTGAAGATCATAACTTAGAACTCTACATGTCATAACCTAGGTCTCCGAGGTAGATCTGAAGCCTAGGCTCTGATACCACCTGTAGCGCCCCGACCCGGACAGCGGAATCCGAACCGGTGCACCCGTCGTAGCTTACTGAGAAAACTACAAGACGTCTCAACTCTCGCGTACACATCATCAGTGACGTACGAAAGTAAAAGCGGAAACATGTATCTAACGAAGGTCAACCGTCAACTCGTACATCAAGAATACTAAAATCCCAACAAACTAGTCATGATGTTCACCAACTCAAATCTTCAAACAAATGAAATAACTGAATTAAACAACATCTGTCTCGACTATTCGCCATTAGGCACTCTAAGCATCCCACTCAGCCCACTCGCCGTCGTCTTCAATGAAAATCATGTCATAGCTAGGCTCATCTGCACAATAAGAGTAGTACCCTTAGCGAATACGCTAGCAAGTAACCCACTTATAAGACATACGGGATCAACACATGGCAAGACATGAGTAATAGATAAACTGAGGGAATTGAGGGGCACATGTCTTGTAATTTTCAAATATATAAGCGGAACATGTAATAAATCAGGTACAGCAACTTAAAACGCAAGTAAGTAATTCAATGTCGATCAAATAACATAAACACACATACCACAACGACTCTCGTGATGCATGTCAAATAATGCACTACGCTACACAATCACATATGCATGAGCCATTTCTCTCAAATCAATGCAATGCATGCCACAATGTCCGGCTCCTAACTCATTTCCTTGTAACGCACCCCGGCTTATATTTCCATCCCGGTTAACGTTACAAGCTCATATGCTCTGTGATGCACCTCGGCTTAAATTTCCATCCCGATTAACATCCCAGATCTCGTAAAACTCTACAATGCACCTCGGCTTAAATTTCCATCCCGATTAACATTGTAGAGGACTTTATACCCTGTAACGCACCCCGGCTTATATTTCCATCCCGGTTAACGTTACAGTCTTTTGTGCCCTACAGTGCACCCTGGCTTAAATTTCCATCCCGGTTAACACTGTAGGTCACCTTTGCAAATCAGTGCCGAAGCACCTCTCTTTTCAAAAACCTTATGCAATGCACGTGCCATGATGCAAGACTCCTTACTTCATTCATACTTCTCGTTCACATATACAATTTACATTCACATGCGCAAGTACAAGTAGCATTCAAGGGTGCACTAGCTTATTCATCAACACTTCGTCCTCAACTAACTCGTCAACACTTACCCTTGATCCTAAAGTTCACAACCTATGAGAGTATCCCTATCTTTCCTTCACTGAACTCTAAGACCCCTTGTACGTTCATTTCCTAACCCTCCTAAGTCATTCACGTTGAAACTCGGTTCGAGAACCCATTGAAATCACCCATATTGATTCACCATCCTAGGTCGTATTCCCAGGACTTAGGCTACCTTTAGTCAGGTCTTAAGAAGGCTCTAAAGTCACCCAAAGGCTTCTCGAACGTCCCCCCTTTCTTCCTCTATTTTCCACAAAGTTTCTGGACTTCATCCCCTATACATCGATCGATCGATGTCCAGCTGAGGACATCGATCTCTCCACTTCGATCGATCGATGTCCTTCTGAGGACATCGATCTCTCAAGCTTAACCTACATCGATCGATCGATGTCCTTCTGAGGACATCGATCTCTCAGTTCCCCCTACATCGATCGATCGATGTCCTTCTGGGGACATCGATCTCTCAGCCATCAACACATCGATCGATCGATGTCCTTCTGAGGACATCGATCTCTGACATCGATCGATCGATGTCAGCGTTCCCCAAAACCGTTCCTGCAGTTTTCTGCAGACTCTCAACCCACCCAATCCATTCAAGCCTAACCCTGCTATGATCTCATACTTGGACTACAGATTCACCGCTACGCACCACACCAACTCACGATCCATGCCTAAAACGCGATTATCCGACTCTCACAATCCAAAAATCCAATCTTTCCTCTCAACCCATTGACCAACTATGGGATCACACCAAGAGGGGATTTAGGGTAGGGATTCGCATGTTTTCACATAAACATCAACAACCACGAACGAATGTTCATATATCTTGGCCAAATCTTGAAACGAAAACGCATAGAACATATATACATAATCAAAGAACGAATCTACTGCACGGTGATCCAATTTGATAATAAAATAGGCCGTTTTTCTTTCACAAAACGTAGGAACTTATAAACAGATTACTTGCCTTTGATTACTCGAAGACCGATTGAGAAACGAATGAACTACGGATTGGTTCCTGAGATCCTTCCTCCTAGGGCTGCAAGGTGAAACGTCTATGGAGAGGAAGACTACGTCAGTTTTCTCTGCGTAATGAGGAAACTGACGTTGGTCAGGTTTATATATGGCCAGGGTAAAGTTTGGTGTTTCTAAATTATATCTTATTTTCCTATTTATCTTAAAGGATAAATCCTAATATTTAATTCTAAAAATTAAATACAAATTAATTTCCAATATTTATCCCTTCATTTAATTATCATTAATCCTATCATTTAATTCGTATTTAGTTATGGTTGACCGTCATTAATTCCCGTTGACTATCATTAACCTCCGTTTAATTCCTTCTTGGCCTTTTGATTAACCTACGGAGGGTGCGGGGCATAACAACTCCTATGCTAAGGCTCTCTGAATTTGTTGTAAGGGCCTGAGATCCGAGACTCTGACGAAGAAGATTCGCAAGTTGAGTTGTAAACTCATTTGAAAAACTCTGATCAGTTTTAGGCTCTGAGCTTTCTCCAGACATGTCATGGTTGGTGATTGGAATGTGGTAGATGGTTTTAGTCGTTTGGTCAAAAAGGTATCAGGGACTATGATGACGATGTCTGAGTCCAAGTGTTTATACAGTTCTGGTGGATTTGTTGATGGATTTTGGGTTGGTCAGAATTTTGGCCAGAAAGTGGCCGGAAAGTTTTTTTTCTGGACAGTGAAGATTTTTTTTTCCCTAAGTTTTCAAGGATCAAATTTGATGTGATAACATGTCAAAATAATATTTCGTGAATGAAATATTTTTCTTTCCATTGATTTTCAACATTATGTCCATCAACTATATATACTACATCACTATACTTATCTATAGTAACAAGATAATATTTGGAGATTTGATCGGAAATTATGATCAAATTAAATTAGGACTAGAATCAATCTTTACCTAGTTTACAAGATTAGGATCACAACCATCTCTTTTATACTTATCTTCTTAACAGTAACAATCCGTTAATAGTATTTATAAATGTTGATTTGTATTGTTCCACATACTTCTTACTTTTCAGTTTTCACAAATATTGTCACATCAACAGAAATATTTTGTTAAACATTAATTACGAGCACATCTTCAAAATATTTTACACAAATAGATTGTCATATCAAACTCCACACTACGAAAATATTGTGAGAGTATTTTTGAAAAGGAGTGTCCAAAAGGTTCTGTAATGACATCCCTGTTGACATGGTGTTGTGTGCAGGAGTGGAACATATCGGAGGAAATATGTTTGAAAGCGTTCCAAGAGCAGATGGAATCTTTATGAAGGTACATTAAAACTTTTTTAATTAATATAGTCGGAACTGTAAAATTTTATTAATTCAGAGAGATATTAATTAATCGATATATTACTAATTTATTAATTAAAAGAGATCGTTTACGGTCAACGTATTTATTAGGATATTTCACATTATTCTCATTTATTTGTAAATAATATTGTATTCTTATAATTTCTTTATAATTATGGTAGCATCTTTTACACTACGAAAGTTCCTCTTTTGCTTCAACATGTAATTATCAATTAGTCTAAATTAGTGCATTGCACGTTTTGCATTCTGCTATCTTCAGCATGTAAACGTTGTATTTCAATAAAAACCAGACAACAATAAGTTCATAATTTACTGAATTAACCTAGCTCTCTTTGTAATTATTAGGAGATTCTTAATTTATGATGTTGACAGGACTACATATTTATATAAGGGCCTTTAAAAAAATTATTGTCTTATTATTTTATCGAAATAATTAGTTTACACATTGGTCCTAAATCAAAACTAAAAAAATTATTATCTTAAAGAAGTTATTAATTTACCGAGTATTAATTTAAAGAGATTGTATCTAACTTCAAATAACAAATGAACCTTCACGTGTTCGGAGGTTTCATAGACAATTAACTCTTTTTTCCCCCTTCTTTTTTTAATACTGAGGATTGTGTTAAGAATCCTACAGAAAACGAAAACCGTTTGGTACTTTACTTCAAATAGAGGTACGTCTTAGCGTGTCTCCGTAGAAGTGACAATTTAATCCAATCAGATAGATACCAAGCCGATCTAATAATCTGCCCTGCGGCCACTCTTTTGATAAATAAATATATGTAAATACACATAGACCCGTGTATATATGTACGTGTGTGTGTGTCTATATATGTATGTGTGTGTGTATATATATATAAACCCAAGAAGTGTCAGTTCTTGTAGCTTCCTAATTATGCATATACACCCCATAAGTCAGAATTCGACATGTGATACAAAAAAAAGAAAAAAGAGATTTCCTCAGTTTACCTTGTACATGTGTCCTAATTCTTTTAAAAATAAATTCGAGTAGAATGTTTGAATCATGTGTCTTACAGTTATAGTGTATGTGCAGTGGATACTTCATGATTGGGACGACGATCATTGTTTGAAGTTGTTGAAGAACTGTTACAGTTCACTACCAGAAGATGGCAAGGTAATAGTTGTGGACGCCATTCTTCCTGTGATTCCAGATACAAGCTCATCCGTGAAAGCAGTTTGCCAGACTGATTTGATTATGTTGGCACAAAATCCTGGGGGAGTAGAGCGGTCGGAGCAGGAATTTCTGAGCTTGGCCACTGCAGCAGGGTTTAAAGGCATCCACAAGAAATGTTTTGTGTGCAATTTGTGGGTTATGGAGTTCTACAAGTAGATGAGTGATTTTTGCGTGTTAGTTTCTTGCTATGTTTCTGAAACCTGTGACTCAGAGTGTCATCTTATTCTTCTAATTTGGAGTGTTAAACTTGTGATATTATTATTATCCTCTAATGATTTCTCGTTTGGAGTTTTAAGCTTGTAATAGTAAGTTGAGTTCTGATTAAGGTTAAACTTGTAGTCAATAAATTCATCCGGATGGTCATTTAATTTCGGGTTGTAAAGGCTGGGACCCATTTTCTGATTTAACCTTTTTTTAGGAACAGTAATGCTCGTTTAATAAGACACAAGACAAATCATAGCAGCTACTTATCATTCTCTTAATTGTCTTGACGAGAGACTTAATAAATTTCAAATTTGGACCAATCGTAACTCTGAAACCTGCCAACAATATATCGGACTTACGAAAGAGCCCATAGGTCCGATAATCATAATAGGCAAACCTCCACCTAAGGCCTCTATATAGAATAAATTAGTTGTAAATATGAATTAATAAACAAATCTGCAGCAGGTCCGAAGCATCCAAAGCGAATCTCAGAGTATACCAGGAGAACACAATTTGGGCACCAAAAACATGTCTTCGCAAAGTACAACCTACAACAATAGAAGAAGAAACTACACAGGTGCTGATACCCCGATCAGAATTCCTGTCGGCCTACGTCTAAGTGGTATCCCATACACTGTGCGTAATACTGGAAGCCAAGTAAGTATTCAACTGATCTGGGGTCAGCCCACAGCTATAACCGGATCAATTCATGTTCTTCAAGTTGGCATCCCCGCAACTATCTATAAATACAGTCTTTCCATCAACAAGTAAAAAATCTGAACCCTGATTACTTACTCAACCTGAGAACTTCTCCACTATCTGCTCACATAAAAAAACCCCACAACTGAGTTAAACATCGGAGCCTAAAGGAAAATTTCAAGATCTCTAACCTTTGGTTGTTATACAAGGAATCCACTCAAAGGTCCAAACAGTCATCTACAAAGGCCCTTTTCCATATTCCATTACTTCAAAGTTTTAAGAGCCCTTATTTTTGGTTATAAACTTTATTTTTTTAGTCTAAGTGTTTCCTCTATTCAGCCCAGAATGTTTTACAATTCTAATAAGAAAAGTGAAAAGACTCTCTATTGACAGAGAACCGGCTTTGTTATTTGACGGTAGAAGGGAGGACTTTTAAGTATGAAGTTTTATTTCTCCACTTTTCTAACTTCATGTTTTTGAAAACCACGGCGAAAACACGCAGTATACGAGAAATACTTTGTAGAACCCAAGAAATAGAGAATGAAGAATATCAAACTCAGCAATAGCAATCTCTCGATTCCCTTCCAGTGAGAGATGATGTACTTGATATACTTGGTGTATGCCAAGCTTTTTCCAACAAAACCCGTGTGCACTTTTCTCACCTTTTCGACTTCAAATCAACTCAAACTTTTTGGAGCAACTTTCTGGACCAAAAAAAGTTAGTATACCACTTATATAACTTCCACATGATACCAAAAAGATGTCCAAATACTATAAAAGAATGTGAGAACCCGACAGCAATAATCAGTTTCCGTTTTGCACCAAATTTGTACAATTCACACCAAATAAGTTCCAAATGATGCTAATACAATCTTGAACATTTTTACTAAGATTGAAAGAAGAAATGAGACCATTTTCCGCATTTTGTTACTTTGTCCATTGATTCGATTAAACGGTCCTATTTAGAGGTTTATTAAATTAAATCCAACAGAGAAACCATCCACAGCTAATCGCCAAGAATATCATCGTGCTAAGGCTGAATATGCCGTGGCAGGGAAAAGTGAATTCACATACTGGAAGCAAAAGGATTGGGTCCACAAGCTCAATGATGGTGACACTAATACGAAGTTTTTTCATTCGGTAGTTAAAGGGCGATGGAATCGCCTTCATATCCAGCAGGTTTGGACATTGAAGAGCATTTTATGTGACACACCATTTGCGACTCAGGCAGAGGCAGTAGCTTTTTATTCCACTTTATTTGCTAAAGAGGATACAACGGATTATCAATACATTCTGGAGAACATCTCCCAGCTGGTGATGCTTGAGGACAACGTCCTTTTAACTCAACTTCCAACACAGTCCGAAGTAAAGCAGGCAGTATGGCCGCTTGATCAGCAGAGTGCAGCAAGACCCGATGGATTTCATGGTTCTTTCTTTCAATTTTTTGGCATATTATACACTCAGATGTATTTAAAGTAGTGGAGGAATTTTTCTTGAGCATTCCACTACCGACGGTGATGGCAAGTTCTCTACTTACCATTTTTGCCCAAGTGTTCTTCTCCTCACACATTTGGAGACTACCGCCCCATCTGTTAATCCACTTTCATGAGTAAAGTTTGTACTCAGATGTCAAATTTTGCAATTCTAAATTCAAACAACTCAAGAGACAAGGATGAGAGAAATTGATGAAGAATGGAGAGGAGAAAAAAAGGTTTTCATCTCACAAATCAACAAAGAAGGCCCTGCAACATATATAGCCTTCGTACAACGAAGAAGAAGAAAAAATAACATGAAAAGGCAATACTACCCTTACTAAAATTGCTCTTCTAACTGAATTACAAAGGGCATAAATGTCATTTCATACATTTGAATCACTCCCGCCATCCAGCCTTCTTCTCCATCGATCTCATTCTACCGCCTGCACACTTTCTGCATGACTTGAGTCTGCAAATTCTGGATATCCCACGTGACTACCAGCTAAGACTCCCACAGCATTATCCAACCTTCTATCTTGCAATCCTGACCTTCAATTATGAATTTGATCCAACAGCTTCTATTCAAGTTATGCCACAATCTTTGGATTGTGCTTCTTCCTTGCTTGTGCTGACTGCAACACCCCCCTTAAACCTGACCTACTAAATATATTGCATACTCCCATAGCTGAGGTCAGGTTCTATAGTGCAACCGAATCTAATGCTTTAGTAAAAACATCAGTCAGCTGAGATTCAGATCTAACAGGCATAAATCTAATTACTCCTTGCTGATATTTTTTTCTAACTATGTGGCAATCAATTTTAATATGTTTTGTCCTCTCGTGAAACACAGGATTCTCCACTATGTATATAGTACTCTTATTATCGCAGAACAATTCAACTGGACATGATTGCTTGGCTCCTAGATCTTCCAATAGATACAAAAGCCATTGAATCTCACAAGTTGCCATAGCCAACGCCCTGTATTCCTCCTCTAAAGAAGACTTTGACATTGTGCCTTGCTTCTTAGCCTTCACGATACCAATGAATTCCCAAGAAACATGCACTACCCAGTCACAGACTTTCTAGTTTCTACACATCCACCCCAATCAGAGTCAGCAAAACTTTTTAGTTCCAACTTTCCATTACTAGGATAAAACAATCCCTGACCTGCCGTACCTTTTAAGTACCTCAGCAACATATATGCTGATCTCAAATGCAACTATGTGGGTTTGTCAAGAAATTAACTCAATTGTTGTACTGCAAAAGATATGTCTGACCTTGTTGTAGTGAGATATAGCAATTTACCAATAAGCCTCCTATAACAGGCACATCTGCTATTATATTCTAATCACCATGTGCTAACTTGGTGTTCTGCTCCATAGGCGTTTTCAAAGGTTTTGCTCCCAAAAATACTGACTTATCTACTACCTCTAGTGCATACTTCCTCTGACAAAGCATGATCCCCCTTGTGACCGTGCCACTTCAATGCCAAGAAAGTATTTCAAAGGGCCTAGGTCTTTAATTTGGAAAGTCTGATGCAATGAATCTTTGAGAGCTTGAATTTGCAGAAGAGAATCACTAGCAACTACAATATCATCCACATAAACAAGTAGAACCAAAAAAGAGTCGGATGTCCGTTTAAGAAACATGGTGTGATCATTTTTCGACTGCACACACCACTGACTAATCAAGAAACTGGTTAACTTGATATTCCATTCATGACTGGCTTGTTTCAAGCCATACAAAGACTTATGCAACTTACACACCATGTTATCTTTAGGAGCAGCTATAACCTCAGGCAAAACCATATAAATGTCATGGCTATGGTCACCAATGTAAAAAAGGCATCATTCATGTCCAAATGATGCACATGCCAATGTTTTATGGAAGATACAGCAAGTAGTAATCTAACCGTTGTCATCTTGGCAACAAGGGAGAAAGTGTCAGTATAATCAATGCCAAGCTGCTGAGTGAAACCTTTGGCCACAAGTCTGGCCATGTATCTTTCTATACTGCCATCAGACCTGTAATTAATCTTATATACCCACTTGCAACCAATAGGCCTTTTCCCAGGTGGCAATGAGACAAGTGACCAAGTATGATTAGCCTCTAGTGCAGCCAACTCAAGTTGCATAGCCTTCTGCCAGTGAGCATAAGTGACTGCCTCTTGATAAGATGTTGGCTCCTGGTGTAAACTAATATTAAAAGCATATGACATATACTCAGGAGTTAATGCATCAAATGACATGTAATACTCAATTGGGTATGCAGAAGAAGGCACAGACTGAAAGGTTGAATTATATATCAAGCAACAATAGTAATCTTGTAAATAGATGGGAGGATGTTTGTTCCTTGTAGATCTGGAGCATTCAGGTGCACTCATAGGAAGAGAAGGTAAATGTATTTCTTTTCCAGTACACGGGTGGAATTCCTGCTGAGAAGAAGTAGAAGGTGTACATGCAGGCTGAGGTGAGGCAGGCATAGGATAAGTACATGGTTGGAATTCAGACTGAGGTGAAGATGGTGGATTAGAACGAGACTCATTGAGTTCTTCTTGTGAAACATCAGTGATGTCTCTGGATGGCAAAGGAGTATGAGGGAATGAAGCTAAGGAAGGATAAGACTGTGTATCAGATGTCTGAGCTGAAGCATCAGAACCATTAGAGTGTGATGAAGGATGTGCTGCCACGTCTAATGATCTGTCAGAAGCAAAATGAAAACTATGTTCATGAAATTGAACATCTCTAGAAATAAAGATTTTCTTTGTGTCAAGACTCAACAACAGATACCCTTTAGTATGATGTGGTAAACCAAGGAAGACAGAAGGAATGGCTCTGAACTCAAATTTGGTTTTATGTACAGAAGTGTTGTTGGCAAATGCCAAACAACCAAAAACTCTAAGGCCACTGTATGAGGGTACATTTTTGAACAGAATTTGATGAGGTGACTGATGATGAAGCAGTTGTGTAGGCAGAATATTAATCATGTAAGCAGCATACTGGACACAAAATCCCCAGTAGCATACAGGCATGTTGGACTGAAACTTGAGTGACCTTGCAACATTAAGGACGTGTTGGTGTTTACGTTCAACAATACCATTTTGTTGAGGGATGTATACACAACTAGTTTGATGTATAATGCCTTTAGCCATAAAGAATTGGGTCATTTGAAATTCTGGACCATTGTCCGTTCGTATACACCTGATATTTCTATCAAATTGAGTTGCAACATACTGATAAAAGCTTTGAACAATACTTCTGACTTCTGATTTTTGTTTCATAAGATACAACCATGTGTATCTAGTATGATCATCAACAAGAGTAAGGAAATAATGGTGACCATGTATAGTAGGATGTTTATGGGGACCCCTGATATCAATGTGGACAATATCAAAGGAAGATTTAGACAAAGAATTGGATACGGGAAATGGAGCTCTTTTCATTTTGGCTAATGGGCATACAATACATTTGTTTGAAACATCACTAGCACATACAGAATCATCAAGTTTCTGTAATTCTTTTATTCTAGGAAATGAAGCATGACCTAATCTATAGTGCCACAGAAGAGAGCTGTCTCAAAACTGATCAGCAACGGACATACAACAGGGAGAAACAACTTCTTTCTTAGAAACTCCATGAAGATAATACAGTCCATTATGTAATTCAGCTGAACCAATCGTCTTCAGAGATATACATTCCTGAAGCACACAACAATTACTAAAGAATTGGACAAATAAAGAAGAAATAGAAAGTAGCTTGCTAAGTGACAGAAGATTGTAAGAAAACGATGGAACATAGAGTACATTGTGTATGGTCAGATAAGAGTTTATAATGACAGAGCCAATGTGACTGGCAAAAACTGAGAGATTATTAGGTAGCTTTATAGAGACACATTCAATAGGCTTGAAGGAGTGAAATAATTTGAGATTACATGCAATATGATCAGTAACTCCTGAGTCTAGAATCCATACATTCATAGTATTAGAGAGACATTTACCTCCATCATTATTCAAAAGAGCAGACATCACTATTCCCTGGCTTCCAGCAGTGGATATTCCTTGAGACATCTTCTTATCTTCGATGCTCAACATAGCCATCAATCTCTGAGTTTGTTCAGGTGTAAGCAAAGGAGCTTGATATGATTTCTCACTTTGATTCACAGAAACATCCTCAACCTCTCCATTCACAACTAGATTAGCTTGATTTTTAAGCTTGAAGCCCGATGGATAACCGTGTTTCTTATAACACCTTTGCTCAACGTGTCCTATCATTCCACAATGCGTACAAATTGGTCTCTTAGAATTATCAGGGAAGAACCTACCACTCCCCCTTCTGAAGCTATTACCTCCTCCTCTACTTCCATATGCACTAGCATTGGCAATCATAGCTTCAAAACTCTCAACCACAAGTGCAGTAGGATTGTTAACGAAACTTCCCTGAGATACTAAACCATTTATTTTTCTCTTATATTTCGAAGCCATTGCAAATACTACATCAATTTCAGGCAACGGTGTCATCACAAACACTTGTGATTTTACCGCATCAAATTCCTCATTTAGTCCTTTCAAAAATTTTATAACATAATCAGTTTCAACGAATTCATGCATACTACCTCCTAGATCACATCTACAGCCACGACATGTACAAGTAGGGATAAGTCTCAATTCCATCATCTCCTCCCACAACACTTTAACTTTTGTAAAATAATCATTTACAGAATCAGTTTCCTGCTTGACTGCATAAAAATTTTCCAACAAATCCGACAATCTAAATGCATCACAAGTACCATACCTTCGTTTAAGGTCATTCCAAGCATCTACAGCGTTATCATACCACATGACACTTTGCGCAATTGAAGGAATTACGCTATTCATTATCCAGGAGTGTATCATAGAATTTACCTGCCTCCAGACTGGATACTGTGGATCAGTAGGAGTTGGCTGCTGAATTGATCCATCTATGAAGCCAATTTTGTTCTTAACAATAAGCGCCATCTGAAACATCCTACTCCAAGAATGGTAATTATGAGGATTCAATGGAGGTTGCATTAGAATGATAGCAGGACTATCATTTGGATGAAGGTAACAAGGATTGTTAACTAGATTCTCAGAAGCCTGAGATCCACTCGTTCTCTGAGTATTCGATGATGAGGCCATAAAAGCAAACATGTTCGGAATTCTCAATTTACAAAACGAAAAATCGCATCAAGAAAAAAGCAACGATGAAAAACAGAATTGCTATCTCAAACGCTCTGATACCATGTCAAATTTAGCAATTCGAAATTCAAACAACTCAAGAGGCAAGGATGAGAGAAATTACTGAAGAATGGAGAGGAGAAAAAAACGATTTTCATCTCACAAATCAACAAAGAGGGCCCTGCAACATATATAGCCTTCGTACAGCGAAGAAGAAGAAAAAATAACATGAAAAGACAATACTACCCTTACTAAAATTGCCCTTCTAACTGAATTACAAAGGCATAAATGTCATTTCCTACATTTGAATCACTCCCGCCATCCAGCCTTCTTCTCCATCGATCTCCTTTTATCTCCTGCACACTTTCTGTGTGACTTGAGTCTGCAAATTCCGGATATCCCACGTGACTACCAGCTAAGACTCCCACAGCATTCTCCAACCTATTATCTTGCAATCCTGATCTTCAATTTATGAATTTGATCCAACAGCTTCTATTCAAGTTACGCCACAATCTTCGGATTGTGCTTCTTCCATGCTTGTGCTGACTGCAACATCAGATACTCGCCACTAGATTCAATCAGGTTCTCCCCAAGCTCGTTTCCTCAAAACAAACAGGATTCATGCAAGGATATGATATTTTATTGAAAGTACTTCTTGTTGAGGAGATGATCCATATGCTCGACCGTGGTGGCCCGAGGGTTCATATTTGCCTAAAACTGGATATGATCAAGGCTTTTGATCGCGTAAGTTGCGAGTATTTAGAGCTCCTACTTAAACATTTTGGCTTCTCTGCGTTCTTAGTCTGATTGGTACTTAACCATTTGCGTCGCACACGTTTGTCCATCTTGATAAATGGTGTCCCTTGCAGTTTCTTCAGTACTAGATGTGGGGTTAAACAGTGTGATCCTTTATTGTCATTGCTTTTTGTTCTAGATTTGGAGGGATTTAGTCATGGACTCAATGCTCGTGTTGCAACAGGATGCTTACTCCCCTTTCGCTTGGGCAAGTTACTATTTTCTATTATGCACCTTGCATATGCCGATTATATGTTGATATTTCTTCGTGGCGACATCCGCAATCTCACTCTTTTTAAAACATTCCTATCAAAATATGAACGAGCATCTAGCCAAATGGTGAACTTTCATAGTAGTAGATTTGTGGCCTCCTGACACATTTCCTTATATCATCTCCGCAACATTGAGACACTTCTTACAATGCCTTCTACCACATTACGTATTCGGTATTTGGGCTCTTATTTACGCAAAGGCATCAATCGCACTCGATACTGTTCTACCTTACTCCAGCATTTTGATACACGCTTAATTGGATGGCACAATAAATTCTTATCCCAAGCGGGTCGTCTGGACCTCCTTCGCTACGTCCTCAGCTCTCTCCCTTTACATATTATGGCTATGGGTGGTCTCCCCAAATTGGTCATACGTGTGATTGAATCAAAAATGTCAAATTTTTTATGTGGTAGTAGTGTCAAACGTCATTGGGTATCTTGGTCACACATAGTCACTCCCTGTGAAGAAGGTAGTCTCGAATTACGAGGCTTACACACCCTACAATCTGCCTAGCACTGTCGCATATGGTGGAAATATCATCAACACACACTCTATGGAGTCGCCATATGTAGGAAAAATACGCCGACGTTGTATCCTAAGGCGCACGGATTCTCCAACCAGGAAGCTTATTTGCCGTTATCATTCTCAATGCATGCCACATTGTATATATGATGGAGACACATTGGTTTGGACCTCCACCGTGACTGGCATCTTTACTCCCAGTTCTGCTTTTGAACTTCACAGAACTCCCCAACCCAAGTGCATTTCCAACACCTTTATTTGGCACAACCGTCAGAGGCCTGCCATCAGTCTACTTCTATGGCATCTTTATCATCGTGCTTTGCCTACAAAATGCCCTTTCTGTCATGGGGCCTCAGCAGACTCTGATCGCATTTTTTTGAACTGCCTTAAGATCCAGCGTATATGGACCTATTCTGCATCATGCCTTGACGGAGTCTTTCGTCTGCTTCTCTCCTCCGGACTCATTTTATGACATGGTGGTTGTCATCTAATACCACTACATTAATGGGAGTATTACGAGTTATTATCACTGGCATCATTGTTTTCAACATTGGCGGAGCTATACTACTTTAATCTATGCGGAAAACAGCTCATGGACCACATCAGCAACTATGGCATCTGTGAAAAACCAAAGCTATACACAATTTCAACAGAACAAACAAAGCACAGACGAATGATCACTCGTAATACGTGTGTTCTGATCACTACTCAATCAATGGAATGAAGCGACGAGAATGAATCAGAATGTATCCGCCATTGAAGAGGAGAAAATTTGGAGAGAAAACAAAGAAAATAACCGTTTCTTTTATTCCAATTGATTGAGCAAAAAGAATGCAGCAGGTATGATTTATACAATGAAGAAGAGAAACAAAAAATATCTAATTGTAATGACGAAATTACAGAAAAACCCTTCTAACTAACTCCTATTTAGTAGTGAAAGTAAGGGTAAAATGGTCCATTCACTACTTTATTCAAGTTTCCCGCCTGGTCTCTTTCTTCTTCCTCAGCTCACCCCTCCATCCGTCCAGCACCCAATTGTTTGATCCAGAATTCTCCACCTCAGAATGCTCATCAGCCTTTGTACCAAACATTCATTGCACACTAAGCACATCATCTGTCAATCCAAGCCTTCACTTTCTTTGACACCACGCTCCTCATCAACAACTTCCATTCTCCTCACGCTTGAGTTACTCCCTCTTCTTCTCACCAAATGATCCACATTTTCAACACCCCCCTCAAGCATTGCTTGCCATAAATGTTGCAAACACCAAGTTTCTTCATCAGCTCAACCATGCGTCTACTGTCCAAGGCCTTGGTGAATATGTCAGCCAACTGAAACTGAGTCTTCACGGGCATCAATTTCACAATTTTGTTTTGAACCTTCTCCCTAACAATATGACAATCAATCTCTATGTGCTTAGTACGCTCATGAAATACTGGATTTTCTGCAATGTACAAAGCACTCTTACTATCACAGAACATCTCTACAGGCTCTTGACAATCCAATCCTAGATCCTTACTTAAATAAATCAACCATTGAATCTCACAAACTGCGGATGCCATAGCCCTGTACTCTGCCTCTGCTAAAGAGCGTGAAACCGTGGTCTGTTTTTTAGCCTTCCAAGAAACTAGTTCTTCTCCTAGGAACACACAATACCAAGAAATGGATCTCCTGGTCTCGCTACACCCAGCCCAATCAGAGTCCACAAAGGCTCTCAACCTCATGTCACCTGTACTGGGAAATAAGAGTCCTTGACCAACTGTTCCTTTGAGATACCTTAGAAATCTATGTGCAGCCTTCAAATGGTTAACTGTCGGACAGTCCAAGAACTGACTGAGCTGCTGCACACTGAAGGAGATATCCAGCCTAGTGATGGTGAGGTAAATCAGTCTTCCAATAAGCCTCCTGTAAGTGAAGACATCTTCAAATGGATCAGAATCATTGTGGGCTAGCTTAAGGTGAATCTCCATAGGGCTGATAGCTGGTTTACAATCCACAAAACCAGATTCCTCCAATAGCTCCACAGTATACTTCTTCTGGTTTATTAACAGACCCCTGTGAGACCTTGCAACTTCAATACCCAGAAAGAATTTCAAATCCCCCAGATTCTTGATCTTAAATTCCTTATGTGAAGCTTCTTTGATCCACTCAATTGCCTGCAAATCTTCACAGGCTACTATCAAGTCATCCACATAGACCAGAAGCACCAGCAATGACCCTTTGCATCCCTTTGTAAATAATGTATAGTCATTTCTGGATTGACAAAAACCCATAGATCCTAGAAACGTTGTCAGCCTAGCATTCCATTCCCTGCTGGCTTGTTTCAAGCCATAGAGGGACGTGTTTAGCTTACAAACAAAACCATCCTGTGGTAACTCCAAACCTTCAGGTGCCATCATGTATATCTCTTCATGCAATTCACCATGAAGAAATGCATTGTTTACATCCAATTGATGTACATGCCATTTCTCCTTAGCTGTCAAAGCCAGCAACATCCTTACAGTGCTCATTTTGGCAACAGGTGAAAAAGTATCCTGGTAATCCACCCCCAATTGTTGAGTATAGCCCTTTGCAACTAGACTCACTTTATATCTCTCCACAGATCCATCAGCTTTATGTTTCACTTTGTACACCCACTTACACCCAATAGCTTTCTTTCTAGGTGGCAGCTTAGTCAACGTCCAGGTATTATTATCTTGTAGTGCAGATAACTCAGCTTCCATTGGCTTTTGCCACTCAACACAGCCAGCTGCCTCTGCATAAGTTTTAGGCTCCATATATGCACTAATATTTAAAACATATGCTTTGAATTTTGGTGACAACAGATCAAAGGAAATATACTTGTAAAGAGAATGTGGAGACGTGTGATTTGACACCTGGCTGCAGTAATATTGTTGTAGATAGGAAGGAGGACGTTTGATTCTAGAGGGCCTGGCAAAGGGTAGTTGTATATCAATGGACCTGATGGGAATATACTCTGAAGCGTTAGGATGATGTGGTGTTGGGGATTGATTCAGCTGATGAGATAGAGTGTTGGGTAGACTGTCATGGGAAGGTAACTGGTTTGGTTGTGAAGGTAATTGAGAATTAACTGAAGATGATGGATTCGGTTGTTGGGCTGGAGAATTAGCTGAAGATGATGAATTTGGTTGTTGGGCTGGAGATTTGGCTGAAGAAGACTGATTTGGTTCGGTGTCTGACTGACTTGGTTCGGTGTCTGGTGAACTGGCTGGATGTAATAAATTTAGTTCGGTGTCTGACTGACTTGGTTCGTTGTCTGGCGAACTGGCTGGATGTAATGGCCCCCTAGATGTGGCAATGGGTGGAGAGTGCAAACCAGTGCCACAGCTAGGTGATGAAGTCAAGGTAGGAGGTGATGTATCAGAAGAAAAGGGAAAGACTGACTCATTAAAGACAACGTCTCTAGAGATAAAAACATCTTTGGAAATGAGGTCTTGAAGGATATAGCCTTTAACATTATGAGACAGGCCTAGGAACACACTCTGTCTAGCTCTAGGACTCAGTTTGTCCTTTGATGGTAATGTGACTGTAGCATAGCAAAGACACTCGAAGACTTTGAGTGAGTCATAGGAAGGTGCACTTCTGTAAAGTATCTCATAGGGGATTTTCTGGTTTAGTAAGGGAGTAGGAGTTATATTTATCAGATACACGGCATGTTGCACGCAAAATCCCCAGTAGGAGCTGGGAAGATTAGACTGAAGCTTTAAGGCTCGAGCTACATTCAATATGTGCTGGTGTTTCCTTTCAACAATTCCATTTTGTTGCGGGGTGTATACACAGCTTGTTTGGTGTATGATACCATAGTGAATGGACCATTTTACCCTTACTTTCACTACTAAGTAGGAGTTAGTTAGAAGGGTTTTTCTGTAATTTCGTCATTACAGTTAGATATTTTTTGTTTCTCTTCTTCCTTGTATAAATCATGCCCGCTGCATTCTTTTTGCTCAATCAATTGGAATAAAAGAAGCGGTTATTTTCTTTGTTTTCTCTCCAAATTTTCTCCTCTTCAATGGCGGATACTTTCTGATTCATTCTCGTCACTTCATTCCATTGATTGAGTAGTGATCAGAACACACGTATTACGAGTGATCATTTGTCTGTGCTTTGTTTGTTCTGTTGAAATTGTGTACAGTTTTGGTTTTTCACATGGTATCAGAGAGTTGTGTCTTAGCTGTTTGATCAATGAATTTTGGTACTTTCATGACTTCAAATCAAAGTACACCCGGTAGTTTGAGTCAATCTCCTGCTAATGCAGGATCTGTTGCGTTGGATCCTTCGGAGGATCCTCTATATATTCACCCTGGAGATAGCCCCTCGCTGGTGTTAGTTCAACCGCTTCTGGATGGGAACAATTATCACGGATGGAGTAGAACATTTCGTAGAGCACTGGAATCTAAAAACAAAGTCGGATTCATCACAGGTAACATCCTAAACCCTATGGAAACTAGTAGAAAATTTGCTGCCTGGACCAAGGCGAATAATATGGTTGCCTCATGGATTGTAAATTCTATTTCACCTTCCATTGGTCAAAGTGTGATGTGATTTGATAATGCGTTAGATATCTGGAATGATTTGAAGCATAGATATGGTAACGCTGACGTGTTTAAGCTGTCTGATTTACAAGAGCAATTCTATGCTACGAAGCAGGAAGATTTCTCTGTAACAGAGTATTACACCAAACTTAAGGTTCTTTGGGAAGAACTTATGGTGTTGAGAGCAATTCCCAACTGTATATGCAACAGATGCACTTGCAATATGTCAAGTCAAATTAACAAGTTCATAGAGGATGATCACGTAATTAGATTCATAAAAGGTTTAAATGACGAATATGAGCCTGTGAAGTCACAGGTATTGCTGTCTAGTCTATTGCCAGATTTGAAAACTACGTTTTCCATGGCAGTGAAGTTGGAGAGGAATTTGCAATATTCTGGTAGTCGTAATCAGTTTTCAAATAATCCGTCTGTTGTCCTCAATACCAATGGCATGTCCAGACAAGGTAACTATGGAGTCAGGTCAGATAGTTCCAGCAGTGGTTGGCAGAAGTCTACTGGTAGGGGTTTCAGGAAAGAGTTCCAGAGTCAGAGATCTGGCTATAATCCTAAGGCTCCTGTGTGTACATTTTGTAACATGGTTGGACACACAGTGGATAGATGTTATAGGAAACATGGTTTCCCTCCGGGGTATAAAGGAAAAGGACAGGTGAATTGTGTAGAGGGTGAGGCTGGCATGCCTCCAGATGCTTCTCTTTGTATGCAGTCTGAGTGTTATCCATGCCAAGTCAATGATGCTGTGAATGATAATGTGACTCCAATGCCATCACTCACTCAGGAACAGTACGTTCAACTAATCAATTTGCTGAATGAGCATAAGGACAGAGGAAGTTTGATGTGTCCAAATGCTACAGGGATGATGAAGAATCAACCTACAGTTTTGTCAGCTCAGCAAGTGAGTGACTCTGGTAAGTGGAAAGGTAATGTATTGTCTAATATTTCTAATGTATGAATCTTGGATTCTGGCGCCACAGATCATATATGTTGTTCTCTCTCTCTCTCTTTGAATCTTATCAGCCTGTTCTTGGTATGTCTGTTAAATTGCCAAACAATCTGTCAGTCACAGTCAAGCATATTGGTACAGTGACTATACTTCCTGATCTTACTTTGTATGGTGTATTACATATACCTTTATTCAGCTTTAATCTGTTGTCCTTGAGTAAACTCACTATGACTGGTAATATTGATCTGTCTTTTCACTCTAGCATGTGCTACATTCAGGACCACATGAACAAGAAGATGATTGGTTCAGCTAGGCTGTTCCAAGGATTATATCATTTACTTGAACCATTCCAGAATAACATATCCTCTTCCAAATCCTGGCAAGCTTGTGCAGTGTCTTCCCACTCCTCTTTTCTTTGGCATTCCAGACTTGGGCACCAGTCATTACCAAGGTTAAAGCAGATCAACAAATCTAACTCATCAGTGGATGCTGCTTTCAACCCTGACTCATGTGCCATCTGCCCCTTAGCCAAGCAAAAGAGACTTCCCTTTCCCGTTTCACAGTCTGTTTCTTCTGCTGTTTTTTCTCTTCTTCACATTGATATCTGGGGTCGTGAAAAACCAAAACTGTACACAATTTCAACAGAACAAACAAAGCACAGACGAATGATCACTCGTAATATGTGTGTTCTGATCACTACTCAATCAATGGAATGAAGCGACGAGAATGAATCAGAAAGTATCCGCCATTGAAGAGGAGAAAATTTGGAGAGAAAACAAAGAAAATAACCGCTTCTTTTATTCCAATTGATTGAGCAAAAAGAATGCAGCGGGCATGATTTATACAAGGAAGAAGAGAAACAAAAAATATCTAACTGTAATGACGAAATTACAGAAAAAACCCTTCTAACTAACTCCTATTTAGTAGTGAAAGTAAGGGTAAAATGGTCCATTCACTACTTTATTCAAGTTTTCCGCCTGGTCTCTTTCTTCTTCCTCAGCTCACCCCTCCATCCGTCCAGCACCCAACAGTTTGATCCAGAATTCTCCACCTCAGAATGCTCATCAGCCTTTGTACCAAACATTCATTGCACACTAAGCACATCATCTGTCAATCCAAGCCTTCACTTTCTTTGACATCACGCTCCTCATCAACAACTTCCATTCTCCTCACGCTTGAGTTACTCCCTCTTCTTCTCACCAAATGATCCACATTTTCAACAGCGTCAACAAGACATGATATATATGCGTGGGGCAAAACCATGGATGAGACCAAGTTGCCATGGAACTATCCACATTTACATCAAGCAGGCTTGCGCCCATGCTTCGTATCAAGCGCATTCGGATTGTGAAATGGATCGCACCAACTCTTGGACAGCTGAAGCTCAATACGGATGCGACAGTAGGTCGCAAATTTGCCACAGGTGGTGCTATACTTAGAGACTCTTTTGGAAATTTTTGCGGCGCAATATCTTTTTGTCTCCTTCAAGTTCCACCTTTTGAAGCCAAAGTACAAGCTGCTTTTTTTCCTTTGTTGTATTCTTTACCAACATATTCTCTACTCATCTTGGAAACAAACTGTTATGAATTGCCTAGACTCGCTTCAAACGCTTCTTGGATGCTACGTGTGCCACTGCTCCGTTAACTACACTCTTTACTTCAGAGTACTCAGACTCAAATCACACACACCCTCCGTGAAACCAATACAACTGCGCATTTGTTGGCACAACATGGATCGGAGCATGCCACAACCCAAGTTTTTATGCCTATGCATCGCCAGTGACATTTCATTAGTACATTTACGCCATGCTTGATCATCGCAATGATTTTGTTGCGTGTTGCTTGTATCGGATGATACAAGGAACCTCGTATGTTTTGTTTATATTTTAGTTTTCTTTATTTCACTTATTTATTGCACTGGATATAATTTTTCTTATTCCATGATTGTGTTCTCAGCTGATCTACAACTGATAATCACTGATGAAAACTCGATATTTTCCTAAATTGTTAATTATGAATTTACATTTGTTTCCCCATGTATGATCCTATAGTGAGTACGGACAAACTACTTACTTGTCGATGTTTGGTCACTCATAGGATACCTTTTGGTGTTTTGCAGAGAATCAGGGGTACAATGTAGTGTTTGTAGATGATGAGACTGAGTGGGGATACCGTTGATGTGAGGACTTGCTGGAGAGATTATTTATGGAATTTATTTGAGACTTTATTTTGTGAATTCGAGATTTGTTATTTTGAGACAGAATTTCTGGATTAAGTTTATGATTCATGTATTGGATTTTGGATATTTCCTATACTTATATATTGATGATTGGGAATTATTTTAATAGTTTTAATTTTATGAAGTCGGCTGATGTTAGTGTAGCGACCCGTCCTGAACCCTAGTACTCGAAAAAACTCAGACGTCGTATTTCGCTAAAGAAAACACAATGCATCAATACAGATCTATTACGCGTCAACAAAATGGCGTAACCTGATGTTAGCGGAAGTCATAAAGTAAAAACCTCAACATTATCATTAATCAATAAATTATAAACTCTATGGAAAACCAAAGTAATACAATGTCATAATCTGATTAGAAAATATTATGTCCCCAGATTCATAGACCTCAAATCTAAAAAATAACAGCCTCAACTAAATCTTAACGAGTCTCATCAGAATATCCTCGAATCTAAGTTCTTCACTCGTGATCGTCCTCGAGATATACTAACTCATATCACTGTTTGTCGGTAAAACAAAATTAGGTATAGCATGAGCGACAAAACATCACTTAGTAAGTAGCCTTGCTGTATTTACCATGAGATCACGCACGGGGAAACAAGTGTTATAAAAATAAATAGAATATATAAAATAGCATGTCTCTCATTCGCAAATAAAATTATGATTATACCCTTATAACAATCAAACAACAAAGTCAACGATTCCAATCAACAAGTCAATTAATCGATAACCAATCAAGTGTTAGTACAATCAAAATCGATGATGCGATTTTCAAATCGAGCGATTCAAATCAAACTCGATTTTCGATATTCAAATTCGCTTTCCAAAATAATTTTTCGATGCGATGTGATGTTCGATACGATGCTCGATATGATACGATTTGATACAATGTTCGATATTCACATGCAATTTCAAAATGGCTATAACACTTTTCCGTACAAGTGACTTATACTGTAAGTCTTATGAACTGATCTCCCAATTGTTAAATGTGTCTAGGCGGCCTATTACAATAGTCAAATATACCTGGACGACTCAATTGGTGGTCAAATGTGTTTGAGCAGCCATTCAAAATAGTCAAATATGCTCGGACGACCCGCTTATTAGCACCAATCCAGCTTAACAATATATTTTCCCGGTAAAGGTGATTTTCAAAATATGCAATGCACGATTTCCAAAATGACGTTCAAATGTCGATTTTCTAAATATTTTTTCAACAATTAATTTTGATCAAAACAATGACACATAACCAAATACCAATTACAATCACACCAGTTATTAACTTTTCGATATTCGATATCCTATTACCTCCAACCACATGTATGCATATTCATATGCATGCCCATGCCCATATGTATGCATGTGCACGTATATACCCACACGCACCTCCCTCGGCCTACTTTTCCCTAAACACACTACCCAACTCACTTCACCTCATCCCTAATTGCCCCTCGCCCCTACTACCCGTATGGACAGTGACCACCCCAACCCCCAATCCCCCAGCCCAACCCCCCTCTCCACTCCACAAATCCTAATTTCACTCCCCTCTCTTATACCTGTAGCGACCCGTCTTGAGCCCTAGTACTCGGAATGACTCACCTGCCGTATTTCGCTAAGAAAAATACAAGATGTCCAAATCAATACAAATACATGTCAACAATGTGACACAAATTGATGTCATCGGAAGTTAAAGTAAAACCTCAAAATCATCATAAATAATAAATAATGTGCAAAGGTCTAAGCAATGGTGAATAATATAATGTCGTAAATAAAAAGAATTGACTAAGTCTCCACAACATATATAAACTAAAAGCCACAAAGCTCTAGTCCAAACATCAGAAATATCCTTACTCTACGTCCTCCTTGACATAAACTAGGTCGTACTCCCGATCATCTGCAAGAAATAAGAAACTATAGTATGAGCGACACTTCGTCCAGCAAGTAGCCCTACCATATTTACTATGGGATCATGCATGGAGAAGAAAGTGAATAAAATAAATAACTATATAGAAAATAGCATGCTTCTCATTTGCAAATGAATTTACCATTCTACCCCTAACAATCCACGTCAAAGTCAACAAATATACCCGGGAAAGTTACATAACGTAATCCAATTAGAAGTTAGTCCAAGTCGAAGCGTGATGAAATTTTTCTAAAACAATGCAATTCCAAGTTTCCAAAATTCCAAAACCAAAGTTTCTAAATCCAAATGCCAAAATCCGGTTAAACCGGTCCAAAATATTGAGAAATCGAGGTTTGAATGATTTGAAAATACAAGATTTAAATGTTACATGCTTACGAAATGCATGAATAAATTTTACTTGACATGTTTATGTGATAAAAATGCTTTACATGTTTATATATAATATGTCGTACTAACAAGCCATGAAGCGCTAAAGATTACATCATATGACAAATATTTTTTGTCTTTACACTATTTTCATGTGCCATGATTAATGAACTAAATTAGTTCATTAAGTTATGTGCTTAAGTAAATGAACTAACTAGTTCATTGAATGAAGACATATTTGGAGAGAGCTATATGGCAACAAACTTGAAATGGAAAGTCCCTTCATCTCTTTCAAATCACACGCCACACACACACACACACACACATATATATATATATATATATATATTTCATATACAAATTTTTTTTAAAGACACACTATATACTTATGTCCCAACGTACCACCGACACGTCATACACATCATAACCGTACGTCGACGTCACACCACTATATACACCTCATGTTTATAATTAATTACAGGTCTCATATCATATATTACAAGTTATATTGCCATCAAAATTATAACAACATGTCACAAGGTCATAAACCGAAAATTGTCGTATTGGGTGACTACCGAAACTTCACTGGCATGTCACTACTTACCATATAAAGACGGCCAGCCTATATACACTAAAAATACTCCAACATTTCATGATCCACATGTCATATTCAGCCACAAGGTCATACCATGTTTGCACACACAAATCACCCACAATTTAGCCTAAATTTATGGAGAATTCAAATTGAAGGTTATTTTGTCATATGGGATGCTTTCCACTCAGCCATTGAAGCTGAATATACACCTTATTTTATGTATATTATGTGTGACAAAATAGATATTACATGTCTAAGAAGTTTGAAATTAATCGGAGAAAAATCACGTAATCGATGAAAGTTGAAAATTTGGTCTTCTACACTTAGGCATACATGAAAACATTTTAGCCTTGATGTCACATGTATCAAGACACTTTTTACATATTCAAGACATATTAGAGTGTTATAGAAAAATCAAATTAGGGCTGATTACAATTTACCATGTATGTGAAGATTATACATTATTGACAAAGTTTACATAAAAACAATTCAGCACATGTGCAGCTCTATTTCACACGCCTATTACAACTTGTTGGAGCCTAGGTGGTGCTTATTTGGTATTTTAATTGGTGGATGATATACCACACAATGATTGGCGACATTGAAGAGGGCAACATACAAGGAAACAATTCAAGATAAAACACATGTTGAATTTTTCAGCACATGTTTGGAGCTGGCCAATATTTTACTCCTTAATGTCTTCAATTTTATTCCAAAATTTAAAGGGATCATTTCATGATTATTTGGAAGTTATTCACTTTGATTTTAAGCACGTGTTTCAGATTTTTAAGAAGAAATTCCAGCTCATTTAAGAAGTGCCAAGGTGGATTAAAGATGACCTATTAAGAAGTGATAACTAGGTGAAGACAAGTCATTCGTCCAATTGTGTTGCGCCAAGTAAGCAAGGTTGTGTCACCATCTATACAAAGCAATCTCCCAAGGGTATTCAAGTAAATTCTCAAGGAAGAAAGCAAACCCTCGGGGGTGGCCAAAGCACTATAAAAAGGGCAAGATGGTGCAAGACAAAGCTAAGCAAAGTGCATATTTTTACAAGTTTAAAGCAAGACTACTTTCTTCTTCTTCCATTCTTTTCTCTTGCTCTTAGCCTCAAGCCTATCATACATATCTTCCATATACTATATCGACTTTGTGTAAACCACCCACATATGTTCATCTTATGTAAAAGGTTGATCAAGGTGTGATCAAGCCTTCATTCAATCGGTGGTGGTGTTCGTGATTGTTGTGTTTGTTTGTTCGTTTGTAAAAGGGTAGAGGTGGTGTTTAACTCCAATCAACCTTGTGTTAAGGTGTCATTTGTGATTAGTGAATACCGAGGAAGGTGTCTTTGAAGACTGAAGTAGGTTGTTTTAACTGAACCAGTATAAAAATCTCAGTGTTATTTACTTTTAGCACTTTTACTTTGAGTTTT
>AP025043.1:28275107-28414853 GCA_036186865.1 Eustoma russellianum | reverse complement strand
AGTAGGTTGTTTTAACTGAACCAGTATAAAAATCTCAGTGTTATTTACTTTTAGCACTTTTACTTTGAGTTTTCAGTTTTCTGCATCGTTTTCATATTCATGGGAAAAATAGCAAATGTTTTCCAAACATCACAAAATTTTGTAGAAACATAGCCACACGTCCTATATTTCATTTGGCACAATTTTCATCTTATTTGGATAAGTATAAGTCAGACAAATGTTAAGAGTTCTGAGACTAGTGCAATTCGATTCTCAGGTTTGCAAAGGTTGAGAACATCAGCGTGGTTGTCATACCGTAACTTTACGTTCGACTTTTAAAACAACTTTAAAATATGATTTCATTAATTGTATAGGTTATGACTAAACTGTGTTGTTGTGTGTTGTGCTTGATAGATTCAGGGGGTAAGGTTGAATTTGAAGTGTTAGCATGAAAGGGGTGAAGGAGGAAGATGACAGGGAGAGGTTACTGCAGTAATTTGCAGTTTCTAGAACCATCAGAACACTTCGAACACCTACTTTAGGCGCTCAATGTCACATTAGGCGCCTAAAGTAGGCGTTCAATGTGTCCCAGTGCATTCCAGAACACTTTGAACACCTACATTAGGCGCTTCATGTCACACAAGGCGCCTTATGTAGGCGTTCAATGTGTCACAACACATTCCTGAACACTTCGAACACCTCAGAAGGTGTTCGATGTCACTTGAAGCGCTTCATATAGGCATTCAATGTATACCAACACATTCCAGAACACTTCGAACGCCTAGAATATGCGCTTTATGCCACATTAGGTGCCTTATGAAGGCGTTCTAAGTGTATTGGAAGTCTCTTTGACCCATTAGGCACCACATGTATGTGTGATAATTTTATTCTCTTCCTTTGATCATAAAATACAAGGGCATGTGAGGTGTACTAGAGGAGTAAATGTTAAGTGTGAATAAGTAAGGATAAGAATGGATCCAAAATAGTTTGTGATACGAACAAACTTAGAAAGGTACGAGCGTGGAGTGGCTGAGGTTCAGGATCTTGCACTTGATATGTGAGTTGTGTGTGTGTATGTTTACATGTTTCATATGAAGTTACATGAGCATTCTACATCACGACATGAACACTTTGGATTTTGACATGAGTATGGCTTTGTGAAAGAACATGTGTTTGTAAAAGAAGATTAAAGTTTTTGAAAGACAAGCTATGGCTGCTGGTTGATCACAGGGTATAAAAGTCATGCCTGCAGTGCCAGGTTATAAAAGCGTAACCAGTGAATCAACAGCAGGGTAAAAAGTATGTTATGGGGCCGTGGACCTATCAGCACGGAAAATAAAGTTATGTTATAGGGCCGTGGACTTATCAGCACAGGGTATAAAGTTATATGTTATGGGGTCATGGACCTTTCATCACATGGTATAAAGTTTTGTTTGTTGTGGACTGTTCACCCATAGGGTATAAAGTTTCTGCTACCCGAATAATATGAAAAGTTCTGTGAAATGACACACATAGCATGTTTACAAAAGACAACATATGCATGGGCTTTGTGTGTGGTTTTTAAAAGAGTACATGCATCATGTCTCACGAAGCATAAGACTTAACATGCAAAGATTGACATTCGCGAATGACTTGCTTATGTGGTATGTTATTCTGATACATGTTTGTTTTCGTATTCGCGTATCATTTATGTGACTTAATTGATTTTGATGAATTGTTATAAAGATGTTATTTGCTAACCCGAGCACCTTATTTTGGGCAATGATTTATACACCGGTAACTCGTCGTGTGCGGTTCCGTAAGGTGTATAGACGGGTTACTTGCTGGCGATGTTTTCACTAAGAATAGATACTCCATCTTCTTTTCAGGTGGTACGAAGTGACATTTATAGAAGACGGTGGCGAGTGGGTTCACTGGGATGATGGTCATTGAAGTAGATAGATTTCTGATCATTCTCTTCAATGTTGGAAGACTTGATGTTTGTTATGTTGTATTGGAGGATATGTTAGACAGTTAATCGGACACATTTTATTTCCGTTGTACTTCATTTGGTTACATTGAAGTTACTGAAGTTTTAAATTTTATGATGTTTCTGCTGATTTATCTTACGTTATGGATAATGTGCACTTGATCTGCTTTGACGCTTCGTAGTCATCGTAGTAGACTACGGCGGGTGCACTGGTACCAATGTCCAGTATCGGGCCGGGGCGCTATAGTGGTTGACATACTTACCAAGGGAATTTCGAAAAACTGTTTTAACCCATTAAGGGTCATATAATAAACTGTTTAGGTCATTTAGAGTTCTCAATTAATAGGAATAAATTTTTCATTTCGGATCATAGTTTCTGGCAGGTTGAAACAATCTGCGCAAAAACGTGTTTTCAAGGGATTAGGCTTGTAGTTTTCATCTGAAATTTTTGGGAGACACTCATAATATCTGAGAGCACAGCTTCACCAAATTTCATAATTTTTGGAAGTCTATAACCAGGTCATCTAGATAATTCAAATCAGGATCTAAAAAAAGAAACTATTTTCATAAGTGAGTTATTTGGTCCAAAAAGTTTTAAAAACCTAATTTTCCGCACTCACTATTCAACCCCCCTTCTAATGGTGATATACAGGTGGTATCAGAGCACAGGCACACTCATTATAAGAAGATCCAACGATCTTTGTGAGATGGAATCCACTAGTCATAAGACCAAACAAGAAGGTATGTCGAGCCAAAGGCCTCCTCTTTTTGACGGTGAGTCTTTTATATAGTGAAAATTTAGAATGAAACTCTTCCTTATGGCTATTGATATAGACTTATGGTCTATCATAGAAGACGATCCTTTTATTCCTTCTAAATTATCCATGGTTGATGGTGTCACTTTAGAAGTCGTGAAACCGAAACAAGAATAGCTAGAGCCATGTAACTTCTTTTAAATGGTTTAAGTAAAAGTGAATCAAGTTATGTGTGAAATTTCTCTAGTGCCCAAAAAATATGGAGAATTCTTGAAATGAAACATGAAGGTACTAGTCAAGTTAAAGAGTCCAAAATAAATATGCTTATTTCTACTCTTGAATCTTTCAAGTTATTACCGAACGAATCTATTGTTGATGTAGATTTACGCTTGACTAACATTTAAAACTCCCTTGAGTCTCTTGGAAAAGAATTTTCTACACAGGAAAAGATACAAAAGGTACTAAGAAGTCTCCCATCTGAATGGGATCCCAAAGTCACGGCAATCGAAGAAAGTAAGGAAACAAAATCGATAAAGATAGAGGAACTAATCGGATCATTAAAGGTATACGAAAACAAACTCACACTAAGGAAATTGGAATCAATGTTAAAACAAGGTAAGACTATTGCTTTTAAATCAAATGAATATGTCTCTACCTCTTCCGATCACGTAGATGATAGTGACACAGAATCAGACAACGAAGATCTAATATTATTGGCTAAAGGTTTGAGAAAATTTATGAGAAAATCATTAAAGAATAAACATAAGGCTGTTTCAACTAAGAGAAATAAAAATAAAAATTAAAGATATAAAGTGCTATGAATGTGGAAAACTTGGACACCTATCATATGATTGCCCGAACAAGGACAAACACACAAACAAAAACTGTGACAAGGATTGAAACAAAAATAGACCCGTCTTAGAACCTAAATAAAAGAATACAAGAAGAGCTCTCAAGGTCTGCACTTGGAGTGACTCATCTGACTCAGAGACTGATGAAACCGAAGAAGAAATGACATAAGTATGCCTTGCATCCAAAGCATCAAACGGGTATCTTCTGACTCTAATTCTCATTCTGAACCCTCTTATGATGATTTATTTAGTCAATATCTTGAAATGCATAAATTCACAAAGACTCTTGCAAAGGAAAAGAAATGGTTAATTGAAGATAAGAAGTTAGAATCTTCTAACACGAATCTTGTATCTCAATTAAACGATTCAAAACAAGAATCGTCTTGCATGATTAATGCATTAAAATTAGAGGTTTCATCATTAACATTCGAAAATAATAAAATGAAAGCCGAGATTTTAAATTTGAAATCAAGAAACGCGGATTTAGAAAGAATGGTAAAACAGTTCGGTACGGGTACGACCATGCTAGATCGTCTCATTTCCTCCCAAAAGCATGAAAGTATAACACTAGATTAGAATACATTGAGGATAATGAAATACAAAATAAGTCAACCAAATTTATTTTATCTTCATCCAACAAACCACATGCATTTAAGACAACTATACAACCTAAGAAGATGGCTAGTTCACCACTCATCACATCTCATCGTACTTCTTCTTTTTCATCTCATATAAAATACAATCATGTGCCGTATAGATGTGAAAGGAAATCATTAATGCATAGGCGACATTCATACAACACAAATGCATCTAGATCAACCATGCACATTAACACAAATGCATATCAAAAACAGAAGTTTTATTATGCTCATAATGACATTTTTGGTCATATGCCAAATAGACATTCCCCTAACATTTATTATATTGCTTCTTTGTCTATTTTCTCACCTTTTGTAAGACCGAAAAAGGTCATCCAAGTTTGGGTACCAAAAGGTGCTCTTGCAAAGGGTTGAAGGACTAACTCTTAAGGACCCAGAATAAAGGATACCTAAATCGTTGTTACACATTGCAGGGAACTCATAAATCAAAAGACACATTAATCAAGTGGTTCCTTGATAGTGGTTGCTCGAGGCACATGACGGGTGACCCAAGCTTGTTCTCAAAGTTGAAGAAGGTTACAAAAGGTGGATCGGTAACCTTTGGAGACAACAACGAAGGAAGAATCATTGAAAAAAGAACAAAATGAAACCCAAGCACTCTTCAAATCTCCGTTGTCTTTCTGGTAAGTAATATATCCTACAACTTGCTACACATCTCATAATTTCTTGATAATGGTTTTATGTGTGCTTCACTCATCCATATTGAAATATAGTAAATAAAAACGGAGAAACGGTACTAAAAGTAAAAAAGAGAAGAAAACATTTTTACACTATCTATGAATTAGATGCTAAAGTAAAATGTTTTATGTCAAATGAACCTAATGTGAATTTATGGCATAGACGGTTAGGACATATTGGCATCTGAACTCTTGAGAAACTTTAACGAAAGAATCTAGTACGAGGATTGCCTAAACTTGATTTAGACAACTTTAAGTTGTGTGAATTATTAAAGGCAAACAAACATGTGAATTACTTAAGTCTAAGAATGAAATTAGCATATCTAGAGTCTTAGAATTGTTACACATTGATTTGTTTGGTCCTAGTCGTACTAGAAATCTTGGTGGCCGACATTATGCATGTGTCATTGTTGACAATTTTTCTCGCTATACATGAACTTTATTTCTTGCAAATAAGGATGATAGTGTTGTTGAGATTGATAAATTAATAGAACAACTTGAAAATGAATATGGTTTAAATGTGAAAAAGATTAGGAGCGATAGAGGAGGCGAATTTAAAAACAAATACATGATTGCATTTTGTGAAGAAAAAGGTATTAAACATGAGTTTTCACCACCTAGAACACATCAATTAAACGGAGCAGTAGAAAGAAAGGATATGACACTACAAGAAATTGCAAGAACCATGTTATGTGAAAATAAGTTGCCTGGATTTTTGTGGGCGGAAGCCGTAAATTGCGTATGCTATATAGTTAATTGCTTATCAATTAGAAAGAAAATAGACAAAACCCCTTATGAAATTTTGAATGAACACATGCCTAAAATTGATTATTTTTGTGTGTTTGGTTGTAAATGCTTTGTCTTAAATTACAAAAGATAATCTAGATAAATTTAAGTCTAAATCCATTGAATGTATCTTTGTTGGATATTCTGTGAATTCTAAGGCATATAGATGTTACGATCCTATAAATAGATAGATTTTAGAATCTATTCATGTGAAATTTAATGAATTTGGTGAGCATGAAATAAATAAAGAATATGATGATGATTTTGAACTAAAGCCCGTGTTAGATGGTGTAGAAGGAAATATCGTACATGATGAACACGACACAGTAGAAATGCATGAAAACTTAGAAAACAATCAACCAAGATGGCATAGGGATCACCCACACGACCTCATCATAGGCGACATAACACAAGGGGTACAACCACGTAGAAGAATAAATCAAGATGAAATAAATCAATTCCATGCTATGATAACCCAAGAATGTGTTTGATGCTTTGAATGATTCTTCTTGGATTGACGCTATGCATGATGAACTAAATCAATTCACAAGAAACAATGTGTGGGATTTAGTACCTCGACCACCAGATAAAACGATAATAGACACAAAATGGGTCTTTAGAAACAAAATGAATGAAGATGATAAGGTCGTTAAAAACAAAGCAAGGCTTGTAGCACAAGGCTATAATCAAGAAGAGGGAATAGATTACGAAGAAAAATTTGCACCTATACGGTTATTACTTGCCATTGCATGTATAAAGAATTTTAAAATTTATCAAATAGACATAAAAAGTGCATTCTCAAACGGTTTTATACAGGAAGAAATATATGTAAAACAACCACTTGGTTTGGAGGATATAAAATATCATAATCATGTGTATAAGTTAAAGAAGACACTATATGGTTTAAAACAAGCACCTAGGGCTTGGTATGATCGTTTTGCTACTTTTCTTTTAGAAAATGGATTTAAAAGGGTTCCATAGATAGTACGTTATTCTTGAAACAAGAAAAATTAGAATTACTTATTATTCAAATTTATGTTGATGATATTGTTTTTGGATCATGTCATAAGCTAGTAGAAGAATTTGAAACGTGCATGAAATCTGAATTTAAGATGTCTATGGTTGGTGAATTAAATTATTTTCTTGGCTTGCAAATTAAGCAAACTAATAAAGGCATACATATAAGTCAAGTTAAATACGTAAATGACATGATAAAGAAGTTTAACTTTGAAAACTTAAAACCATCCCCCACCCCTATGTGTGTAACCACTAAACTTGATAAAGATGTAAATGGAAAAGACTTTGATAATGGTTTGTATAAGTCTTTGTTTGGTTCTTTGCTTTATCTTATTGCAAGTAGGTCCGATATCATGTTTAGTGTTTGTACGTGTGCTCGTTTTCAAAGTAACCCTAAAGTGTCACACTATAATGCTATAAAAAGGCTATTTTGGTACATTAAGCATACTCCCACATTAGGAATTTGTTATGATAAAAATTGTGAATTCAACTTGCATGCCTATACTAATGCAGATTATGACAGATGTAAAATAGATAGAAAAAGCACAAGTGGTACATGTCAATTCATCGGTAATCTGCTAATATCTTGGTTTTCGAAAAAGCAAGCTAGTGTAGCATTATTTACCACTGAAGCGGAATACATGGCACTGTCTTTGTTGCATATGGCTAAAACAACAACTAACAGATTTTGGAATATATGTAAATCGCATCCCCATATATTGTGATAGTATGAGTATTATTAACTTGTCTAAGAACCCCGTTTTACATTCTAAGGCAAAATATATAGAAGTACGATATCACTTTCTTTGTGATCATGTAAACAGTGGTGATATTGTTATAGAACATGTCCGCACTGAAGCACAAGTAGCCGACATATTCACCAAAGCACTTAATCAAGCCACATATGAAAATTTACGTTCGAAATTAGGTATGATTTCTGTTGATATGCTGTAAACTGCTATTTCTTTCCATTCTTACTTATACTTTTGATGACATTTACAAAATAAAAGGGGAGAGAAAAGCATGATTTAAGGGGGAGAGAAACATGATTTAAGGGGGAGTACGATATGTGAAATTTAAATTTTAAATTCGTGCATAATTGTAGGGGAGTAATGCATAATTGTAGGGGGGAGTGGTCACATTTAAATTATGGATAAATGTTACTTTGCAAATCATCAAAAGGGAGAGATTGTTGAGAAACCGGCAAGATGCATGAATAAATTTTACTTGACATGTTTATGTGATAAAAATGCTTTACTTGTTTATATATAATGTTGTCGTACTAACAAGCCATGAAGCGTTAAAGCTTACATCATATGGAAAACATTTGTTGTCCTTATGCTATTTTCAGGTTCCATGATTAATGAACTAAACTAGTTCATTAAAGTTAAGTGATTAAGTAAATGAACTAACTAGTTCATTGAATGAAGACATATTTAGAGAGAGCTATATGGCAACAAACTTGAAATAGAAAGTCTCTTCATCTCTTTCAAATCACACACCACATACATATACACACATATATATATTTCATATACAAATTTTTTTAAAGACACACTATATACTTATGTCCCGACGTACCACTGACACATCATACCCATCATAACCGTACGTCAACGTCACACCACTATATACACCTCATGTTTATAATTAGGTACATGTCTCATATCATATATTACAACTTATATTGCCATCAAAATTATAACGACATGTCACAAGGTCATAAACCGAAAATTGTCGTATCGGGTGACTACCGAAACTTGGCTGACATGTCACGTACTTACCATATAAAGTTGTCGAGCCTATATGCACTAAAAATACTCCAAAATTTCATGATCCACATGTCATATTCAGCCACAAGGTCGTACCATGTTTGCACACACAAATCATCCACAATTTATCCTAAATTTGTGGAGAATTCAAATTGAAGGTTATTTTGTCACATGGGGTGCTTTTCACTCAGCCATTGGTGCTGAATATACACCTTATTTTATGTATATTATATGTGACAAAAATAGATATTACATGTCTAAGAAGTTTGAAATTAATCGGAGAAAAATCGCGTAATTAACGAAAGTCAAAAATTCGGTTTTCTACACTTAGGCATACATGAAAAAGTTTTAGCCTTGATTTCACATGTATCTAGACACTTTTTACATGTTCAAGACATATTAGAGTGTTCTAAAAAATCAAATTAGGGCTGATTATGATTTACCATGTATGTGAAGATTATGCATTATTTGACAAAGTTTACATAAAAACAATTCAGCACATGTGTAGCTCTATTTCACACGCCTATTACAACTTGTTGGAGCCTAGGTGGAGCTTATTTGGCATTTTAATTGGTGGAAGATATGCCACAAAATGATTCGTGACATTGAAGAGGGCAACACACAAGGAAACATTTCAAGATAAAATACATGCTGAATTTTTCAGCACATGTTTGGAGCTGGCCAATATTTTACTCCTTAATGTCTTCAATTTATTCCAAATTTAAGGGGATCATATCATGATTATTTAGAATTTATTCACCTTGATTTTATGCACACATTTCAGATTTTTAAGAAGAAATTCCAGCTCATTTAAGGAGTGCCAAGGTAGATTAAAGATGGCCTATCAAGAAGTGACAACTAGGTGAAGACAAGTCATTCTTCCAATCGTGTTGCGCCAAGTAAGCAAGGTTGTGTCACCATCTGTACAAATCAATCTTCCAAGGGTATTTAAGACAATTTTCAAGGAAGAAACAAAACCCTATGGGGCGGCCAAAGCACTATAAAAAGGGGCAAGATGGTGCAAGACAAGTTTAAGCAAAGTGCATATTCTTACAAGTTCAAAGCAAGGCTACTTTCTTCTTCTTCCATTCTTTTCTCTTGCTCTTAGCCTCAAGCTTATCATACATATCTTCCATATACTATATAGGATTTGTGTAAACCATCCACATACATTAATCTCATGTAAAAGGTTGATCAAGGTGTGATCAAGCCTTCATTCGATAAGTGGTGGTGTTCGTGCTTGTTGTGTTTGTTTGTTTGTTTGTAAAAGGGTGGAGGTGGTATTTAACTCCAGTCACCCTTGTGTAAGGTGTTATTTGTGATTAGTGAATACCGAGGAAGGTGTCTTCGAAGACTGGAGTAGGTTGTTTTAATCGAACCAGTATAAAAATCTTAGTGTTATTTACTTTCAACACTTTTACTTTCAGTTTTTAGTTTTCTGCATCGTTTTCATATTCATGGGGAAAATAGCAAATGTTTTCCAAAAATCATAAAAGTTTGCAAAAACATAGCCACATGTTCTAGCTTTCATTTGGCACAAGTTTCATCTTATTTGAATAAGTATAAGTCAATCAAACGTTAATAGTTGTGAGACTAGTGCAATCTGATTTTCAGATTTGTAAGAGTTGAGAATATCAACGTGGTTGACATACTTACCAAGGAAATTTTGAAAAACTGTTTAATCCATTAAATTACACATATTGAGGGTCATACCAGTAAAATTTCAGGTCATTTAGAGTTTCCAATTAATAGGAATAAATTTTTTATTTCGAATCACAGTTTCTAGCAGATTGACGCAATCTATGCAAAAACGTGTTTTCGAGGGGTTAGGCATGAGGTTTTAATCTGAAATTTTTGTGAGATACTCATAACATCTGAAAGCACTTCTTCACCAAATTTCATAATTTTTGGAGGTCTATAATTAGATCTTCTAGATAATTTAAATCAGGATCTGAAAACAGAAACTGTTTTCAGAAGTGAGTTATTTGGTCTAAAAAGTTTTAAAAACCGAATTTTCCGCACTCACTATTCAACCCCCTTTTTAGTAGTGCTATACAGGTCCTACACAAAATCCAAATTTTAAAATTCCAAATTTAATGCAATGGCTATAGCACTTTTCCTACAACTGACTTATGCAGAAAGACTTACGAATTTGTCCCCTAATAGTCAATATACCATAGGCACCTTGTTATAGACTAGCTTGTTACGTCTATGGTGCCCTAATAGCGGCCAATATGTCCGTGCACCCTGTTCCAGACTAGATAGTTATGCCTAGACGCTTCGTTCATTTGGAACCAATCCAGCTTACAATATATTTCACCTTGTAAGGGTGAATTTCAAAGTATGAATGCAATTTTTAAAAATTATTTTTCAAGTCCAAAACGTATTCAAAATTATCAAAAGTCCAATAAAAGTCCTAAAAATACCAAATATACCCTCTCAGCCGCATACGTATATACGTTCATATGTTCACACCCATACATGTGCATATACACGTGTATATGTATACATACCTCCCTCAACCCATTTTTTCCCAATCCATTACACAACTCACCTCAGCTCGCCTCCTACACTCTCAGCCCACCCAAGTGCCCACTGACCAGCCCTCTGCGCCAGCCCATGCCCTCAGCCCAGGCCCCTCCCCACTCCTCCAAACCCTAATTCCACCCCCTCCTTCTAAACACCTCGGCCAACCACCAAACTTCACACTACTCACTTTTTCTCACATCTAACACCTCAGACAGCTAGAACGATTCATGCCTAACACACTACCGTAAAAATCACCCTAGCACGCCCCTCCATGTGCCATCACACGCCGCGAGTAGCACCCCCATGCGCTGCCACACATCGGCGCGTGAGATCCACGCACCGCCGCTGGTGGCGCACTCTGACTACCAGAATTATTCTCTCTTCCATTCAAACCCAATTCTAGAACCAAACTGTACAAAAATCCAACTTTTAACTGGTTCAAATTTTATCCAAAACTCCTAAATACCCAAATTTTTATTCCTCCAAAAATCATACCATTATTCACCCTATTTTATTAAATTCAAAACATACCCCACCACTAACAGCCCTAACCAAAAGTTGGTACTCCTCCCAATCCACAAAAAAATATTTGGCCATAAGCACAAATCAATACAAACCATATATATATATATATATATATATATATCTGTGTGTGTGTACATATATATATATATGTATGTATATATATGGTGGCAGTCAGGGGTGGTGAGGTTAGATGCGTGTGACCCGCATCTAGCCTCACCACCCCCTGACTGCCACGTGTCGCGCGGTTTTTTGTTTCTACCACATGGGCGGTCAGAGGATCCTATCCCATCCGGCAAGTCTCCGTCATCATCGTCGATCATTATCTCTCCATGTTGAATCTTTCACCATAAAGATACACCGAAGATGATTTGATTCATAGCCATGTAGACAAATGTGGACCTTAGTGGCATGCAGGCCGATAGACATGCAGATAAAAAAGCTTCTTTTACCTTTAGAATAGGCGTTTTCGATGCACTAGGCTTCCGTGTTTGTGCAAGGTCCTTGTCTTCACAATTGATGTATGCAACCTTACTTTACACTTAATGCAAGAGACTCGTTTGCGCAAGGTCCGTGTTTGTACTGAGTTCGGAGAGAGCCAGATCGCTTTACGATTTGATGTACATAGTTTACCTTACACTTTGTGCAAGAGGTTGTCTCCACAGTCTTTTATCCTTGTGGGTCAAATATGAAGCTGGCCATTTGTAGTTAAGAGAATACATCTTTAAGTCATTGTGTCTTTTTGGAAAAGAATATGATGGTGATTCTAGTTTGGCTGGTGTACTTTTTCTTATAAGCAGTCTGCAAAAAGTCACTGCATTCCCAACCAAAAGCGGGAGGATAGCTGGAGGGAGGCAGATGGGATCACCTCACCGTGCTGTGACTCACTCCATTTCTCACCACGTGATACGTGGCAGCAAAGAGGGGTGGTGAGGCTGGACGAGGGTTACCCTCATCCAGCCTCATCACCCCTCCCTGCTGCCACGTGTCATGTGGTGACGCATGCGGCGAGGGAGTTGCGGTGAGGGGATCTGAACCTGGAGGGAGGCGCTTCAGATTTCTGATCCAATTCTACTGTTCAACTTCAAATTTTTGGTCAAACGTTTACTAGTATACAACATTATAATAGTGTAATTAAATATCACGATTCATTTTTATGTATCAAAAAAATATGTATGTATATATACATATATATACACACACACATATATAGATATACATATATATATATATGTGTGTGTGTGAATATGCATGGTGTAAGGCCTATTCAAATATATACTATGAAGGCGGCATCAATTCCGAATATAAGGTGATTACCACACCGGTTACACAATGCATTCTAACAATTGAGCATAGATTTGGAATAATCACTTTGTATCATTTCTATATACATACGGTTAGCACATACATATGACATATATATATATATATATATATATATATATATATATATATATATATATATAACCAAAGAAATATAGATATATTTCTTAGCCCTTCACTTGAGGCGGAAGGAAAACCGTTTACATGCAAGGGGTAAAATGATTAGTTGCATAAGATATGACTCCTCAATACCTTGCCGAGAAAACTACCCTTGTGGATAAACTAGGACGAAGAAAAAAGAGTACATATTTATGCAACTGTGCCATCTACTCTACATGAATGCAAACTAGTATATGTCAAGATTAATCAACTGAGTTGGTGGATTTGTCAAATACACAATGAGATGCTTAAAATGAAACAGAATGCTGCCAAACAACTATAGAATACAATGCAAACTACAGCCAAGGATCCAAGTAGCATGGGGGGTCGAGCACCATGGTGTCTGTTAGTACTAGCATGCAGAAATGAGGGTAAGGAGGCATCTGTAAGAACAAGAGCTTGTACATACTATGGGAGTGTTGACAGGGAGTGAAAGTAACTGCGGAACGCTGCATGGTTGCCTGAGCCAAAAAGTGGGCAGGCTGATTTAATTCTCTAGGAGTATAACATAAGCAAATGGAAGAAGCGGTAAGTAATGATCAGAGGCACTAGAGATCAGGAGCAACATATGCATCCGGCAGAGACATAATATCCATGAATTCTAAGCAGTCCATCTCTACTATGAAATGACCATATAGTGGCAAATAATAGTAGAGCGCCATAGACATGGTCTGAGCCTCCACACAAAGAGGGAAATCATGCCGCAAAGGATAAGACAGAGCGTGTATAAATGACGCACAACTGAAGCATCAGTATTAAGTTTTAGGCGGCCAGTTGGAGGCAAAGACCAACGAACGACACGCAAATGAGAAGAGCAAAGCGGGAGGGATAGGCCTAACTGAATCACACTAGGATCAGACTTTTCCGACCAGACATAGACTTGGCCCACAATAATAAATCATGCCTAACATCCTTGATAACTGAACGCTGACTCCAGGTCGAGTCATCAAAAATAATAGCTGCATATCTCTTCCAACATTCAAAAGCAAGACACCATGATAGATTTTTTGCATTTCTCTCAGAAACGTGTTAGGGGCTTGAAACCAGACAGCTAGGAAATGGGATTTCAAGTTCAAACGTTGAACAACACCAACCTTTAATAGGGCGTCAAAATAGTCCCAAAGAACTCTAATTTCTGGGTAGTGAAAAAATAAATGACTATTAGACTCAGATGCATTTCGACAAAAATGGCATATAAAAGGTGAAACCATAAGAAATAACATAAGATTATCACACACAGGTAAGGCCCTATGGTATAATTTCCAAAGGAAAACCCGTATTGCCGGCCGTTTCGTCTTCCACCAAATATACTTATGAGAAACAAGAGTGGACTTCATTGGTCGAACAACATCATATGCATGTCGAATTGAAAAATCCCCTATGGATGTTGGCCACACCGATGCATCCCCTGCAACACCAGCAATAGATATACAAGCAGACTGAATAGCACAAAACGATGCCAACTGGGAGAATCATAAAGTCGAGGCTGATAAGCATGCCAACCACCATATCCAATCTGCATATACCGACCCCATAAAGTACTAGCCGTATGATGCATCCACCACAACTTACAAGCGTGTGCATCTTGAATTGCATTTAGATCCCGAACTACCAAACCACTCTCCTCTGAAGGATAATAAATCTTGTGGCTTAAGACCCAGTGCCGCCGACTTGGACCCTAGAAAAATTGTCAAAAACAATGCTCTAAAGCCGCAATAACACTCGGAGGAATCCGAGTACCAGCAATGACATGAATCGGCATTGAAGAGAGAACAGAATGAACCGAAATAAGTCGACCAGCTGCCCCCAATAATTTCTGCTACCAGCCTCCAAGCCGATTGTCCACATGTTGCAACAAATCCTGACAGTGTACATGACACACACACGCACACATATCCTTTGTGGGCAGCACCCCTCCCCCTGCAGCTTATACAGCTAAACACTTTTACTTTTAGACCACTCAGTTGTTTCATTCTATTAACTTGGGATATAATTTGTATTCATGGTTTTACTCTGCCATAAGTGAGGGCTATTAAATAAAACAGGGGCAAAACTCCTTTCATCTAAAAAATATATGTATATATATGTGTGTCTGTGTGTGCACATATATATTTAAAAATTTACGATCATAACACACACAAAAAATGTTGGCGGCGGATTCTCCCAGCAACTTGGCGGCCATCTGAGATGAATAATTCCTACGCCACCGCTGATGTTTCCAATCAACGCCGCACATCACAGTCCTCTTTTTCCTCCCTTCTGTCATCTTCTACATACAAACCATTAAGATGTAGCCACCCAGACCGCGATCATTCGTTTTGGTTATCGCCGGATCAGGATCCTCTCGTTTAAATATTCTGCCACGCGACATTACCAAATACAAAGGAGTTCCAGCCATTAGTTTTTTGTGACAGGAGATCACCGCCTTGACAGATTCATTGCGCCATTGATTGGTCAGAACATCTTGGTAAGGCCAGCCGAGACTTGAGGCAATTCGTACCTAGTTTGAAAAAAGTCGGCTTAGGAGGTATGAAAGTCAGTTTGATTGATTCCACACATATATTGGTTAATTTTGATCATGAAATGGATTATATTAGATGTTTTGCATGTCGAGTTTGGAATGTTCTAGGGTTTCATATTAGAATAACAAAGTGGTCGTATGATTTTGATCCAAAAGTTGATACACCGATTGTCCCCATATGGATCTCCTTGCCTGGACTTCTGATATATCTCCACAAAACTAAGGCGTTATTTGAAATACCAAGGCTGATAGGCACGCAATTAAAGGCTGATAACACAACCCCTAATTTGCTGCGTCCTTCAGTTGCTCATGTCTGTGTTAAGATTGATATTTCTAAAGATTTGCCATCACATGTTTATATTCAGAGCCATGATTATCATTTCTTCTAATAGGTGGATTATGAGGAAAACCATCTTATTGTTCCAAGCGCTGCATCCTAGGGCATAGTACAGTAGCTTGTAAGACGACTGCTGAAGCGCCTCCAGGGGATATGGAAACTTCAGCACCTGCAAAAAATAAAGGGAAGGAAACAGAACCACCAACGCAGCGATGGACACTAAAAAAGATAAAATATTTGTTGAAGAGGTCCCTCCTCCTTCTGAGACGACACATGTTTTGATGCCTGAAATTATGCAGCCTCATGCACAACAGCCTTCTACTTATTGCCACGCTGAAGAATTTGAACCACAAGAGAAGGAATTGGCGCAGACAGATGTAGATCATGCGAATAATAATCTTGAGAATATTCTGAATATCATGAAGGAGCAGGATGTTTCAAGGTTACTTTCATCTCCTTTAGAGCCATTGTCGGAGGCTGTAGATATACAACAACCACGATCAGGACATGCCTCAGATTTGGAGGCTTTGACAGCTGCCATATCGGATGAGGAACAAGATTTACATCGCGCAGCGCAAGAATTGGTGCATCGATTTGCTAGTATTCAGGGAATGGCTGACCAGTCTTCAACAGAGGTGGATCTAAATGACCCTTCATTTATTTCTTCGTTGCATGGATTGGTTGAATGTAGCAAAAAATGACATCATACTAAGAAAAAGGATATGACATCATACTAAGAAAAATGACATATGCAAGGCACCACTAGAAGGGGGTTGAATAGATGGTGCGGAAAGTGTGGTTTTTAAAATTTCTTTAAACTTGAACAATTCAAGTTTTGAAAACAGATTCTGTTTTCAGGACCAGTTTTAAAACGTTTTTAAAACTAGGTTAGAGGTCTTCAAAAATTATGAAATTTTGAGAGAACTTAGCCTCAGATGTTATGAGGGTCCCCTAAAAATTTCAAATTAAAATTCAACCTTTAACCCCTTCAAAAACCGTTGATACTCAGATTGTGCAAATCTGCCAGAAACGGTAGATGGTTTTGAAAAATTAATTCCTATTTGTGTGAACGTCCAAATGCTCTGAAAATTTGACCACTAACTCCTTATATACTATATTTAAATGGGTTGAAACAGTTTTGGAAAATTCTTTTGGGAAGTAGGTCAAATATAATCAAAGTCTCAACCTTTGTAAGTCTGAAAATCAGACTGCACTAGTCTCAGAACTTTTGATGTTTGATTGACTTATACTTATCCAAAAGGGTTGAAATTTCTGCCAAATTAACTATAGAACGTGTAAGTATGTTTCTGGAAATTTTCGTAATTTTTGAAAATCGTTTACTATTTTTACAGATGCGAACAAGAAGAATAAACAGTGCAGTAACTGAAACGTAAATGCAGAAAGTAAATGGCACCAAGAATTTTATACTGGTTCGGTTATAAACAACCTACTCCAGTCTTCAAGGAACACCTTCTTTGGTTCACACTAATCACACACACGCAGTACACCTTACCGCAGGGTTGATAGAGTTACACCTAACTCCAACCCTTTACAAACCTTGTATTGTAAGTACAATTCGCACGAACACCACCACCTTGCTAGAATGAAGATTGATCACACCTTGATCAATTTTTTACAAAGATGTATGAATGGTGGTTTATCTCAAGCCTATTCAAGATTGAAAGAATATGAATACAATAGGCTTTACAAGAAAAGAAAAAGAAGGAAGATGTAGGAGAAGAAGAGATTGGCTATTTGATCTCTTTGAATTGCAATACTTGTTGTTGTTTTTGTTTGATCTCCTCTCTTCTCTTTTAACCTTGCAGCCGTCCATTTAGGACTTCTCCCCCTCTTGAAAATTTTCTTTTAAGTCCTTGAGAGAGTGTAAGACATCATTGTGACAAGGCCTTGCTTACTTGGCAACTTCTCATTGGATGATCATTTAGCCTTTGCTTACTTGGCACCTCCTTATTGGTTCAACATTGTCATCATGATGACATGGAAAAAATCTGAGATATACACTTTAACATGTGCCAAAAATCAATTAAAAAATCATTCCATAATTTAAGAAATACACCATAAATTGCAAGACAATAAAATTCTTCCATAACCTATGCAAATTTCGGCCATTAAGGTGTCTTGCCATGCTGAATTTTCAGCATGTGCAACCTTCCATTTCTTTCAAAATAATACCAATTATTCTTTGATTTTTCATCATAAAAATGAATCAACAATATATGGCAAGTATTGCTACCAATTAAGAAATGAACTTGGACACAAAAAGGCTTAAGAATTCGGCCACACCATGTACACATGCTGAAAAATTTTCAGCATGTGTGATATGTAGAGATATCACCATTTATTTATTTAAATTATATTCAAAACCTTTCCATTTCTTCTTCCAATTAATCACATAATAAAAGATGACAAAATATGTCACATTGAATAAGCAAAATTCGGCCAGCTTAAGGTTAGTATGCAGAAATTTTCAGCATGTGACATAAGAGAGATATATGTTGAATTCTTACCATTTGTAGCTTTTCTCTTCAATTCACCAACAATGTATGATTGATCCTTGACCAATCAATATGCCAACAAAGCTCCACATGTGCTCCAAATCAGCTATATGTGACGTTATATGATGTGTATACATGTGCTGAAATTTATTTTTGTTAACTTTGTAAAATAGTGCACATTTAATAATACACACATGTAATATTCCAATCAGCCCTTAATTTAATTTTCTAGAACACTTTAAGATGTATATCATATGTAAAAAGTGTCTAGATACGTGTCACATGATGTACAGGAAAAACGTTCCATGTTATGTGCGTAGAAAACTGAATTTTCGATATTTATCGATTACCCGATTTTTCTCTAATTTAAATTCCAACTTTTGCACATATTATATATATTATGTTATACATAATATATATAATATATACTTTAAATCACAGCACTTGGCTGGCTTAAAGTGGTACCATTAGCATGTGTCAAAATTAAACTTGGAATCTTCACATTTTGGCCATAATGTGGGGTGATTTGTGTGTGCCAACATGGAAAGTATTTTTGGCTGAACATATCATGTATGGCACGAAATTTACATCAATTTTTGATGTATATGGGCTGGCCATTTATTTATGGCAAGTACGTGACACGTTGGCGAAGTTTCGGTATTCGCCCGATACGACAAATTTCGGTTTAGAACTTTTTATCGTGTCGTATTTAATTTGTCATCACCATATCTTATATCATATGATATAAGACCTGAATATACTCATGAATATGAGTTAAGTATAGTGGTGTGACGTTAACATACGTACGTAGAATATATAACGTGTCGGTAGTACGTTGGAATACATGTATATGTGCCTTTTTAAAAAAAAGTTTGAAAATATGTATAATATATGTGTATGGGGCGTGTATAATAAAGATGGGGAGGAGGAGAAGACTTTCCTTCTTTAGCTTTGTTGCCTTTGTGCTTTTTCCAAATGAATCTTCCTTTAATGAACTACTTAGTTTATCAAACTAAGTACTTCACTTAATGAACTAGTTTAGTTCATTAATGGTGGCACCTGAAAATAGTATAAACACAACAAATGTTTGCCATATAATGTAAGCTTTAATGCTTCATGGCTCGTTAGTACGGCAACATAATATATAAGCTAAATAAGGCAAGTAATGACAAGTTATCATGCATACATGTACAAATTTATATATGTATACGTTTATACATATATATAAACATTCAAATTGCTTATTTTGAAATCACTCAAACCCTCTTATTTCTACAATCTCCCCCTTTTGATGATTTTCAAAATAACTTGTGTACATGATTTAAATGCTATCTCTCCCCCTTGAATCATGAACATATTTGAAATTTGAATTTTGAATTTCAAATCTGGCTCCCCCTTGATTTGTGCAATTAAGATCAATTCGTGTTTTCAAATCCGGCTCCCCCTTGATTTGTGCAATTAAGATCAATTAGTGTCTCTCTCTCCCTTAAATCATCCTTTTCTCTCCCCCTTTATTTTGGAAAGTTAATCAAAAGATTCCTGTCAAAAAGGAAAGTAAATCAAATTATATCAAATCAAATCATATCAACGGGAATCATGCCTAATTTAGAACGAAGAGATTCATATGTGGCTTGATTTAAGGCCTTTGTAAATATATCCGCTACTTGTGATTCTGTGCGTACGTGATCTATGACAATATTACCATTGTTAACGTGATCACAAAGAAAGTGATAGCGAACTTCTATATGCTTAGCCTTAGAATGTAACACGGGGTTCTTAGACAAATTGATAGCACTCATACTATCACAATACATAGGAATTTTATTTACGGTAATTCCAAAGTCCGAAAGTTGTTGTTTTATCCACAACAACTGTGTGCAACAAAGGCTAAGAGCCATGTACTCAGCCTCCGTAGTGGACAAAGCAGCACTTGCTTGCTTTTTGGAAAACCATGAAATAAGGGAATTTCCTATAAATTGGCAGGTTCTGCTTGTGCTTTTTCTATCTATTTTGCAGCCACCATAATCTGCATCAGTGTAAGCATGTAAGTCAAATGTAGAATCCTTATCGTACCAAATACCTAAGGTGGGCGTGTGCTTAATATAATGGAATATTCTTTTTACCGCATTTAAGTGTGACACCTTAGGTTGACTTTGAAAACGGGCACACATGCATACACTAAACATGATGTCAGGCCTACTAGCAGTTAAATATAGCAAAGAACCTATCATAGATCGATATAATCCATTATCAACGTCTTTACCATGTTCGTCCTTGTCTAATTTAATAGTGACACTCATAGGGGTGGGGGATGGTTTCAAATTTTCAAAATTAAACTTTTTGATCATGTCATTAACATATTTCGCTTGGCTTATATGAATTCCTTTACTCGTTTGCTTAATCTGCAAGCCAAGAAAATAATTAAGTTCACCAACCATAGACATTTCAAATTCAGATTTCATGCAATTTTCAAAATCTTTAACAAGTCTATGTGAGGTAGAGCCAAAAATAATGTCATCTACGTAGATTTGGATAATAAGTAAATCTGATTTTTCTTGTTTCAAAAATAGTGTACTATCTATAGTACCACGTTTAAAATTATTTTCTAAAAGGAAAGTAGCAAAACAATCATACCATGCTCTCGGTGCTTGCTTTAGGCCATATAGTGCCTTCTTTAGTTTGTACACGTGATCTGGATGTTTCAGATCATCAAAACCGGGTGGTTGCTTCACGTATACTTCTTCTTGTATGAGTCCATTTAGGAAAGCACTTTTTACATCCATTTGATATAATTTAAAATCTTTCATGCAAGCAATAGCAAGTAATAGTCGTATAGCTTCTAGACGTGCTACGGGTGCGAATGTTTCATCATAGTCAATTCCTTCTTCTTGATTATATCCTTGTGCAACAAGTCTCGCTTTATTTCTAACAACCTTTCCTTCTTCATTCATTTTATTCCTAAATACCCACTTTGTGCCTATAATAGTCTTATCTTGTGGTCGTGACACTAAATCCCATACATCATTTCTAACGAATTGATTAAGTTCGTCATGCATAGCATCAATCCAAGATGAATCACTCAAAGCATCATGCACATTTTTGGGCTCAATTTCAGAAATCATAGCATGAAATTCATTTATTTCATCCGAAGTGATTCTTCTACGTGGTCGCACACCGTGAGTGAGGTCGCCTATGATGAGATCATGTGGGTGATCTCTATGCCATCTTGGTTGATTATTTTCTAAGTTATCATGCATTTCTATATGATCATGCATTTCTAGTGTCTCATTCATATCATGCATATCAAAAGAATCATTATCTTCATTCACAACGGGTTTCAATTCAAAATCATTTTCATATTCCTCATCTTTATCAATCTCACCAAATTCATTGAATTTAACATGAATGGATTCTATGATTTGTCTGGTGAGAGGATCATAACATCTATATGCCTTTGAATTTATGGAATATCCAACAAAAATGCACTCAATTGATTTGGATTCAAATTTATCTAGATTATCTTTTGTACTTAAAACAAAATATTTGCATCCAAACACACGAAAATAGTCAATCTTAGGCATGCGATCATTCAAAATCTCATACGGCGTCTTGTTTATTTTCTTTCTTATAGATAAGCGATTTACAATATAGCATGCACAATTCACGGCTTCCGCCCACAGAAATCTAGGCAATTTATTTTCGCAAAGCATGGTTCTAGCGATTTCTTGTAATGTACGATTCTTTCTTTCTACTACTCCATTTAGTTGTGGAGTTCTAGGTGGCGAAAACTCATGTTTAATTCCTTTTTCTTCACAAAACGAAATCATATCTTTGTTTTTAAACTCACCGCCTCTATCGCTTCTTATCCTTTTCACATTTACACCGTATTGATTTTCAAGTTGTTTAATTAATTTAGCAATCTCAACGGCGCTATCATCCTTATGTGCAAGAAATAAAGTCCAAGTGTAACGAGAAAAGTCATCAACAATTACGCATGCATAGTGACGCCCACCAAGGCTTGTAGTGCGACTAGGACCAAACAAATCGATATGCAATAGTTCTAATATTCTAGTCGTGCTTATCTCATTTTTCGGCTTAAGTGACTCACGTGTTTGTTTGCCTTTTATGCAAGATTCACACAACTGAAAGTTGTCTAAATCAAGCGTAGGCAATCCCCGTACTAGGTTCTTTCGTTGTAGTTTTTCTAGTGTGGAAATGCCAATGTGTCCTAAACGTCTATGCCATAAATTCACATTGGGTTCATTTGACATAAAACACTTAACTTTAGCGTCTACTGCATCATCCATAGATAGCGTAAAAATATTGCCTTCTCGTTTTCCTTTTAAAACGATTTCTCCATTTTTATTTATTATGTTGCAATAAGGGTGAGTAAAACACACATTAAAACCATTGTCAACAAACTGAGAAATGCTAAGATGATTGTAGGATAAGTTGCTTACCAAAAATACGTTGGAGATTCGGAGTGTGTTCGGATTACCAATCGTACCTTTTCCGATGATCTTGCCTTCGTTATTGTCTCCGAAGGTCACAGATCCGCCTTTTGTGACCTTCTTTAATTTGGAGAACAAGCTCGGGTCACCCGTCATGTGCCTCGAGCAACCACTGTCAGGGAACCACTTTATTTATGTATCTTTCGAAGTGTGGTCTCCCTGCAATGTGAATAGGTGATTTAGGTACCCTTTTAATTTTGGGTCCTTTCGAGTTAGTTAATCACCTTTTGGTAAAGGTACCTTTCGGTACCCATACTTGGGTGATCCTTCTCGGTCTATCAAATGGCAAGAATGAAGGTACAATATAATAGACATGTGGTGCATGCACTTTGGGCCTTTGCCCAAGGACTCCTCTATACTCATTAAATGAAGGACGTTTTTGATATGTCCTTGTGTGTGTGTGTGTGTATTGCGTGGATGATATGAATTTCGTGTATTCATTGTTCTCTTCTTTTCATATCTATAAGGTACAAAGTTATATTTCACATGATATGAAGAGGTGGGGCGTGAGGAAGGGGGCGCTTTTTGCGTCATCTTAGACGCCACTTGCGGCTTAGGGGTGTCTACTTTCTTAGACACAACAAACTTGGTTGGTTTGATTGATACTTCGTTAGTATCAATGTATCCCAGTCCAGTTTTGTCGCTATCATGCTTTTGTGATAATATGATACGATGCAGCATGTTGGACCCTGTGTCAAACTGTTTCATCATTTTCTCTAAATCGGTATTCCTTGATTTCAAATTTGAAATCTCGGATTTCATTTCATTATTTTGAGAGGTTAATGATGAAATCTCGGTTTTCAATGCAGTGACGACACATGAAGACTCTTTCTTTGAATCGCTTAATTGAGCGACAAGATTCTCGTTAGAAGATTCTAATAGTTTCTTGTCTTCAATTAATCGTTTCTTTTCTTTAGCGAGAGTCTTAGTAAATTTATGCAATTCTAGATACTGACTAAAAAGATCATCATAAGAAGGTTCAGAGTCAGAGTCAGAATCAGATGATACCTCATTAGATGCTTTGGATGCAAAGCATACTTGTGCGGTCCCCTCTTCGGTCTCAGTCTCAGAATCTGATGAATCACTCCAGGTGGAGGCCTTTAGAGCACGTTTCCTTTGTTTGGGTTCTGAGACGAGTCTATGTTTGTTCCGCTCCTTGTCAGGGTACTTAGTAGTTTGCTTTTCTTTATTTGGGCAGTCATATGATAAGTGTCCGAGTTTGCCACATTCATAACATTTAACGTCTTTATCGTTTGACTTGTTCTTATTTCTCTTAGTAGTAGTGCCCTTATTTTTGTTTCTAAATGACCTTCTCATAAATTTTCTCAATCCTTTAGCCAATAGAATTAGGTCATCATTATCCGATTCGGAATCACTATCCTCTACGTGATCAGAGGGGGGGAGACGTATTCATTTGATTTAAAAGCAATGGTTTTACCTTGTTTAGATGATTCCGATTTCCGAATGGTGAGTTTATTTTCATAAACTTTAAGTGATCCGATTAGTTCTTCCATCTTTATTGATTTAGTTTCCTTGCTCTCTTCTATTGCGGTCACTTTTGGGTCCCATTCAGAAGGAAGGCTTCGTAGGACTTTCTGTACCTTTTCCTGCGTAGTATAAGCCTTACCAAGAGACTCAAGAGAGTTGTAGATGTTAGTCAAACGAAGATCCATATCTACAATAGACTCATTGGGCAATAATTTAAAAGACTCAAGTGTGGACATGAGCATGTTAATGTTTGACTCTTTTACTTGACTCGTGCCTTCGTGTTTCATTTCTAGTATCATCCACATTTCTTGTGCACTCGAACAGTTTGACACATAACTAGACTCACTTTTACTTAATCCGTTTAAAAGCAATTGCATAGCCCTAGCATTCATACTAAGTTTCTTTTTATCGTCACTCGTATATTCTTGTCTAGTTTTAATAACTTCTAAAGTAACTCCGTCTACAGTGGATACATTAGATGGGACATAAGGACCATCTTCAATGATTGACCAAAGATCTATATCTATAGCCATAAGAAAAAGCTTCATCCTAAGTTTCCACTGAATAAACGACTCACCGTCAAAAAGTGGAGGCCTTTGGCTCGACATACCTTCTTGCTCGGTTTTGAGATTTGTGGATGCCATCTCACTGAATCGTTGGATTCCTTGAAGTGAGTATTCCTGCTCTCTGATACCACTTGTAGGATCTGCAAGGCACCACTAGAAGGGGGGGTTGAATAGATGGTGCGGAAAGTGTGGTTTTTAAAATTTCTTTAAACTTGAACAATTCAAGTTTTGAAAACAGATTCTGTTTTCAGGACCAGTTTTAAAACGTTTTTAAAACTAGGTTAGAGGTCTCCAAAAATTATGAAATTTTGAGAGAACTTAGCCTCAGATGTTATGAGGGTCCCCTAAAAATTTCAAATTAAAATTCAACCTTTAACCCCTTCAAAAACCGTTGATACTCAGATTGTGCAAATCTGCCAGAAACGGTAGATGGTTTTGAAAAATTAATTCCTATTTGTGTGAACGTCCAAATGCTCTGAAAATTTGACCACTAACTCCTTATATACTATATTTAAATGGGTTGAAACGGTTTTGGAAAATGCTTTTGGGAAGTAGGTCAAATATAATCAAAGTCTCAACCTTTGCAAGTCTGAAAATCAGACTACACTAGTCTCAGAACTTTTGATGTTGTATTGACTTATACTTATCCAAAAGGGTTGAAATTTGTGCCAAATTACCCCTAGAACGTGTAAGTATGTTTCTGGAAATTTTTGTAATTTTTGAAAATCGTTTACTATTTTTACAGATGCGAACAAGAAGAATAAACAGTGCAGTAACTGAAACGTAAATGCAGAAAGTAAATGGCACCAAGAATTTTATACTGGTTCGGTTATAAACAACCCACTCCAGTCTTCAAGGAACACCTTCCTTGGTTCACACTAATCACACACACACAGTACACCTTACCGCAGGGTTAATAGAGTTACACCTAACTCCAACCCTTTACAAACCTTGTATTGTAAGTACAATTCGCACGAACACCACCACCTTGCTAGAATGAAGATTGATCACACCTTGATCAATCTTTTACAAAGATGTATGAATGGTGGTTTATCTCAAGCCTATTCAAGATTGAAAGAATATGAATACAATAGGCTTTACAAGAAAAGAGAAAGAAGGAACATGTAGGAGAAGAAGAGCTTGGCTATTTGATCTCTTTGAATTGCAATGCTTGTTGTTGTTTTTGTTTGATCTCCTCTCTTCTCTTTTAACCTTGCAGCCGTCCACTTAGGGCTTCTCCCCCTCTTGAAAATTTTCTTTTAAGTCCTTGAGAGAGTGTAAGACATCATTGTGACAAGGCCTTGCTTACTTGGCAACTTCTCATTGGATGATCATTTAGCCTTTGCTTACTTGGCACCTCCTTATTGATTCAACATTGTCATCATGATGACATGGAAAAAATCTGAGATATACACTTTAACATGTGCCAAAAATCAATTAAAAAATCATTCCATAATTTAAGAAATACACCATAAATTGCAAGACAATAAAATTCTTCCATAACCTATGCAAATTTCGGCCATTAAGGTGTCTTGCCATGCTGAATTTTCAGCATGTGCAACCTTCCATTTCTTTCAAAATAATACCAATTATTCTTTGATTTTTCATCATAAAAATGAATCAAAAATATATGGCAAGTATTGCTACCAATTAAGAAATGAACTTGGACACAAAAAGGCTTAAGAATTCGGCCACACCATGTACACATGCTGAAAAATTTTCAGCATGTGTGATATGTAGAGATATCACCATTTATTTATTTAAATTATATTCAAAACCTTTCCATTTCTTCTTCCAATTAATCACATAATAAAAGATGACAAAATATGTCACATTGAATAAGCAAAATTCGGCCAGCTTAAGGTTAGTATACTGAAATTTTCAGCATGTGACATAAGAGAGATATATGTTGAATTCTTACCATTTGTAGCTTTTCTCTTCAATTCACCAACAATGTATGATTGATCCTTGACCAATCAATATGCCAACAAAGCTCCACATGTGCTCCAAATCAGCTGTATGTGACGTTATATGATGTGTATACATGTGCTAAAATTTATTTTTGTTAACTTTGTAAAATAGTGCACATTTAATAATACACACATGTAATATTCCAATCAGCCCTTAATTTAATTTTCTAGAACACTTTAAGATGTATATCATATGTAAAAAGTGTCTAGATACGTGTCACATGATGTACAGGAAAAACGTTCCATGTTATGTGCGTAGAAAACCGAATTTTCGATATTTATCGATTGCCCGATTTTTCTCTAATTTAAATTCCAACTTTTGCACATGTTATATATATTATGTTATACATAATATATATAATATATACTTTAAATCACAGCACTTGGCTGGCTTAAAGTGGTACCATTAGCATGTGACAAAATTAAACTTGGAATCTTCACATTTTGGCCATAATGTGGGGTGATTTGTGTGTGCCAACATGGAAAGTATTTTTGGCTGAACATATCATGTATGGCACGAAATTTACATCAATTTTTGATGTATATGGGCTGGCCATTTATTTATGGCAAATACGTGACACATTGGTGAAGTTTCGGTATTCGCCCGATACGACAAATTTCGGTTTAGAACCTTTTATCGTGTCGTATTTAATTTGTCATCACCATATCTTATATCATATGATATAAGACCTGAATATACTCATAAATATGAGTTAAGTATGGTAGTGTGACGTTAACATACGTACGTAGAATATATAACGTGTCGGTAGTACGTTGGAATACATGTGTATGTGCCTTTTTCAAAAAAAGTTTGAAAATATGTATAATATATGTGTATGGGGCGTGTATAATAAAGATGGGGAGGAGGAGAAGACTTTCCTTCTTTAGCTTTGTTGCCTTTGTGCCTCTTCCAAATGAATCTTCCTTTAATGAACTACTTAGTTTATCAAACTAAGTACTTCACTTAATGAAATAGTTTAGTTCATTAATGGTAGCACCTGAAAATAGTATAAACACAACAAATGTTTGTCATATAATGTAAGCTTTAATGCTTCATGGCTCGTTAGTACGGCAACATAATATATAAGCTAAATAAGGCAAGTAATGGCAAGTTATCATGCATACATGTACACATTTATATATGTATACGTTTATACATATATATAAACATTCAAATTGCTTATTTTGAAATCACTCAAACCCTCTTATTTCTACAAGTATTGGCAGTAGAATGCACGGGTTCACTGATTACAGAAAGTGATGCCAATACATCTTATTTTAATATTGTCAAAGATCGTAGACGCAGATAACACATTCCTTGTATCATATCTTCCGAGGGTGAGGAATGTTTGACTGACTCTGACATACAGGCCGAGGCTACATAATTTTACTCTTTTCTTTTTAATGCTGAGCCTACGACAAACCATGAAACCATTCTTCAGTATATTCCCTCTTTTCTAGCAGAGGCAGATAACCTCGCTTTACTTCCGATCCCACAACTTGACCGAAGTTAAAGAGGATGTTTGGGCTTTGAGTCCATCTAGTGTTGCTACTCCGGATAGATATCATGGGCAATTCCATCGACATTGTTGGGATATTATACATCTAGATGTTTTAAAAGAAGTGCAGGAAATTTTTCTTGGAGTGCGACTTCCAACAGCTATGGCAGCATCACTCATCACTCTTATACCCAAAGTGCAATCTCTAGAGACATTTTCTGACTTCTGTCCGATTTGCCTTGCCAAATTTATTTCAAAAGTAGTGACACACATCCTATCTTCTAGGATGGCAGTCCCTCTTTTGTGTTTAATTTCCCCGGAACAAGCAGGTTTTATGTTGGGACGTGGTATGGCCGAGCAGATATTGATGGCTAAAGAGATGGTACATCTATTGGATATACCGCAATGTGGGGGTCGGGCCATCATCAAATTAGATATGTCCAAGGCGTTTGACCGGGTGAGTTGGGATTATATTGAAAGATTGCTCTTAAGGATGGGATTTCTGGCTTTCTTTGTCAGGCTTATTATAAATAATTTATCGGCCACCAAATGCTCTGTATTAATCAATAGTAAACCATGCAGATTCTTCAGTACTGGTCGTGGCATCAAACAAGGTGATCTATTATCGCTTCTCTTATTTATTCTTGCCTCCGAGGGATTTAGTAGAGGCTTAAACTCATTGGTGAAAAGCTATTGGATTTGCGGTTTTGTGGACAGCCATGTAGTCACACCATCTCACTTGGGATACGCGGATGATTTACTTATTTTTCTATCTGCCTCGCCATCAAACTTGAGACATTTTACAGTTTTTTTACATCAATATCATCAGGCATCTTGACAGCAGGTAAATTTCCATAAAAGTTTAGTGGTTGTAAGTGCTAATTATACAGGTGCCCGGACAGCAGAATTATTATGAATGCGATTATCCACACTGCCTATGCGATACTTGGGGGCAGTGATACATCGGGGTTTTTGCCAGGAAGCACACTATAACACCTTGTTAAATTAGTTTGACACTCGTTTGATTGGATGGACGAACAAGCTAGTAAGTGCGATGGGCCGCCTGATACTTATTCGTTCAGTACTTTCGGCAATTCCTTTGCATTTATTTGCTGTCTTTAGGATGCCACGTACTGTCATAGCAGAATTGGAGAGGAAAATGACACAATTCTTCTGGGCTAGCCAAAATCACTAGCGAGCTTGGCAGGATATCTGCTATCCTATGGTAGAGGGAGGACTCAGAGTTTGAGCATTATCTTCATTGCAGAAAGCTTATGAGTGCAAAATATGATGGTCCTATCATCAGCGTTACAAAGTTTGGACGGAATTTATGCAACAAAAATATGGTCGACGTGCACATTATAATCCCTTACTTTATGACTCCCCATACTTGAAACGCATTTGTTAGATTAATTCATTATGTCAGAACCGAGTACAAGAGGGACACGTCGGCCTCAATTGGAATCCGGATGTTAACAACCAATTTTCACTGAAAAGTGCATACGAGGAGTGTCGATCATAGCGACCAAACTACGTTCTTTCCAATATATTTGGTGGCCATGTATTTCTAACGCATCCAAGATGTTTATGTGGAAGTTACATTTCCGGACGCTGCCAATACTGGATAATATTCGGACCTTTTCTCTGGTTTTTCCAACGATTTTCCTTTTTTGCTCGCACTCAACTAGCGAGTTAAATCATTTCTTCTTGCATTGCTCGACGATTTCTTATATATGGTAGAGAGCTAGATGGCTCAATAATTCTACATACATCTCTATGTTCCCATCTCATGAGTTGGTGGTTAGCATCCTCTTCTAGCACCATGATGGGGTACCTCAAAGTGGTGATCACACATTCAATATGTTGGAGTATTTGGAAGGAATATACAGGTATTGTGTATGGGGATGAGTCATATAATTGCCGTAGGTTCGAGGAACAAGTTAGGATGGAAGTTTATACTTGGTGTGCGTCAACCTCAAGTAAAAAGTTTGCTCAGACGCTCTCCAATATGCAGCCGGCTTCATACAGTTGTATGTTGGCAAACACCTCCATCGAGACGGATGAAAATAATGTTGATGCGGCTGTGGGGACACTAGGCTCCGCAGCTGTATAGCACCATATTTTGCACTCATAAGCTTTCTTCAAAATACTGAGTGCGGAAAATTCGGCTTTTAAAAACTTCTGGGCCAAAAAACTCACTTCTAAAAACAAGTTCTATTTTAAGATCCTGATTTGATTAATCTAGATGACCTAGTTATAGACCTCAAAAATTATAAAATTCAGTGAGCATGTGCTCTCAGATATTGTGAGTGTCTCACAAAAATTTTAAATTACAATTTGAAGCCTAACCCCTTGAAAACACGTTTTTATACAGATTCCATCAATCTGCCAGAAACTGTACTCCGAAATGAAAAATATCATCCTATTTATTTGGAATTCTAAATGACTTGAAAATTTCATGGCTTGACCCTCAAGGTTTGTGTTTTATTGGATTAAAACAGTTTTTCAAAATTCCTTTGGTAAGTATGTCAATCACGTTGATGTTCTCAACCTTTGCAAATCTGAGAATCAGATTGCACTAGTCTCAGAACTATTAACGTTTGACTGCCTTATTGTAGCGCCCCGCACCCCGACCTAGCCGGATACGGTGCGCCCGCCATACTTCACTACGGAGAGTACCAGACGTCAATCCATAACATGTCTTGGTCCATCACAAAATATGTGGACCTTTATCCTTACACTTTAACAAGTAAGCAAAACCGAGGCAGAATAAAAACTTTTAAAGTAAAAGCATCTAAACATCCATCATAGTCTTACAAACTTGTTCACAAAATGCAGAAATCCGAAGGTCAATGTTTCCAACATAAGATCATAAAAAGTTCATCCGTCATGACCATCACAACAAAAACCCTTAAGTCATCCTCCTTTCGCTCTTCTACGGATAAGGAACCCTAGGCTCGTCCTTGATCCACTCGACCCTATTTCCTGTGGGTTCTGGGAGGAAAAATAAGGGGGTGAGTGACGACGTTACCAGCAAATGAACCATAAATAATCATGAATTAAATGGAAAGTACATACAAGAACCAAACCCCAAAAATTTGGTTTAGTAACATACCTGACCTTCCATCCAATATCCGTAAGTAACAAGCTCATAACTTATTTAAAATCATAACTTAGGAGATATCAAGTCATAACATCTTAGCCTAAGTAACAATGTACCAAATATTCGACGAACCATTAAATGCAACATGCATGAGTATGCACATGTGATGCATCATGATAAAATGAGGATAAGTTCTTTCGTTCTTTCTTTCAAAACATCATCGTCATAAAAACAAGAGAGTGTTCATATCTATTATATCCGGATCTGAGGCGGTCATATTCTTCCCTTCGAATCTATTATTTCCGGATCCGAAAACGGTCACATCATCAATCATAGTCATCAGGTCTATTCTCTCTGGGCATGTACGGTCATAATCGTCATAACCAGGTCTATTCTCTCTGGGCCTGTACGGTCATAATCATAATAAGGTCTATTCTCTCTGGGCCTGAACGGTCATAATCATCAGATCAATTAACCCCGGATCTGGAGCGGGTCATGCTGGCCAGAAATAAACGGTACCAATGGAAAGCGTTCTTTTCAAAACGGAATCTTTTCTTTAAAAACGCTTTTTCATCATTCTTTGTCATAAAATCAGTTCCATAAATCATCTAAATGACGATGATGCAATGTATGACATGCACTATGCAGTTCGTGACAAAACGCATCGCATACCTACATGTATGGTCATATTCTTTAGGCTGGAAAAATTTCCAGAATTCTTGTTCCGTTTGCTCGGCCTAGAAACCTCATATTTGAGGCCAATTCTCATGATTTCTTGACATGCACATGCATAAGGGCGTCTTTTCTACTTGCCATAAAAGTTTTATAACATTTCGAGACATGTAAGACCCTTAAGCTATTAAATCACTAAACAGGGTACTGCTGAATTCAGCAGTGCAGTACCCATCTTTTTACCTTTCTTTCAAGCCCAATAAGTCTTACTTAATTTGGCCAGACCTGGAAAATACAGTAAGCATGCCACGAATTAATATCCATAAGCCCAAACCGTTCGAACAAGTCTAAACCACGAGAACAAAGTCCCCCAACTAGTTTCGTTATTCGGCCCAGTTTTCCAGATTCATAGTGTCCACTTAATTTCAGTAGTTACCCCTTAAAATAATAATTTCAAGATGATTAATTTACATGGAAATACTCATCTATGTCCTAATTAGTTGTCATAAAATTTCCGGAGTAATATAACGACTTTTAAGAGGTCATCTACTCACCTTTCCAAAAACGGGTACATGATGGTTCTGGAGTGGCGAGTTTTACTACAAATTTTATTGTGATCAAACCGTAAGTCATTTTTCGAAACTTCTAACTCATAAACTTAGTAAACACATAAGGCTAGAATCTTACCAAAAATCAGCCCATTTGCATGTTTCTAAGGTCCATTTTCGGGTCAATCAATACATTACTTAAATTCTGTCCAGTCCAGTAATTTCAGCTTGACCAGTTTTAGTAAAAATTCCATTAACGACAAACCATAGCTTCTTTTACCAAAATTCCAACTCTCATATTTATTGTACACATGGGCTAGTATCATGCCAAAAATTAGCCAAATTGAATACTTCTAAGATCCTTTTCAGGTTATACAAAACATCACATTATTCTGCCCTGTTCCAGTAAATTCTATTTTGTCACTTTACTCACTACCAAGTGTCCCAACTTAAGCTATTCTTCAAGAATGGCTTACAAATTATCAAATGCACTTCTTAGCATAAACTTCACAGGTTCTAATACATTACAAAGGTCATCTACAAATCACTTCGAAAACGATTTTGAAGGTCACACATAGCACACCTTGAATTTGCACATTTTGTACATAGTAAAATATATTCACGGCACATCTAGTTTGTATGTCCCATACCCCCAAAACAGCCCGTTTCATACACTTGCAAGGGCTTAAATTTCATTACCATAATTAACATATTACACCTAAGTCATAACACATACAACTTACATGCATCCTTTACCCCCACAAATCACAATCTTTCACAAGAACAATATTTACCCCAAACTTTTCATCCAACCGTCCCCTTTACATTTGAAAGAAGAGAACTTTGCTATATTCATCTCAGACAAGCATCATTTTCATATTTAGAAGGACAAAGAATCCATCTTTTGAAGGAATCTCATACATGCAAGCCACTTTCCTAAGGAATCCGAAATTTATATGCTTCAAGCTTAACATTTTCATCTAAGATTAAATCTTAGCAATAACTAGACATTCAAGCATATACTTTCACATACAAGTCAAGAGTATTTGTAGTGTACTTGCCTCTTCAATCTTAAACCTTTCCTTAGCTTGGAACTTGGATGAAATAAAGTGAAGTCTTCCTCCTCTTCAATATATAAAGCCCACGGTTTTGGAGGAGGAAAAAGAACAAATGTTAGCCATTATCTTAAGTGAAAGATAAAACTAAATAGAGGCTAGATTGGCTTACCAAGATGAAGCTTGAAAGGTGTTCAAACCTCTTAAGAACTAGTACCACTTAAGAGCTTGAAAGCTTGCACCTAGTGACCATGGGCGTCACGGTTTTTGAGCAAGAAAAAGGCAGAAATGTGAGCTTCACTCTATGAATTATGTAACTTAACTAAGAAGCTAGACATTCTACTAACCATAAGATTCTTGAGGCTTGAAGATTTTGTCCTACCTTGGCTCAAGTTGGCCGTGTGAGATGTGGAGGAAGTCCTTGTCCCTTCTTTTTTTTGTGAATTCTTGAGGGTTGAGATTGAGAGTGTTCTAGAGTTTCATGGGGAGAAATGTCTTCACTAGGCTAAGTGGTTTAGCCGTTGGAAAGCATGAGGGAAGAAGGGGTTACCTTGGCTTGGTTAGACTAATTAGAGTTCATTAACTTAAGTTACTTTAGCTAACCAAGGTTACTTTAATGCTAACTTGGGTTACTTTATCCAACTAGAGTTACTTTAAGGCTAACATGGGTTACTTTATCCTTGTGGTTAACATAAAGTAACCATAGTAAGATTTGAAAGGCTTTTTGGTTATCCATAGAGGGGAATCCGGCGGTAATGGCATTTAGTAGCCATTACCATGCTTAAGTCACTTTCCAAGTGTGTTTAATGAAAAGTTATTTGGGTAGTTGTCCCCTTTTTACTAATTATTTTCCCTTTTTCTTGATTTAAAATATAATTAGGAAAATTATGATCCCTTTTGGGCTCATTGGGCCGAAATTTTGTGAAAGTTGGGAAAAATTGCCCTACTACTTAAAACTCCTTAATTTCTATTTGGGCTTATTTTAAGAAGGCCTTCAAGATTAGCCTTCTTATAAATGCGAAAAACCTTCTAAGGCTCTTTTCATGCCTTGTGGCCGAAATTCCTTAGGCCCTTAGGTGAATTGACCATGGTCCATAACTCATGCTTGAATGATTATAATATTTTCTTTATCAAAATAAAATAAAAGAAGTCATAATAAAACTTAGTAAAATGTACTTGAAGGATGCCACTTCATTAATTCACTTACACAAGTCTTCAAGTACAATATAACTCTTCGTTGGGTACAACATCCTCCCCCCTTAATATAAGTTTTGTCCTTGAAACTTAAAAGCACTACTCAAAAAGGTGAGGGTACAAGTTCTTCATGTTTTCTTCAATCTCCCAAGTAGCTTCATCAATCGAATGGTGTTTCCATTGCACCTTAACCATAGGTATGGATCGTTTCCTTAATGTCTTTTCCTTCCGATCAACAATCCTTTCCGGTTCTTCTACGTAGGCCGCGTCGGCTTCAACTTTCAAAGGTTGTTCCTCTATGATATGACTAGGCTCGTGCACATACCGACGAAGTTGTGATATGTGAAATACATCATGCAATTGAGATAGCGATGGCGGTAGTGCTAACCGGTAGGCGACTTCTCCAATTCTTTCAAGAATCTCATATGGTCCAATAAACCTTGGGCTTAACTTCCCTTTGATACCGAATCTCTTAACTCCTTTTGATGGCGTTACCTTCAAGAATACCTTTTCGCATGCTTGAAATTCCAATGGCCGCCGTTTCTCGTCTGCCGAAATCTTACTTCTATCTTGGGCCGCTTGTAACCTTTGCTTTATGATCATTATTTTCTCTCGAGTCTGTTCTACTAGATCAGGTCTTGTGAAAACCTTATCTCTGATTTCGTCCCAGTAAACTGGAGAACGGCACTTTCTTCCGTAAAGTGCCTCATACGGAGTCATCCCCATAGATCGATGATAACTGTTGTTATAAGAAAACTCCACCAATTTGAGATTCTTGTCCCAACTCCCTCTAAAATCCAGTGTACAAGTTCACAACATGTCTTCCAGCGTTTGGATGGTCCTCTCCGATTGACCATCCGTCTTAGGGTGAATGCAGAGCTCATTCGTATCTCGGTGCCCATCGCTTTTTGAAAAGCTGTCCAAAATCGTGATGTAAAGCGAGGGTCGCGGTCACATACAATGCTTATGGGTACTCCACGAAGGCTCACAATTTGATTAACATACATCGTAGCCAACTTCTCCATAGAGGATTTGATGGTAATAGCCATGAAATGAGCAGATTTTGTTAAACGATCGATGACTACCCAAATGGCGTCATGTCTGTTCTTCGTCCTTGGCAGGTCAGTTACAAAATCCATAGTAATGTGGTCCCACTTCCACTCAGGGACCTCAAGAGGTTGTAGTAACCCAGTGGGTCTCTGATGTTCCGCTTTCACCTTCTGGCAAACGAGGCATTTCTCTACGAGCTCCGCAATTTGTCTCTTCATGCCATGCCACCAGAATCTTTGTTTTAAGTCTTGGTACATTTTGTTGGCTCCAGAATGGATAGACAAACGTGTATTATGAGCTTCACAAAGAATTTTGTTCCTTATATCATCGTCATTGCGTACGCAGTCTTCTTCGAAACCACAAGCTATCATCATTCCTGATCTTAAAATCCTCAGATGGTTTTGTCCTCAACCTGTCCTTTATTTTCTTCAAAGTCTTATCCTTTTCTTGACCCTCCTTAATCTTGTCAATCAGCGGAGGAATCAATACCAACTTTGCGAGCATGCCCTCAATGGAATCAACCTCCTCAAGATCAAATTCCTCCATATCACGCTGCAGAGGTGGTTGACGCGGATGGCTTGTCTTTCTACTCAGAGCGTCGACAACTTTATTGGCTTTTCCCGGATGATACTGAATAGAAAGGTCGTAGTCCTTCATCAACTCTAGCCATCTGCATTGACGCATATTTAATTATTTTTGGGTGAAGAGGTACTTAAGGCTCTTGTGATCTGTGAAGATTTCGCACCTCTCACCATACAAATAATGTCTCCATATCTTTAGGGCAAAGACTACGGCTGCTAATTCAAGATCGTGTACCGGGTAATTTTGTTCAAATGGTTTTAGCTGTCTAGATGCATACGCAATCACTCGATCTTTTTGCATTAGTACACATCCAAGTCAATTTTTAGAGGCATCACTATACACCACAAAATTTTCACCCGGAATAGGTTGTGCCAAAACTGGGGAGAAGTTAGCTTCTCCTTTAATTCAGTAAAACTCCTTTCACAATCTGAGGTCCATTCGAACTTGGTCTTTTTCTGTGTCAAACGGGTGAGAGGCATGGAGATTCGAGAAAACCCCTCAACAAACTTACGATAGTAGCCGGCGAGACTGAGAAAACTCCGTACTTCTGTAATTTTGGTCGGCCTTGGCCACTATTGTTAGCCTCGATTTTCTTTGGATCTACGGATATACCATCCTTAGATATCACGTGTCCTAGAAATGCTACACTGCGTAGCCAGAATTCGCATTTACTAAATTTGGCATACAGTTGTTTTCCCCGTAGGATGTCGAGGACGGTCCTTAAATGGGTCACGTGGGTCTCTTCATCAGGTGAGTAGATCAAGATATCGTCAATGAAGACTACCACGAACTTGTCTAGTTGCTCTTGAAATACTCAATTCATTAGATCCATAAATGCCGCGGGGGCGTTGGTCAGTCCGAATGGCATTACAAGAAATTCGTAATGTCCATAACGTGTTCTGAATGCAGTTTTCGGGACATCCTCAGCTTTGATCTTCAATTGGAAGTATCCCGAGCGAAGATCAATCTTACTGAACATCCGTGCCCCCTGCATCATGATATTTTTAGGTAGTGTTCATAATAGACTTATTATTGAAATAAAAACTTTGAATCGCTTACCCGAAGCTGATCGAATAGGTCGTCAATCCTAGGCAATAGGTATTTGTTCTTTATTGTGATCTTGTTGTGTTCTCTATAGTCAATGCATAAGCGCATACATCCATCCTTTTTCTTTACAAACAGTACAGGGGCACCCCAAGGCAAAACACTTGAGCAAATAAGTTTCTTCTCTAACAATTCACGTAACTGTTCCTTCAACTCTTTTAATTCCGCAAGTGCCATTCGATAGGGAGCCTTCGATATTGGCTCAGCTCCTGGAATTATATTAATTTCAAAGGATATTTGTGGCGCCCCGCACCCCTGCCCTGCCGAAGTCGGTGCACCCGCCGTACTTCACTAAGGAGAGTACTAGGCGTCTTCCATACGCGTCGTGATCCATGATAAAGTTTCATGGTTTTTTGTTCTTAAGCCCAATAAGTAAGCGAAACCGTGGCAGAATTTAAAACTTCAAATGAAAGCACCATCACAAGCAGTTAAAGTTTACATCCCACATGATTGTAGCAGAAAACGACAAAAGTAAATTGTTTTCCCATCACAATTGCAAAACAACATCATCCTTAATGCTGGTACGCTCGGTCTACTAATCCTGGCCATCCTCCAACGCACTCACGGATAGGGAAACCTAGGCTCGTCATCAATCCATTCAACTTTATCTCCTGCCGCCTCTGGAGAGAAAAAATAGGGTGAGTGACAACGTCACCAGCAAGTATACTATAATAATCATGAGTTAAATGGAAAGTGCAAGCAAGAACCGAACCCCAAATAATATTCGGTTATGAAACGTACCTGTCCTTCGATCAACATTTGATAGGATCATCACTTAATAAGATCGTAACTTAATAACATCACTAGGTAGAGTGAAACATACATAAGGAGACTGTAACAGGCATTGATTAATAACACAATATTCATCATTACTTAGGATACACCAAATCGTAACAAACCCATTCCAAGTAACATGTGTCGCTACGTTACGACTCTACGAGTGACATGCATGCATATGCACATGTAATGCGCCATGATTAAAATAAGAAAATGCCTTTTTCATACTTTGCTTTCAAAAACATCATCGTCATAAAACCATAGAGTGTTCAGATCTATCTTCCCGGATCTGAGGCGGTAACTTCTCCCCTTCGAATCTATTATTCCCGGATTCGGATCGGTAACGTCATCCTTCTTTCAGATCTATCTTCCCGGATCTGAGGCGGTAACTTCTCCCCTTCGAATCTATTATTCCCAGATTCGGATCGGTAACGTCATCCTTCTTTCAGATCACTTAACCCGGATCTGCTCAGGTTCATACTGGCCAGTTCATACTCACACACGGTACCGGTGGGGAGGCGTTTTAAGAAAACAAAACGAAGTCATCCTTTTGAAAACGCTTTTCATCATTCTTTCACGTAAAATCCATACCATAAAATCATGCATGTGACGATGATGCAATGTATGACATGTAACGTGTAAATTATAACATGACCCATGACACAGGGACGGGCATGTCTTGTTAACAATGCTGAAATTTTTCCCAGCTTCGTATCATTCACTTCTTCTAAGGAATCTCTTGCTAAATTGCACGTGTTAGACCCGTTTAATCACATGTACTCATCCGTGACTGTCATAAGCGAATGCCATGCATGCGTTGTGAGCTTACGATGTCATTAAGAGACCCATTTACTCCTTTTCATGAACCAATGCAATTTAAATTCTGAAACGACCATATTTTACTATAAAATTTGTTGTGGCCAATCCTTTGATCTTTTTCTGGAAATTCCAACTCCCTAACTTCATAAACTCATTGGGCTAGCATCCTGCCAATTTTTAGCCCAAGACCAATTATTTAAGGCCTTTTTCCAGATCACGCAAAGTGGGTCATAAATTCTGTCTATCCAGCCTAATTCGGTTTGACCAGTTTTAGTAGAAAATTAATTAAAAATAAACCACAACTTATTTTGATATGACTCCAACTGCCATTTCTTCTTTATTCATGAGGCTAGTACCATGCCGAAAATTAGTGGATTCGCACATTCCTAAGGTCCATTTTTAGGCTACTAAACATGTTGCTTAGATTCTGTCCAGTACAAATTTTCCAGCAAGACCAATTTTAGTGGGAAATTCATTAAAAATAAACCGTGGCTCTTTTTAAGGTGATTCCAACTCTCACTCCTAACAAACACATAAAAATATTAGCATACCAAAAGTAAATGAAATTGAAGGTCCTTAAGGTCCCTTTTCTGGCTTCACAATTCAGCCTAATTTCTAATCCAGCTCCAGAATTTTCCAGTGGACATAAATTCTTCCTAAATGTTCTTGGCTCACCTTTTCGTCCCCCCTACTTGGTATTAACCCTAAGATGAACACACACACACCACATCAGCCTCATTATTTGATGTTAGTGAGAAAATGACCAAAACCAAAAGTAATTCAAGCCTAACATGCACAAGATCAAATCTTGCCCTCTTTTCCTTACCATGTTGTCATTTTACATTCAACTTCACCCCACTTCCCCTTATCCCTTGCACCGTGGCCCTTTCACCATGAAAGAAGAAATCTTTAACACATTCAAGCCTAGATTAGGACATAAACATGCATAAGGTCATCAAAGAACTCATCTTTAGAATAAGGTGCTCCTCCTACACACTTACATGCATAGGGCCGAAAGCTTTTGGCTTGAAACTCACCATTTCACAACTAAGATCAAATCTTAGATCTTTCTAGTCATTCATGCACACACTTTCACATTCAAACCATAAAAAGCATAATGTACTTGCCTTGTTTGCTTACTCTTCTTGGGTATGTGTCAAAGTTGGAGTCTTTCTTCTTCTCTACACAACATTCCCCACGGTAGAGGGAAGAAGGAAGGAAAAATGGTTAGTTTATGCTTTTAACTCAATATTCTTTCAAAAGAAAGCTAGAGGGCTTACCAAAAGATGTGTGAGTTGTCCAAACTTAAGCTAAAGTTCTTGAAGGCTTGGAATCCTTGAGCCTAGTGACCATATAGGTCACGGTTTTGGAGCAAAGAGGAACACCCCATGAGTTTCATCTTCATAAAATCATAAATGTTTTTCTTAGGAGGTTAAGAAGGCTTACCTAAGCTCCCTTGGTCTTGAAAGAGTTCACTCCTCCTTGGTATTATCTTGGCCGTGGTTAGGAAAGGGAAGAAAGGAAAGGAAGAGATTCTCTTGCTTGAAATGTTCAAGTGTGAGTTAGAGGGAATTACTCCTTTCCTTGCTATGTTTGCCGTTGGGTATAAGGGGGTGGGGGTTAGTGTTTTGCCCTAGTTTCTTCAAGTTAATGGCTTAACCTTGGTTACCTTTGGTCAATCAAGGTTACTTTCCACTTACTATGGTTACTTTTGGGTCAACCATAGTTTCTTTTGTCTAACTATGGTTCCTTTTTTTAGGGTTGGTTAGGTTACATCTCTTTATTAGCCACCCTTTTCTTTAATTAGTCCCCCTCCCCTTCTCTCCTTAATGTGGCCGGCGGTTGGGGTCTTAAATGACCCCAACTAGCCTTTAAATAAATTTTGCTACTTTCTATTTTATTTTTCTAAAAAGAAAAATATTAAAAATACTTATTTCATGCCATTAGGCTATCTTCCTTATTGGCTATGGGCCGAAAATCACAAGGCCATGAGACCATTGGTCCTGGTCTGGTAAATACATATAGTTTTCTCATGCCATACTTACAACGATTATTTACTAAATCAACTCCAAGCACAAGCGTGCATGGCCACATATTCTCTGATTCAACCTTAGGTACAAGAAGGATTTTATAATTGGGTTACAACAATATTTCTCGATCTGGAGGAAGACCCGATAATTCCTCTGGAAAAATATCTAGATATTCTCGGACCACCGAGACTTGAGAAAGATCGGAGGGTGCTTGATCAACATTTATGGCATAAACGAGAAACCCTTCGTGTCCTTTCTTTAACGCCTTACTAGCGCGGATTGCATTCACATAAACATTCTTGGGACACTTCCTTAATTTTGAACTCCCTGAAAGTTTACTTCCTTACGAGTGGGGTCCTTAATAGTAACCCGCTTTTTACGGCAATCAATGTGGGCAAAATTCTTGGAGAGCCAATCCATCCCAAGTATCACATCGAAACCTGTTATTGGAATTAAGTCGACGTCAAACCGGTAATCATCGAACTCAAGTTCGCAATTTCTGAAAATGTGATGAGACATAAGCACCTGATTCCCAGCTGCTTGAACCCTATAGGGCGTGTCACTATGGGTTGGGGTGTGATCAATATTCTTTGCGAATTTCTTTGAGATAAATGAGTGGCTAGCGCCACTATCAAATAGTACATTGGCAGGCACTGAGCATACTAAAATAGCTCCTGGATATGCAAGATTTACTAAGCAACAGCAAGGCAATAGTATATGACAAAAATCTAAGTATTGCATAAACTTTAAAATGTACCTGCCACCACATCATTGGCCTCTTTAGCAGCTGCGTCTGTCATAGCATGGACTCTCGCATTTGTATGCTGACGATGGTTCTTAGGTTGTTGCTGCTGTGGGGCTCCTTTCCCCGGGCAATCTTTGACCATGTGTCCTACTTTTCCACACCCAAAGCATGTGGTTCCCTTATCCGGACAGTCTTTGAGGATATGGCCCACCTTGCCACACCCAAAGCACTTTCCTGCCTGAAAGTAGCACTCCCCAACGTGACGCTTATTGCAGTGAGAGCAATTTGGAATAGCTGACTGCTGGCCTTGATTCTTTGACTGATTCTTTTGAGAACGGCGTTGAAACCGACTCTTTTCTTGTCATCCTGGGCCTCTTGAGTTCTGCTTTGCGGCTTTGCGGGACCCTCCATTCCCTGATGTTTCTCTTCCTCTTTTCTGTCCTATCTCATCACGGCGAATAATATCCCTCTCTATTCTGTAACAAGCGTCCAATAATGCACCAAAATTGGTCGGGCTTGCATTGACCAACTAGGTCCTGATCCTAGGGTTTAACCCTCTCTCAAACTTCAACATTTTTGTCTCCTCATCGTTCATAGTAGATGGTTGAAACCTTCCCAGGGCTATGAACTTGTTAGCATACTCTGCAACTGTCATTCCTTGCTCTTGTACTAATGATTCGAACTCATGTCTCTTCTGCAACTTGACTGATGGTGGTATGTAAAATTTGTTAAATTCTTGGAGAAATCTTTCCCATGGAATTGGCCTTAGCAAGGTTTGCATATTGGCCTTCCACCACTGGTTCGCTTCCCCCAGCAGGAACGGCCTGACAGCTTGAGTATTTACTTCTTCAGGTGCTCGGATCAACTCGAAACAATTTTCCACCTCATCCAACCACTTTTCAGCGGCATCCGAGTCCGATTTTCCTTCGAATGGTGGAACATTAGCTCTTTTCAGTTTTTCAAAGTAGTACTGAGCATCCCTGACCGGTTCGTGAGGCTGAAGAGATTCTGCTGTAACATTACTTGACCGATTTGGGTTTCATTCTGGCAGAAATTCTGGAAAGCATTAATATCTGGAATCATTTGTGGTAAAGGCCCCTGGGGTTGGGGAATATTCTGAGCCAGAGGTGGATTTTGATCTTGTGGTGGTGGTGGTGGAGGAACCTGAGCAGGTGGAGGAGGAATAGGCTCCTGCACCTCTGGTCTGGCTCTGGCAGATCTGCCTCGTGGTCGTGTCATCTGCACTATGAAGTGTCGGGGTTTTATTCAAGGTTGGAATGTCATAATATGTGACAAAACTTAATTCATAATCCAATAGAAGTTTAAATTGATAACTCAAGAAGATATAAAATTTCATGGACTAGGATTTTCGTTATTAAGTCATGACTCTAATTTCCAGTCTAAGTCATCCTAGTTTAAGGTCAACTCTCATCTAAGATCATGACTTACATCTAAGATCAATCTTAGATTTCTAAAATCATAGCTTAATTCTATATTATGCCCGGATCTAGAGCCTCGGCTCTGATACCACCTGTAGCGCCCCGCACCCCGGCCTAGCTGGATACGGTGCCCCCAGCGTACTTCACTACGGAGAGTACCAGGCGTCAATCCATAACATGTCTTGGTCCATCACATAATATGTGAACCTTTATGCTTACACTTTAACAAGTAAGAGAAATCGAGGCAGAATAAAAACTTTTAAAGTAAAAGCGTCTAAATATCCATCATAGTCTTACAAACATGTTCGCAAAATGCAGAAATCCAAAGGTCAATGTTTCCAACATAAGATCATAAAAAGTTCATCCGTCATGACCATCACAACAAAAACCCTTAAGTCATCCTCCTTTCGCTCTTCTACGGATAAGGAACCCTAGGCTCGTCCTCGATCCATTCGACCCTATTTCCTGTGGGTTCTGGGAGGAAAAATAAGGGGGTGAGTGACGACGTCACCAGCAAGTAAACCATAAATAATCATGAATTAAATAGAAAGTACATACAAAAACCAAACCCCAAAAATTTAGTTTAGTAACATACCTGATCTTCCATCCAATATCCGTAAGTAACAAGCTCATAACTTATTTAAAATCATAACTTAGGAGATATCAAGCCATAACATCTTAGCCTAAGTAACAATGTACCAAATATTCGACGAACCATTAAATGCAACATGATAAAATGAGGATAAGTTCTTTCGTTCTTTCTTTCAAAACATCATCGTCAATGAAAACAAGAGAGTGTTCAGATCTATTCTATCCGGATCTGAGACGGTCATATTCTTCCCTTCGAACCTATTATTTCCGGATCTGAAAATGGTCACATCATCAATCATAGTCATCAGGTTTATTCTCTCCGGGCCTGTATGGTCATAATCGTCATAACCAGGTCTATTCTCTCCAGGCCTGTAAGGTCATAATCATAATCAGGTCTATTCTCTTTGGACCTGAACGGTCATAATCATCAGATTAATTAACCCCAGATCTGGAGTGGGTCATGCTGGCCAGAAATAAACGGTACCAATGGAAAGCGTTCTTTTCAAAACGGAATCTTTTCTTTAAAAATGCTTTTTCATCATTCTTTGTCATAAAATCAGTTCCATAAATCATCTAAATGATGATGATGCAATGTATGGCGTGCACTATGTAGTTCGTGACAAAACGCATCGCATACCTACATGTATGGTCATATTCTTTAGGCTGGAAAAATTTCCAGAATTCTTGTTCCGTTTTGCTCGGCCTAGAAACCTCATATTTTAGGAAAATTATCATGATTTCTTGACATGCACATGCATAAGGGCATCTTTTCTACTTTCCATAAAAGTTTCATAATGTTTCGAGACATGTAACACCCTTAAGCTATTAAATCACTAAACAGGGTACTGCTGAATTCAGCAGTGCAGTACCCATCTTTTTACCTTTCTTTCAAGCCCAATAAGTCTTACTCAATTTGGGCCAGACCTGAAAAATACTGTAGACATGCCACGAATTAATATCCATGAGCCCAAACCGTTTGAACAAGTCTAAACCACGAGAACGAAGTCCCCCAACTAGTTTCGTAATTCGGCCCAGTTTTCCAGTTTCGTAGTGTCCACTTAATTTCAGTAGTTACCCCTTAAAATAATAATTTCAAGATGATTAATTTACATGGACATACTCATCTATGTCCTAATTAGTTGTCATAAAATTTCCGGAGTAATATAACGACTTTTATGAGGTCATCTACTCACCTTTCTAAAAACAGGTACATGCTGGTTCTGGAGCGGCCAGTCTTACTAAAAATTTTATTGTGACCAAACCGTAAGTCCTTTTTCAAAAATTCCAACTTATAGACTTAGTATACACATAAGGCTAGAATCCTACCAAAAATCAGCCCATTTTCATATTTCTAAGGTCCATTTTCGGGTCAATCAATACATCACTTAAATTCTGTCCAGTCCAGTAATTTCAGCTTGACCACATTTACTAAAAATTCCATTAAGGACAAACCATAGCTTCTTTTACCAAAATTCCACCTCTCATATTTACCATACACATAGGGCTAGTGTCATGCCAAAAATTAGCCAAATTGAATGCTTCTAAGATCCCTTTTTAGGTTATACAAAACATCACATTATTCTGCCCTGTTCCAATAAATTCCATTTTGTCACTTTACTTACTACAAGTGTCCCAACTTAAGCTATTCTTCAAGAATGGCTTACAAATCATCAAATACACTTCTTAGCATAAACTTCAAAGGTTCTAATACATACAAAGGTCATCTACAAATCACTTCGGAAACGATTTTGAAGGTCACACATAGCACACCTTGAATTTGCACATTTTGTACATAGTAAAATCTATTCACGTCACATCTAGTTTGTATGTCCCGTACCCCCAAAACAGCCCGTTTCATACACTTGCAAGGGCTTAAATTTCATCGCCATAATGAACATATTACACCTAAGTCATAAAGCATACAACTTGCATGCATCCTTTACCCCACAAATCACAATCTTTCACAAGAACAATATTTACCTCAAACTTTTCATCCAACCGTCCCCCTTACATATGAAAGAAGAGAACTTTGCTACATTCAACTTAGACAAGCATCATTTTCATATTTAAAAGGACAAAGAATCCATCTTTTGAAGGAATCTCATACATGCAAGCCACTTTCCTAAGGAATCCGAAATTTATATGCTTCAAGCTTAACATTTCCATCTAAGATTAAATCTTAGCAATAACTAGACATTCAAGCATATACTTTCACACACAAGTCAAGAGTATTTATAGTGTACTTGCCTCTTCAAGCTTAAACCTTTCCTTAGCTTGGAACTTGGATGAAATGAAGTGAAGTCTTCATCCTCTTCAATATATAAAGCCCACGGTTTTTGAGGAAGAAAAAGAACAAATGTTAGCCATTATTTTAAGTGAAAGATAAAACTAAATAGAGGCTAGATTGGCTTACCAAGATGAAGCTTGAATGGTGTTCAAACCTCTTAAGAACTAGTACCACTTAAGAGCTTGAAAGCTTGCACCTAGTGACCATGGGGGTCACAGTTTTTGAGCAAGAAAAAGGTAGAAATGTGAGCTTCACTCTATGAATTATGTAACTTAACTAAGAAGCTAGACATTCTACTTACCTAGCAGATTCTTGAGGCTTGAAGATTTTGTCCTACCTTGGCTCAAGTTTGCTGTGTGAGATGGGGAGGAAGTCCTTGTCCCTTCTTTTTTTTTGTGAATTCTTGAGGGTTGAGATTGAGAGTGTTCTAGAGTTTCTTGGAGAGAAATTTCTTCACTAGGCTAAGTGGTTTAGCCATTGGAAAGCATGAGGGAAGAAGGGGTTACCTTGGCTTGGTTAGACTAATTAGAGTTAATTAACTTAAGTTACTTTAGCTAACTTGGGTTACTTTAATGCTAACTTGGGTTACTTTATCCAACTAGAGTTACTTTAAGGCTAACTTCGGTTACTTTAGCTTGTGGTTAACATAAAGTAACCATAGTAAGATTTGAAAGGCTTTTTGGTTATCCATAGAGGTGAATCCGGCGGTAATGGCATTTAGTAGCCATTACCATGCTTAAGTCACTTTCCAAGTGTGTTTAATGAAAAGATATTTGGGTAGTTGTCCCCTTTTTACTAATTATTTTGCCTTTTTCTTGATTTAAAATATGATTAGGAAAATTATGATCCTTTTTGGGCTCATGGGGCCGAAATTTTGTGAAAGTTGGGGGAAAATTGCCCCACTACTTAAAACTCCTTAATTTCTATTTGGGCTTATTTTAAGAAGGCCTTCAAGATTAGCCTTCTTATAAATGTGAAAAACCTTCTAAGTCTCTTTTCATGCCTTGTGGCAAAAATTCCTTAGGCCCTTAGGTGAATTGACCATGGTCCATAACTCATACTTGAATGATTATAGTATTTGCTGGACGTGTGGTTATGTTTCTGCAAAATTTTGTGATTTTTGAAAGTCGTTTGCTATTTTTACCGTTGCGATAAAAACAATGTAGAAAACAGGAACTGAAAGTAAAAGTGCTAAAAAATAAGAACACCAAGAATTTTATACTGGTTCGATTAAAATAACCTACTCCAGTCTTCGAGGACACCTTTCTCGGTTATCACTAAACACAAAAACACTTTACCACAATGTTGAATGGAGTTAAACACTAACTCCACCCTTTTACAATTAAAACAATCAAGCAAACTAATCACAAATACCACCACTGATCGAATGAAGATTTGATCACACCTTGATCAACATTTTACAAGAAACGAACGTGTATATGTGGTATAATCAAAGGCTATATAATATGTGGAATATATGAATGATAGTCTTGAGACTAAGAAGAAGAGAAATAAAGGAAGAAGAAGAGAGAGTAGTCTTGCCTTTTGCACTTATAAGAATATGAATTGTTGCTTAGCCTTGTCTTGCACCATCTTCTTTTTTTTGGCATCAAGGCAGCTTCCTAGGGTTCCTCTTCCTACTTGAGAATTGTCTTTAATGCCCTTGGAAGATTGCATTGTGTAAAAGATGACACAATCTTGCTTACTTGGTGCAATATGATTGGATGGATGACTTGCCATTACCTAGTTGTCACTTGTTGATTGGTCATCATTAGTCCACCTTAGTACCCTTTAAATGAGCTGTAAAATTTTCAAAAAATCTAAAAACATGTGCTCAAAATCAGGTTGAATAATTACCATACAATCACAAATTAACCCCCTTCAATTTTGGAAGACAATTGAAGACAATCAATGGGGTAAAAATCGGCCACAATAGCAAACATGTGCTGAAATTCTCAGCATGTGTTTCTTTTGAATTCTTTCCTTATGTGGTGCCCTCTTCAATGTCACCAATATAGTGTGGCATGTCCTCCACCAATTGAAGTGTCAAATAAGTTCCATCTTGGCTCCAACATGGCTGAAATGGCGTGTAAAGAAGACGGCACATATGCTGAAATTTTCTTTTGACAAGCTTTGTCAAATAATGCACAATAATCACACATATATGGTAAATTATAATCAGCCTTATTTTGAATTTTCTAGAACACTTTAACATGTCTTGAATGTGTAAAAAGTTTCTAGATACATGTTACATTTATGATAAAATCGCTCCATGTGTGTAAGTTTGTAGAAAACCGGATTTTCGACTTTCGTCGATTATGCGATTTTTGTCCGATTAATTTTAAACTTCTTACACATGTAATATATATTATGTCACACATAATATACTTAAAATAAGGTTTATATTCAGCTCATATGGCTGATGTTTAAAAACACCATGTGCTTTAAACAATTGAGTTTGAATTTCCCACAAATTAAGGCTCAGTTGTGAGTAATTTTTTTTAATCAAAAGAGGTATGTTTTATTGATATAACCCTCACTTGTGGTAGAGGAATACCTTTGTTACATGTTACACGTCATCATATGCAAAGTGTGAATATAATGCTGTGATAATTTGTGTTCTCCAATCATATATGATATGTCGCATTAAAACCTTGCCAAGTAAAACCACCCTTGTGGATAAAACCTTGGCGAAGGAAAAAGCGTGCATATTTATATGATTGGAGTGTATATCTGTAATAAGAGACGAAGAATACAACATATGTAAACAACAATGTAATGTCTTGTCGCTTGAGAAGGGACCCAAGTGGATGTGAGCCAGGATGCCTTGTCCGCCATTAAGTGCATAGGGAGTTCCCGATTGTGCAGTTGCTTGAGCAGGATAAGTCCTCCCGTTTTCTCCAGAAACGATCATGCAAGGAATGCAAAACATTATGAGTAAATGTGAATATATCAGTACTAAAAGAACACAGTCATATTTGGAAGAAACACTACCCGCGTTGTCTGTATGCTAAGATACAGACGACCATCCAAATGCGTATGTAAGGAAAACTATAGAGATGAAGCATACCCGGGTTGCCCATACCATATGGGGGCATGGGCAACTGTCTGCAACAAAGTTTTTATCCATGGCGTAAGTTTGGTGTGGTGTTAGTCTATATTGTTGCTCGAACTATAGGTGGTAGTTCTTGCAAAGCTGAAAATAAAGTGAGTTGTTGATGTTGCTGACCATATTGAGCTAAGTAGTGTGCCGCCTTATTAATCTCCCTTGGTATGTAGTCTACAGTAAATGCCTGTGATATCATAAGATCATGTAAAATGCTCGCTAATAATGATCTCCGTTCCCGAATTTTTGTTAGAATTCCCTGAGCATCAGTTTCCACATCCAGACGATATCCATAACGAGCAAAATATAGGACTGCTAGCACTACAGCTTGCAGTTCCGCTTGGTCTGGTGTTGAAGTGGGCAAAACAAATGATGTAGCTTCAATAAATCCACCTGTGGAATCCCTTATCAGTGCTCCAGCAGCTGCAGTTGTTCTCCCATAAGCAGCATCCACATTAAGTTTATGTCATCCTGGGGGAGGAGTTTTCCAACGAATCACCATACATCGGGGTGTTGATAATTTTGGTATTAGTCCCAGCATAGCAAGATTATTATCTGGTAGTATGTGTTTCTTTCCTTTCTGTCCAAGCGTCCACTCATATAGTGAGCGTCGAGTCAGCTCAGTCACCCTACGTTTATCCCAGCTTCCTTCTCCGAATACAATAGATGTGTAGGCTTTCCAAATTTCCCACATAAGATGGCCTGGCAATATTATTCGTAGCTGACCTTTAGTTGATTTACCCTGAGAGGAGATCCACCACTGCATTAAGTATGGTCGTAGCTCTACTGATCTATAGGCTGGTCCATCCAGACATAGACTATAATATTCCCAAATTGGTGAAATCTCCAGACATGTTAAGAGTATATGATCAACAGTTATGCTATCTCTTAAGCAAAAAGGACACTGTGTGGGAAAAATCTATGTGAATCTTGCCAAGTTCTGTGGGATGGGTAGTGCCTTGTGATACCATTTCCATAGAAAAATCTTTTGCTTTGGATGGAGCAGTTTATGCCATATAAAAGTGTGTGTGAATAATTTTGACGTCACCATAACTTATACCATATGATATAAGACCCGAATATATTCATAAATATGAGTTGTATATAGTGGTGTGACATCGACGTACATTTATAATATATGTGACGTGTCAGTGGTACGTTGGAATACAAGTATATACTGACTTTTTAAAAAAATATGGATATATATAATATATATGAAAATGGCTTGTGAATTAATGGGATGAGGAGACTTTCCATTTTCAGTTTGTTGTCATATAGCTCTCTCCAAATATGTCTTCACTTAATGAACTAGTTAGTTCATTAACTTAAGCACTTCACTTGATGAACTAGTTTAGTTCATAAATCATGACACATTAAAATAGTACAAAAACAACAAATAGTTGCCATATGATCTATGCTTGAACGCTTCATGGTTTGTTGGTATGGCAAAAATATATATAAGCATGTTTATCACATAAGCGTGTCAAGTAATAATTTATTCATGTATTTCATAGCACGTAACATTTAAATCATGCATTTGTAATCACTCAAACCCTTTTTCTCAACACGGTAGTCCGAGACTCAACTGGATTTTTAGTTTCCGTGATTGCATTTTTATTACCCAAACTTTCCCTTCTTCGGGATGAAATTCAAGAACTGCTATGCACAACAATTTATTATTCGCTTCAACATATTGGCTTCTTCATATAGACGGATTGTGTGATTATTCTTCGCTTGTTAGATAACTCAACTTCCGTTTTCGGGGACTTCAGAGATGACTTTCACGGACTATAAACTTTCTTGCATCTTGCGCATACGGAGCTTCGATATTCACCACAGGAGACAAATTCTGTGGCTCATGATTTAGCAGCTCACGCCCTACAACATTCTAGGTTTACTGAGTTTATTGATATACATCACATACCACCCATCACGTGAGGTTGTCTACTCACTGACTTGACTACACCATACATGCACAACTGATATGGCTGGTGGCATTTATATTATTTCTGCCTATATCAATTTATTGATGCAGGTAGCTCGGATACCATACCTTTCCTTTTTCAGACTGGCAGTTATGAGTCTATTTATCTCGGTTTCATGCTACTGTTTAGCATACTCTGTATGTTTATCTTTTTTGCGAGGTCTGATTTACATTACCTTTTGCAAAGGAGAGCATGTCTTCCTTATGGATTGGCGCCATTATACATCTTCTGCCTGCATTTAGAAAAATGCGGGCAGGTCAGGTACGCCCTCAGTTCTGTTCCTTCGATATTATCTTTCTACTGCATATCATTGATATACATTTTCATGACTTCCTTTTACAAGTTATACTTGGCGATGGACATATATGGATTCTACACGGATATTGGTCAACAACAACATCTCTTCTACTTTGAGCTTTTATGGCGATGTGTACTATTGGTCCCACTTTGGATAAATATGTACCCCTTTTCTTTAATGCAAGATTTTATCCACAAGAGTGGTTTTGCTTGCAAAGGTTTTAATGAGGCATATCATATCCATTGTGGGCAACATCCCTCACCTCTAGTGTTTTTACAGCTGAATAGTTATATTTTTCATCCACTCAGTTGTTTCATTCTATTGTGCTGGCATTTCATTTGTACTAATGGTTTTTCCTCTACCATATGTGAGGGCTAATCAATAAAACAGGGGGCTCTACCTCCTTTCATCAATTTGTTTTTGAATAAGGCGAGCTTTTATTAGATTAAAAATTCCTCACTTGTGGTGGAGGTAACCATATTACAACAATGTACATTGTACGAAAAATGGAAGTGTAAAGTAGTAATAATGTGCAGTCTCCAATCATATATGATATGCTGCATTGAAACCTTACCAAGTAAAACCACCCTTGTGGATAAAACCTTGGTGAAGGAAAAAACGTACATATTTATATAATTGGAGTGATGCTGACTATATGCTAAATCTAAATGAATAAGTATGTATCGTGTCACATCTTCAAAGGTATTGACTGTATCAATGTTGTAATGCCACCAAGGTAGGCTTGAAGCAGTGATATGTTGTGTTGGAACGTGGTTGAATCACATAGAAGAATGCCGCCATTGATGTGTGAGGAGCATATATTGGTTTCCTCACAAGAAAGCATGACAAAGCACATTAGTGTCAGTGAATGTAATGAGTGTGTTCCAGATTATCATATATGCATCATTGCAACATACCGATGTTGCCCGTAGTCCGAAGACTGCGGGCAACAATATAAGCGACTTGTAATCAAAAGACACATGTATTTGTGGCAGGGTCGTGAGCAGACGTACCAGAGTTGCCTGTAACACGATAGTATAGGCAACAAATACAAAGTGATGAGCCATGATTTTTATATGCACAGTGTATGTGGCATCCCATCTGCATGATAGAATATTGCATCCAAGATATAATCGAGACAGTAGCATATTGTGACGATTCATTGATGCAACGCATATGTGGTTTTAGCCATTGTGTATTGAGCAGCAGATAGTGGTTTCCTCGCAAGAAAGTTTGACATATCACGTTAGTATCAAGCACTGTAATGAGGATGTGCCAAGGTATCATGTATAGAGCACTACAACATACCGATGTTGCCCTTAGTCCTAAGACTAAGGGCAACAATATAAGTAACTCGCTATCAAAAGAAACATGTAACTGCGTAAGTGTAGTGGTTGAACGTACCAAAGTTGCCTGTATCATGATAATACAGGCAACGACACAGAGGGATAAGCTGTAATAATTATATTCGCAGAGCTTGTAGAAACCCATCTGTATGATAGAAACCTTGTACTGTTGGTGGCAACTAAATGGCATAAGTATATAGCCGTGTGGCTGGCGTTATAAGCACAAATTGACTCAAGTGATGAGCAACCATGTTGATCTCTCTAGGGATGAATGTAAGTTGACTACCCGTTAGCTGAAGAAAAAGCTGCAATTGCTTGTACTCCGGCGTGTTTGTCAAGTATGCAATTTGCTGCGTGACTTGAAGGCAGTCTGTTTCAATGATTAGTTGTCGATGCAGTTGTCCAAAGAACATGAGACTATATAATATGGCATGTGTTTCTGCACGTAGGGGTGTCATATAAGGAAGCCTGAAAGAGAGATCCGCAATCATGTGTCCTAATGAGTCCCGAAGAATTGCACCTGCCGACGAGTAAGTTGTTGTTGCTGAGGCATCCACGTTGAGTTTTAATTTTCCGGATGGTGGAAGGCTCCATTTGAGAGGCAATATAGTTTTTGGCCGTAGCTTTGCAGATAATCCAGCTGCTATGAGGGAAAAGTCATATTGCGCTAATTTTGTTCCATGTAAGGCCGTAGTCCAGTCGTAGCAAGATTTTCATGTAAGATTGTATATGTTTGTGAGTGGTAAGTCTGCATCTCCATATGTGTGATTTGTATAGATTCTCCAAATAGACCAACACAGCATAATAGGCCCAACAACACGAAGATTACCTTTGAGTGTTGTAGCAGTAGATGATAGCCACCAATGTAGTAAATGCGATCGGAGTGTTGATGGTCGGTAATTTGGTCTGTCTAGTAATATCGATAGTTTCTGCCACGTAAGTTGGATTGTTGGGCATGTAATGAATATGTGCTGTTGATTTGCCGATGCTGCATGGCAGAATGGACAAATACTGGGACAAGTCGTAGTAAATCGTTTTAGGTTATCTTAAATGGGAATTGCGCAATGTAACAGTCTCCAAGTAAAAATGCTGATTGTCTTTGGTATTCCATGCCACCATATGAACTTATGTGATAAAAGTTTTGTTCGAATTGGTCTAACATCATCATAGGCCTGCCGAATGGAAAAAAGACCAGAGGTAGCTGTATTCCAAGCTGGGTTTGGGGTGCCAGTTGACAATTGATTACATAGAGTGTGTATAGAGCATAATCTTTTCCATCCCGGAGATTCGTAAATGCGTGGCAAATAATCATGTCGTGAGCCATACTGATTGTGCATGTAAGTTGACCATAACGTGGTGGTATTATGATAAGACCACCATAGTTTGCAATCATAAGCAGTTTGAATGTGAGTCAAGTTTCGAACCCCTAGTCCTCCCTCTGATTCTTGGTAACAGATGTCCACGAATGATATCCAATGATGCTTGTCATTCCATATGAAGGATGCAAATTTCCGATTAAGTGTATTGATAACACTTTTAGGCAGACGAGCAGCCGTTAAGATGTGTAATAGCATAGCAGAGAGAACTGATTTTAATAAGACCAATCTACTTCCTGGGGAGAGCAGTCGGCTGGCCCATCCAGTTAGAGTAGAATCAAAATGTTGAATCAAAGTGGTGCAGTATGTTGATCGATTAACACCACGATAGAGATAGGAGCCCAAGTATTTTATCGGTAGTATTGAGGATGGCATTGTTCAAATCTGAGAGATGGCGTTGAGTTGGTGTTGCGAGATGTAAGAGCTAGCGACAAATTGGCTCTTTGCATAGTTGACTAACTGCCCAGATGCTTGTTGATAAGTGTGTAAGAATGATTGGAACCTTCGTAAGTTTTGTGTAGACGGATTTAAAAACAATAATAAGTCATCCGCATATGCTAGGTGAGAAACTGGTTGAGTTCGACCCAATGAGAAACCTCGGAGTGAGTCAGTGTTGAAGAGACTGTTTATACCACGGCTGAAACCTTCTGAGCAAATGATAAACAATAGAGGAGATAGTGGATCTCCCTGTTCAACACTGCGTGTGGGGGAGAAAAATCCATAAGATGATCTGTTAATGACAATCGAAAGCTTGGATATACTCATGTTATTCATTATAATGCGAATGAAGCGTGATGCAAATCCAAATTTATTGAGTATGGCCTCCAAATACGGCCAACTAACTCTATCAAAAGCCTTTGTCATGTCCAGTTTGATCAGCACATTTCCCCCATGAACTTTTTTATCGATTAGATGCACCATCTCATTTGCCATTAGAACATGTTCACTGATATCATGGCCTTTGAGAAAACCAATTTGCTCTGGAGATATGATTTTTGGCAACACAGTATTTAGCCTCGAAGCAATGATTCTGGTAGTCACCTTACTGATGAAGTTTGATAAACATATTGGGCGAAAGTCTGCATACGTTGATGGATGGGGTTTTTTGGTATTAACACTATTAGAGATGAGACCATTACCTGTGGAGGAGGAACGCCTAAAAAGAATTCTTGAATGGCGAGTGTAATATCCATGTGTATAATATCCCAGCATGTTCTGAAAAAATGGCCATTGTAACCGTCTGGGTCAGCGGCACTGCTTGGACAAAGGTGCCAAACTGCGTTCTTTATTTCTTGTGCGTCTGGCTCGGCTGCGAGTAATTCATTGTCTGCTTGCGTTATCATTGTAGGAATGCAATGAAGAAATTCTGCTACTCCAGCAACAGGCTCCTGCATAAACAGATTTTTGTAGTAAGACACAGCTTCGTCCCCTAGGGCAGCATTGTCTTGCAACGGGCTTCCTGTACTGCTTTGTAAACCTTGATTAGTTGCTTGCGATGCTTGTCCTTGACCGGTGCATGAAAATATGCCGTGTTAGCCTCCCCTTCTGTTATCCAATGTGTTCTAGCTTTCTGTGTCCAATACGACGGTTGTGCTTTGGTGGCTTGTAGGAGCTGAGCATGTGCAAGGGACATTGCTGCTCGATTAGTTGGTGTAGGACTTTCATCAAATTGTGCTTCTTGGCGTTTGTAGTTATCTTCTGCCATCGCCACATTACTAAAAATATTTCCATATATTTCTCGGTTCCAAACTTTGAGATCCTTTTTGAGTAGATTTAACTTGGAATAAAGATCACGCATGCCCCCGGTCATTGGGTATGATTGCCACTTTTCTTTTACGTATAGAGTAAAATCGGCATGTAATGCCCACGCATTTATATAGAGAAATGGGATATGAGGGCGTGTTTGTGATATTTTACACTTGAGGAAAAGTGGCGCATGGTCCGACGTTGCTCTTGAGAGATGATGAACTATCACATCTGCAAATAAGTTGGAGAAAGAGACTGTGCATAAGTATCTGTCCAAACGTCGCATAACCCGTCCCTCACCCGTTCCATGCGCCCAAGTGAATAATGTGCCTGTAATAGGAAGATCTTGGAGGCCACAGATGTGTACACAATCTTTGAAGTCATCCAAGATGCGAAGAGATGGTATGGATCTGCCTTTGTGTTCGTCTAATGAGAGGAAAGTGTTGAAATATCCACATATTACCCAAGGTATAGATATGCTGCGAGATGTCTCAATTAATGAATCCCAGAGAGGTCTTCTATCCGAAACTGTATGTCGTCCATACACCACAGACCAAGTCAGAGACTGTTGCGTTGGTATATATTTAAAAGTGAAGAGGGATGTTTGTTCACCGTGACTTAAATCAAGCAATTGTAAAGATGATGATTTCCAAAAAAACCCAGATGTTATCCTGGCAGGTTGACCTCGCATTAGAGAACCCCAATTTTAGCCTGTATGTGGTAAGTTTGGTTGGACGTTGTTTTGGCTCAATTATCACTAATATATCCAAGTGTGTATTACGTAATATTGATTGCAGTCTTTCCATTGAGGTTCGAATGCCTCTAGCATTCCATGTGATAGCATTCATAATGATGTTTGGGGTGATGCAGAGCACGAGCGAGTGGCACTTCGAGTAATTACTGTAGACGGAGGTCTTGGTGGTAATTCTTTGCGTAGCCGACGTTTGCGTCTGGTTGGAGCTGGAATAAATCCCTCGAGGTCAGTGTGTGCCTCTGTTAAACAGGCATGAAGAATATCCTTGTCGTTTGTACTTGGTGGACGAGAAGACAGACGTTTGTTGATGTTTTCTGCATCATCAATCATTTGATGTATGAATTGAGAGCGCAGAGTATCTTCCATATACTTTCTGGGATCACCGTGCGGAATCTCTGAATCTGATACTTGGCAATAATCAGGATCATCATCAAGAGTCTGGGTTTGCGTTAATGTGTCATCTGCTATGCGTTGAATTGTGTGCAACGTATCTGTTTGATGCACCAAGAAATCATCCTTCTCATCCGTGTGTTGTATAGGCAATGTTGTGTCAGAGATGTGATCGAGTCTAGGATTGAAATCATATGTTTCGTTGGGGTTATTCTCCTCATTACCAGCATTATTATCAAGAATTGGTGCATCATAATTTTCTGGATTGGGATTTTGCGGTTCAGGGACGGCAGTAGTATCTGTTTCTGCATGGGAAATTTTTTTGACGTTCCTGGGTTGCAGTAGCATGTTTTTGGAGCAAAACCACGTTTTCCATCTCAAAGGCGTGATCTTTTTGGTTCTTCTTAGGAGTCCATCTGGTGGTATTCGTTTGGGGTTTGGAGGGTTTGTCAATAACCTTGTCTCCACATGTGGCGGCTGTGTGACCTAATCTGCGGCACTTATCACAGAATGAAGGCAGGTCTTCGTATACGATCTGTTGCTGAATTATTTTTTATTTTCCTTGCAAAAACATCTTCTTTGGAAGATCTGTGGATACACAGCCTCAACGCAAACCCGTGCAACAGACGGATGGAGGCCGTCTCCGGTGGCAACATCAAGCTTAATTGGATGTCCGACTACACGTGATATCTCAAAAAGCGCTGCCTTTTGTTGAAAATGTACTGGTAAACCTGGAAATGCTATCCATATAGGCACGATCAGACCATCGGCAGAAGGATCGAAGTCTATAGTCCATTTCGTGACCCGTATTGTGCAGCCGACGATCGTCCATGATCGTCGGTAGAAACATCGTATGTAATCTGGTTTATGCAGGAAATTCAGCAGTACATGAGATTGATCCAAAAGGGTAATCTTAACATCTGACTTAAATCCAATTCTCTCGAAAACTTGGCGTATGATCTTTAGTGGTGGACGTCCGAACCAAAAAGGTAGGGAGCGGCCAAATGCGTCAATTTCTGCGTCGGAAAAGGCAATCAAGGGATGGCCTTTATGCTTGGAGATTAGTTTAGGTGTGATCGGCGTCGTTGGCGGAGCAGAAGCTGCAACTACTGCAGCGAAAGATCGAGGTGCGGCGGCGGCGGCGGTTTCCCCTGGAGAAGACGAAGCCATTTTATATATATTTTATTAATCCTCCTTTCATCAAATATATATATATATATATATATATATATATATATATTTAGAACGTGGTATTTTATTGAACAAATCCCTCACTTGTGGCGGAAAACCATATTACATCCAAATGAATCAGTAGATAGAAAAGCAACTGATTATCAACATCTCAGCAATATATGATATGCCGCATTAAAACCTTGCCGAGTAAAACCACCCTTGTGGATAAAACCCCGGCTAAGGAAAAAGCGTACATATTTATATGCCTGGATGTTTGATATTCGCTATTGTGTAATGAATGAGAGAAACGTAACCACGTGCTATACAAACATAATAAAATAAGCCAACAAGCAGGAGCATCTCTGAAGCGCCGCAAATGCCCGTCAATGTGGTGAAAGTAATCCGCAACGTATGTTTGGTGCCAATGTATCCAAAGAACAACAACGCATCCATCAAGGGTAGCTATCGAGTGGGTAGGTGAGGGCCATACAATGAATATACTCAGGTCACCAAGATGAAGTGCCATCCAGGTTCGCTCCCACGCAGCCAGAGAAGAAAGAGACAAGTAAATCTTAACGCTGGAAGAGAGAAAAATCGGAGAATTCTGGGTATAGATCAAACCTGTGCTGCCGGCACAAAACAAAGTGCCGGCAGATAGACATGTAAAGAGCCAACTCCTGCATTCTGAAGGCAAAAAAGGACCACCACATGCGTCAGTCATCCGAGAGATGCGATATCGAGTGGAAACCTGGACATGAACAAGTTGTCTCACAGCCCCAAGTGAAGTGGAGAAACATATTGTCGCCCGATATACATGGTGCAAATAAAACATCATTGTCAGTGTAGAAGGAATGCTAGTGCGAGACCGGATATTCAAAAGAAAAGGAAACGAACCAGCCCTGCCTGCACCAGATGCAGTGCAGGCAGAAAGATGGGGTTGATGCCAATCCATATGGAAGACTACATGTTTTGTAGGGTTGCAACCGCACGCCAAATTGCGCTCACAGTTACCACAACAGCCATTGAACATAGTAATAGAAACAACATTAATATGTCTGAGCAAAAAAATGATGTAGCAGCAGCGTATGATATAAACATTATGCGTACCGGGTCTGCCCGTGACTGGTAGGACACGGGCAGAATGTGTAAAATAACAGCAATCCATTAGACAGTGCACAAGTACGCCGAAGTGAGATCCAGTTCCACGGAAGCCTTGACCATGGATGGAAGAGTATGACGGTTATAAAACCCCGTGATAGGATGCATCATTGCATGTTGGGCAAGATAATGAGCCGGCATATTATTCTCCCGGAACGTATGAAGTAGCACGAGCTGATGATGGCTGACCAGGTTGTGAAGTAGCCGAAGATGATAATTTCCTGTTGGTTGTCGAGGCTTACCGAGACATGTTATCATTTGAGCACAATCCGATTCTACCATGATCGAACGGTATAAAGGAAGGAAATAAAGCAGGCCAAAAAGAGTAGCCTGAATCTCAGCCTGTAACGGTGTACCGTGAGGTAGACGAAAAGAGAGGGCTTGGATGCAACATCCATCATGATCACGCACTATCACTCCACCTGCAGCATAATGCTGGCCAACTGCTGCATCCACATTTAACTTTAGACGACCAGAAGGGGGGGTTTGCCACCGCAGAACTCGAAGACGAGGAGCACGAATCCGAGGGAGCCAGGAGAGAGAGGGCAATGGGCCTGCTGCCAACTTAGTCCCATGGAGGCGCATTGTCCAGACATGTATATCAAAATGGATAGAATTTCGCAATGCCGCTGTCGAGAAAATTGTTGTGTCCCCATATATGAGTTGTGCATATTGACGCCAAATGTTTGATAATATTATTGCAGGGACAACAATCTTCAAAACTCCCGCTAGTGATGTAGAATTGGACCGATACCACCATGATAATAAATATTGCCGCAAAGACAGAGATGTCGGCGGGACCCCGTGTAATTCAGCAGCAAAAAAACCCCAAAAATAGCGGATGCGAGAACAGTAAATGAATATATGGTCCACTGTTGCTGAATGTGATTTACAAAAAGGACATTGAGTAGGACGCACCATCTGATATTTTCCTATGTAATCTTCAAAAGGCATGGCTGAATGAAAAAAGCGCCACAGCAATAGCCGAACGGCAGGAGCGTGATGTTTAAACCAAATAAATGATGCCGAAAGAAATGTTGGGCGCGGCGTGCGACATATATCATAGGCCGACTTAAGCGTAAACTCCCCAGAAGACGTGGCAGTCCATGATAGAAATGTGCCTAGGCCAGTTGAGTGAGAAAAACATATGGGATGAATGCGACAGATAGATTTCCAAACTGCTGAATCTGGGAGCCTGGGAGTATAATCACCTCGTCGTCCATACTTAAGATGCATATATTTACTCCACAATGTATCATGGCGCTGATATTGCCACCATATGCGACACGCATATGCCTGTTGCAGCTCACCAAGACTGCGAAGCCCTAATCCCCCTTCTTCAACTAGAGAAGTAATAGTGTTCCATGCGACCCAATGGTGCCGATCACCCCAAAAGAACGCTGACATCTTCCTATCGAGCATGCGAATGACTGACTTAGGCATGCCGCCTGCTGCCAGAATATGTAGCGGGAGCGCCGCAATGACGGAACGTAGTAGCACCAGCCTTCCTGCGAAAGATAGTAGGCGAGAATGCCAACCCTGTAGTCGGGCATCCACATGCTGTAACAACAAGGAACAGTGCCTAGCCCGAGGGATGCCCTTGTGAAGATAGGAGCCAAGGTATCGGAAAGGCAGAGATGTGTGACGCATACCTAGGATGCCTTTGATATTTTGACATTGTCTTGCTGTAATATTGGATGATGGAATGAAACTGCTTTTACCAAAATTAACTTTTTGTCCTGATGCAGTTTCATATGTAGTGAGAAATGCATGAAAGCGGCGAAGATTCCTTTGAGTGCCTTGCAGGAAGATAAGCAAATCATCTGCGTAAGCTAAATGCGAAATTTCCATAGGAATTCTGCCCAACCTAAAGGATCGAATCTTGCCCGTGCTAACCAAAGCCTTCAACCCTCGACTAAAACCCTCTGACGACAATATAAACAGTAAAGGCGATAAAGGATTCCCCTGTTTGACGCCTTTGAAGGGACGGAAGTATGGTGAAGGCTGGCCATTAACTAATACTGACATCCTCGTAGCACCTAGATGATTAATGATAACCCGAATGAAAAATTCCGAAAACCCAAACTTACGTAGAAGCAGTTGTAGATAGTCCCAGCTAACACGATCAAAAGCCTTCATCATATCGAGTTTCAGGCATAACTGAGGTCCGCCCCTGTCCAACACATGCACCATTTCACGAGCTAAAAGCACTTGAGTAGAGATATCCGTACCTGCAAGAAAACCCGTTTGCTCCGGGGAGATTAACCTTGGCAACAGCTGATTCAAACGAGTGGCAATAATACGAGTGCAAACTTTGCTGATGAAGTTTGTAAGACAAATTGGGCGAAAATCACCAAACGTTGGGGCGACTGGACCTTTGGAATGAGAGTAAGTAATGCACTAGCCATAACTGTCGGCTGTGGTACCCCAATGAAAAATTCCTGCACAGCTTTGAGCACATCCAAATGTATTATCGACCAACAGGAACGATAAAAGTGGCCATTAAATCCGTCGGGCCCCGCCGCACTTTGCGGATCTAGACTCCATACCGCATCTTTGACCTCTGATTCCAATGGCAACTGGGTAAGCATTATATTATCCGCATCAGTGACTAGACATGGAATATAGGATAATATGTCCGTATGATTGCTGGTAGGCACTCGGGCAAATAAATTTGTATAAAAATCTACTGCCGCCCTCATAAGATCCTCATGTTGTCTCAACAACGTTCCCTGTGAATCTCGAAGCTGACGAATACACAACTGTGATCGCTTACCTTTGACAAGAGAGTGAAAGTAACGGGTATTAGCATCCCCTTCTTGTAACCATTTAACACGAGCCTTTTGCTTCCAATATAAGAGTTCATATTTTGCGGCAAGCAAGTATTTTGCCTTCGCCCGAGAATAGGCTTCTCGCGCTTCCTCCGTAGAATTAGCATCCCAGTTATTTTCTGCTATATTCAGAGTATTTTCGGCCTCCTTCAAATTGCTGAAAATATTCCCAAAGATAGCCTTATTCCAGTGTTGTATATCTTTCTTTAGAGAAAATAATTTGTTATAAAAGCCGCGCATGCCACCTGTTGTTGGATACGAGTGCCATGCATGACGCACATAATTATGAAAATCCGGATGTTGGAGCCATGCATCTAAAAATCGAAAAGTGCGACGAAACGGTTGGGCACTTGCCTGACACTGTATCAATAAAGGAGTGTGGTCCGATGTGACTCGCGGCAAGTGAGTGAGTTTCAAATTATCAAACATATCTTGCATCAGAGAGTTAATAAGTGTCCAGTCCAGTCTCCGGCGAACTCTACCAAGGCCGCAGCCTTCAGTCCAAGTGTATCGCGTGCCGTGATAAGGCCTGACGCTGTGTGGCTGTATGTTTCGCATAAACTAAAGAGAGAACAAAAGAATGCTGCTGCGTGACTGAAGAAAGAGTCAAGTGAATCACTTGTTCCTGATCCTGTGTGGCAAGCATATGAAATTCATTATCCCGCTAAAAAAACCATATATGTTCTGATTGTGAAGCATAACAATGAGTGAAACCAAGCCGCAAACAAAATCTATGAACTTGTGATGGGGGTATGTTTAGGCTCAATTAAAGCAAGCAAATTTATACGGTGATCTTTAAGTAACTTCTGTAATCGAGGCAGGGATGTACGCATGCCACGAATGTTCCAAATTAATATATTCATTGAGAAAGGTTCGAATCACTTCCCTGAATGATCTGAGAGGCGCTGCGTGTTAGAATTGTCGAAGGCGGTAGGGGTGGCAGCTCCTTTCGACTGCGGCGTTTCCGACGTGGTACGACTGGAACGAACGGTGCCTCCTCCGTGTGATCAGGTAGTCGAGATATTAATATATCATCCTCAGGGGACGAATGTAACAATTGCATGCGTCGTGCAACTTCACCCGGGACTATGAGGGGGCCATCGGCATTCTCCGCAGCGGGGAGGTCCGTGTCCGACGAATGACCCAGATCATGATGGATAACATCCTCCGGTAGCTGATGATCCGGAGCATCACAAAAGTTGTCGTGTAGCTGACCTTCCTCATCTTCCTGTGAATCCAACACAGCGACTGAAGGGACTGAAGGAGCATTCGATGTAGGTTCCGTCACTGGGGGCATAGCCGGCTCTGGGGGAGGCAGGGAGGATGAGGGTTCCTCCGATAGCGGTACAGCTGTCTTCTTCTTAATTGGAGTCCATCTTTGTTTCGACGGGCGAGACGGAGGCGGTGGCGGAGGTGGCGGAATGACCGACGGTGCCGACGGCCTTGGCTGACATGTGTCTTGATCATGCCCTAAACGACGACAAGCAGTACAATATTTTGGCAAATCCTGATAAATCACTGACTGCAGTATAAGACGTTGCTTTGCCTGAAGGTAGATTTTTGTTGGCAGTTCCTGCGATGTCAACTTCAACACAGACTCTGGCCACAGACGGCCGAAGCGCATCCGATGTCGCTACATCTAGCTTGAGTGGTGAGCCTATCGGCTTCACTATCTCAAATAAAGCCTCTCGACAATGCAAATGAACCGGCAAACCAGGAAAGGCTACCCAAACTGGAACAATGGGAACATCAGTCATAGGATCAAAGTCGACTGTCCATTTGGTGATACGCATGTGACAGCCTGATATATGCCATGATCTACGATAGAAACATCTGAGATAATCTGCTTCTTGACGAAAATTTAACAGGATGTGTGTTTGATCAATAAGTGTGATGCGCAAATCATGATGAAAGCCAATCTTTTCAAACACCTCTCTGATCACCTTCAACGGTGGTCTTCCATACTAAAACGTACCGACCAAAGAATATTTGCATGGGGCGGCTAGTGCATCGATTTCGGAATCGAGAAAAGAAATCAGCGGAATACCTTTGTGCCTTGAAACCGTTTTAGGAGAGATGCTGATTTTTGTGGCTGAGGAGGCGCCAGTAACGACGGCAGCGAACGACGGTGCCGCGGATGCCATATTGATGATTGTGGCAGTGATTCGATCGGAGGCAATGAGGAGCAGCAATTGCGGGTTGCAGGGAAAAAGAATGCGTGCTATCGGGTGTCAACAGCGAAAAACTCAGGATGATCACGATGTGCCAAGGAAGGCGGTGATCGGCTGGAAGAAACCGGCGGCGGCGGCTATCGCCGCAAAACCGCCCGTGATCGCCAGAGACGCAGCGCCGCCATCTGTGTGTTCGGCATTATATATATATATATATATATATATATATATATATATATATATATTTTAGAGAAAGAAAATTTTATTAATAAGCCTCACTTATGGAGGAGGAAAACCATATTACAAGCATCAGTGTATGAGAATAAGTAAAATAGCGAGCTAATGATGGCATATCTCCAGTCGTATATGATATGCCGCATTAAAAGCTTACCAAGTAAAACCACCTTTGTGGATAAAACCTTGGCGAAGGAAAAAGCGTACATATTTATACGGCTGTCATTGATACCTAAGCTATATAAAAATGAATACATGGATGTGATTTCTGCATAAGAAAAAACGCTATTGGTCCGTGGTTGCTGGGGATCACTTAATGCTTTTGAAGGACCTCGGCTTGATCTTGATGAATCCATTTTGACATGTACCTCATGAGAGTGCAAGGAAGCAGTTATACCAATGGCAATGATAAAAGAAATGAGAGCATGCATAAGAGCCAAACTCATACCCAAGTCGCCTTGGCTTTGCTTGAGCCAAGGCGACGATATCTTCTTGTTGCCTCCGAGTAGTAGAGCCCTGATGTACTGGCATGTGATGTTTGAGCTTGTAGATTTCCTCATGAATGATGTGTACATTGATGTCCACCATGACAAAACAAACACATTAGTCAGGCAACGATTTTCAAATGAAATTGTAGTATGGAGTGCCGCATGCATAATAAAATAACATATGAAACGAAAACGCACCAGCGTTGCCTGTGTTCGAAAACACAGATAACGACAAGGGTTATTTGCCGACATAATTTCCGACATGTATCAACTACGAAAGGCTGGCAGCTGAAGATCCATGAATAAAGCTCCACGAACTTCACATGGAAGTGATTGGTTGGACATGTAGGACTGCATACCTGCCGTTCTGTAGCCGTGTCGTGCTAGCATGTGTGCTGCTGTATTTGCCTCCCGGGAACAATATTGTAGGGTGGAATGGTTGAGATTGAGGAAGTGTCTGGCTCATTTAATATCCATTGCTAATAAACCTATATATCCATCGCTATTATATATATATATATATATATATATATATATATATATATATATATATATATATATAATTTGTATGGCGCAAGGGCTCCGACGATCTCGGCGGCTTTAGCCGCCGCCGCTCCGCCGCAGATACCTCCGTATTCCATTGATATCGTTTTTAGACTCTGAGATTGATGCCCTAGCTCGCCATACAAATATTCGTTAGTTTGTACGTTTTGGTATGGAAGACCACCATTGAAGGTGATTCGGGAGGTCTTTGAAAAAATAGGCTTTCACAATGATCTTCGCATCACGCTTATAGATCAAACGCATATTCTTTTGAATTTTCGCCAAGAAACTGATTATCTCAGATGCTTCTACCGTCGATCATGGCTTATTTCTGGTCGTCATATGCGTATAACTAAATGGACAGTGGATTTTGATCCGACTACAGACGTTCCGATTGTACCGGTCTGGGTAGCATTACCAGGTTTGCCGGTGCACTTGCATTGCAGAGAAGCTCTTTTTGAAATAGTGAAGCCGATAGGATCACCATTGAAACTCGATGCCGCCACCTCAGATGCACTGCGGCCTTCTGTCGCCCGAATTTGTGTTGAAGTTGATGTTTCACAGGATCTGCCCCAAAAGATTTATTTGCAGGCAAAACAACGTTTAATATTGCAAACGGTGATCTATGAGGATTTGCCAAAATATTGCACTGCATGCCATCGATTAGGGCATGATCATGCGTCATGCGACCCTAAACAGCCCTCGGCGTCCAATATTCCACCACCACCACCGCCCCCCCCATCACGTCCGCCCAAGCAGAGATGGACACCCGTCAAGCATAAGCCGGATGCTGTCAAGCATAAGCCGGATGCTGTCCCCTCGACAACTTCCTTGCAGCCTACTGCTATGCCTTCAATGCCGCCTGCACCTGCGGCGGAAGACCGATCTGAACATAGGCCTGGTATAATACATACAGCTGAACTGCTTCATTCGGAGGAGCCGCTTCCAGAACATTCCATCGATTCGGATACTCATGTTGATCCGCAAGGGGAGGCCGATCCCCAGCCTCAGGACACCTTTTGTGATGCCCCGGATCATCATATACCCGAGGATATCCCTCATATGGAGCTTGGACATTCTTCAGACACGGATCTACCAGATGAAGGTCTGGAGGCAGCACATCTTACAGTTTCTACAGAGATTTCTCAGCGCATTCAGCGCCTTGACTCATCTCCTGCAGATGATATATTGATATCACGTTTGCCTGATAATCCCGAGGAGGTGCCTTTTGTGCCAGTTGTACCACGTCGGAAACGCCGCACGAAAAAAGATCTCCCGCCGTTGCCCCCATCTACTGTTCTCACGCGTAGTGCTTCGCACGCTTTGCAGGGAAGTGTCTCAAACCTTACTCAATGAATATATTAATTTGGAATATTCGAGGCATGCGCACGTCTTTGCCTCGATTGAAACAGTTGATTAGAGAATATCGTATTCATTTGCTTGCATTGATTGAACCTAAACATACTTCATCGCAAATCCAGCGGTTTTGTTTTACACTAGGTTTCTCACATGGTTATGCTTCACAATCGGAACGTATATGGTTTTTCTGGAAGGATAATGAATTTCGTTTGGTGACTACGCAGGATCAGGGTCAAGTCTTACATTTGACTCTTTCTTCACACTCACAGCAGCAACAATTTGTTCTATCTCTTGTGTACGCGAAGCATACAGCTTTTCAGCGTCGAAGTCTATGGCGAGATTTATGTCATTTTTCTGAAGGATTACAGCTGCCGTGGTTGATAGGGGGGATTTCTCTCTTATGTCTCCACCGTATCATGGTACGCGTTTTACTTGGGCGGAGGGACGTGGCCTTGGGCGAGTTTGCAGAAGGCTAGATTGGATCTTTCTTAATTCACGGATGCAAGATCTGTTCGAAGTGCTACGACTTACACATTTACCGAGAGTGACATCGGATCATACTCCACTTTTAATTCAATGCCATCAAAGCAACCAACCAACTCGTCGTTCTTTTCGGTTCTTGGATGCGTGGCTACATCATCCTGATTTTCATGCATATATGCGCCAGGCATGGTTATCATATCCAACCACTGGTGGTATGCGGGGTTTCTATGCCAAGTTGTTTGCCTTAAAGAGGGATATTCATCATTGGAACAAACATATATTCGGTAATATCTTTAGCAAATTGCAGCATGCAGAGGATAATCTTACGGCCGCAGAAAATCACTGGGACGACACGTCAACAGAGGAGGCACGTGAGGCATATTATCAGGCCAAGGCTCAGTATTTGCTTGCTTCAAATTATGAGTTACAATACTGGAAACAAAAGGCTCGTGTTAAATGGTTACAAGAAGGGGATGCAAACACACGATATTTTCATTCTCTGGTTAAAGGTAAGCGCTCACAGCTTTGCATTAGACAACTAAAAAATGAACAGGGTGACGTAATCACACAACCGGATGAGATAATGATGACAGCGGTGGATTATTATAAGGGACTCTTTGCTCATGTACAAACCTCTAATTACGAGGATATATTGTCCCATATTCCGACACTTCTCACTGCTGAGGATAATCTCATGCTTACGCAATTGCCGACGGAGTTAGAGGTTAAACAAGCTGTATGGAGCTTGGATCCGCAGAGTGCCGCAGGCCCTGATGGCTTTCATGGTAATTTTTATCGATCGTGCTGGTCTGTAATTCATTTAGATGTGTTAAAAGCGGTGCAAGAGTTTTTCATAGGGGTACCCCAGCCATCGGTCATGGCGAGTGCGCTATTGACTCTTATACCGAAATCACAGTCACCGCAGACGTTTAGTGATTTTCGACCTATTTGCCTCACCAATTTTATTAGCAAAGTATGTACTCGTGTTATTGCGTCAAGGCTGAATAGGCTATTACCCACTTTAATATCACCAGAGCAGACAGGATTTCTTGCGGGTCAGGATATTTCCACTCAGGTGCTTTTGGCTCGGGAAATGATTCATCAGCTGGACAGGGGTGGGCCGCAGGTATGTCTTAAATTAGATATGATGAAGGCTTTTGATCGGGTGAGTTGGGATTACCTTCGCTTGCTCCTGCACAAGTTTGGTTTCTCTGCTTTTTTCATTCGGATTATCCTCAATCATCTAGAAGCAACGAAAATGTCAGTCTTAATCAATGGTCAACCCTCGCCATATTTTCGGCCATTCAGGGGTGTAAAACAGGGAGATCCTCTATCGCCATTGCTATTTATTTTATCATCTGAGGGATTTAGCAGGGGCCTGAAGGCTCTGGTGGAAACAGGCAGAATCCAGACATTTCGGTTGGGCAGAGTTCCGTTCACTATTTCACACTTGGCATATGCGGATGATTTGCTCATCTTCCTTCGTGGTACACAGCAGAATTTGCGGCGCTTCCATGCGTTTCTCACTACTTACGAAATCGCTTCAGGTCAGAAGGTAAATTTCCAAAAAAGTAATTTTATCCCATCCTCTGCTATCACGAGTCGGCAATGTCATATAATCAGAGATATTCTTGGCATGAGATTAGCCACTCTGCCATTTCGCTATCTCGGATCCTATCTGCATAAGGGAATTCCACGGGCTTCACATTTTTCGTCCCTCTTACAGCACGTGGATGGCAGATTAAATGGCTGGCATTCTCGCCTTCTTTCTATGGCAGGGAGACTTGTCCTGATCCGTTCGGTTCTAGCAGCGCTACCATTACATATACTAGCGGCAGGTGGTATGCCGCAGTCTATCATTCGAGTGCTTGAAAGAAAGCTGGCAGCATTTTATTGGGGGGAAAGGCATCATTGGGTGGCATGGAAAGACATTTCTATACCAGTAGAAGAAGGGGTTTTGGGAATTCGCAACCTTCGAGAGCTACAACAGGCATATCAATGCCAAATTTGGTGGAAATATCAGTGCCAAAACACTCTATGGAGTAGGTATATGCAGCATAAATATGGTAGACGGCATGACTATATTCCAAGACTTACAGATTCCCCGGTCTGGAAATCTATCTGTCGCATTCATCCCATTTGTCTCCCAAATTCTAGTGGATTGGGCACATTTCTATCATGGGCGCTTACGCCTTCGGGAGAGTTTTCGCTAAAATCAGCATACATGCTTTGTCGGATTTCACGGCCAACGTTAATGTCGGCTAGGTTTATTTGGAGTAAACACCACTCGCCTTCCATTCGAATGTTTTTGTGGCGCATGTTTCATTCGGCCCTCCCATTCGAAGATTATATCGGCAGCTACACCATGGCACGACCAACTCAATGTCCTTTCTGTAAAGCACATTCAGCTACGGTCGACCATTTGTTCATCACATGCTCGCGCATCCGTTTTCTCTGGAGTTTTTTTGCCGCGGAGCTTGATGGCGTGCATCCGTCAACATTATCGCTTCGGCAATATATCATGGCATGGTGGTATAGATCCAATGCCTCATCCCTCCTCGGCGTCTTGCGGCTAATACTTCCTGGGATAATATTAAATAATATTTGGCGTCATTATGCGCAGCTAACTTATGGTGACACCATTCGCTTCTCCACAACCGCAGTCCGTAATTCTATTCATTTTGATATTCACGCGTGGATGATGAAGATACAGGAAACCAAGCTAGCTGCACTTCCATTTGCTCCTCTACCCTGGCTTCCTCAGATTCGAGCGCCTAGACTACGAATTATGCGCTGGCAAACCCCTTCCTCTGGCAGGCTCAAACTAAATGTGGATGCCGCTGTGGGACAGCACTACGCGGCGGGCGGCGGAATCCTCCGCGATCATAATGGTTCATGCATCAAGGCCCTTTCATTTCGGCTACCTCGTTGCCCACCTCTGCAGGCTGAGATACAGGCCACCCTGTTTATCCTGCTGTATTTCCTTCCATTTTACCGTTCGATAATTGTAGAATCAGACTGTGCTCAAATGATTGCAAGCCTCAGCAGGCCACGTCGCTCAACAGGCAATTATCATCTCCGTCTACTACATGAGCTCATTTGTCAGCATCGGCTAGACTTTGTGCATACATATCGTGAGACAAATATGCCGGCACACTATCTAGCACAACATGCAATGTTGCAGCCTCTAACGGGGGAGTACAACAGCTCTACTCTTCCACCCCTGGTCAGGGCTTCGGTAACACTTGATCTTTCCTCGGTGGCTTTACGCGCAGCATGATCATAATTTCTAAAAGATGCGTTGGATTTATTGGCAATTCTCTGCCCGTGTACTATGGGACACGGGCAGAATCGGTACGCCTCATATTTATTACATTTGCAGCTGTTTGTTTTCGCTGATAGTCTCGGTTAATGCTGTTTTTCTTCCTATGTGCAATGGCTACTGCGATATGACTGAGACCCGCCACCACTTCATGGATGTACGCAATTCTCAAGTCTTCCATATGGATTGGCCATGTCATCTTCTCACTGCCTGTACACTGATCAGTACAGGCAGCCTCGGTACGTTTTCTTTTCTCAGGCATTCCGATTATTCTTTTACACACTTCAGCCAGCTGACATTGAGTTATGCTTTACATTTGTTGTCGGTTATGAGCATTGGAGGGAACAACCAAGGCATTTGCGGCAATTTTCTATTACACAAGCCGCAGGCGCCAGCTTATCATTTCTCCCCGGTCGGACGCGTGGTTTGGCTTTGCAAATGTAGTTCTGCCGGCACTTCATCATGTGCCGGCAGTCCAGGTTGTATATATGGCCACGATTCTCACACTTTTCATTGGCTTGCATCGCTTATATTCTTACGCTCTCATTCTCTTGTGGTATTGGTGAGGCATTGGATCGCACACATTCTCAGAGTCCCGTCAGTAGTTACTGTCTGTCTATGGAGGAAGTTTATGCATCAACGGGTTGGTATCGCTGTCGTCCCTTCTCCAGCTGGCCTAAATCCTGTCAACATACTCTATGTCACCAAACATCATTCAAGCAAAGTGGTCCTTCAGTCGGCTTTCCTTTATTACTGGATTCAAACAGGCTTATTCTCTTGTAACTTTTATTTCAATAGTGTCTATCATCATTCCAGATATATAAATATGTACGCTTTTTCCTTCGCCGGGGTTTTATCCACAAGGGTGGTTTTACCCGGCAAGGTTTTAATGCGGCATATCATATATATTCTGGATGCTGATAATCGACTAATTTGTATCTGCGTTATGCTTTGATGTAATATGGTTTTCCTCCGCCATAAGTGAGGGTTTTTTTTCTTTAATAAAAGAACTTTTTCTTCAAAAAAAAAAAAAAAATATATATATATATATATATATATATATATATATATATATATTAAAAAGATGCTGATGCGCATGATGGCGACAGCGACCAGCGTGTCACCATGATCGCTGGGCACGATCACTGAGTTTGTCCTTCACGTCTCATTCTTTTCTATCTGATTCTGACTCTGTTCTCCTTTCAACATCCTTGTATTGCTGCCTTTGGGTTTTTCTGCATTCTTGCAATTTGCAAACCCTCCCTTTGACAATGATCTTTCTTTGTGGCGCTGTGCTCATGAAGGCTCCATGACCTATGGCTCCGCCATAGCCAACCTTTGTGAACATTCATGCTCCTAAATCGCTGCCGCCTCCCACCTCCATTCGGCCTATATAGAGGTTTAAAGGTATGCCCTCGATGACCTTCTTGGATGAAGAAGTCTTACAATTTTCACAGCCTTATCGTTGTTCTCTCATTAGATCATTTTGGGATGGACGTCCCACTATGAAACAACTACAATCCTCTTTTGAACGAATTGGATATAGACACAAGCCGAAATTGGGATCCTTGGACGATCAACATATTCTGATCACGTTTGATAATCAGGAGGACCATCAGTGATGCTTTTGTGTTGTTCTTGGACACTGAATGGTTTTCATATGTGCGTTACTAAATGGACACTGGAATTTGATCTTAAATATGATAATCCTATAGCGTCAGTATGGATCTTTATTCGTGGACTGCCATTTCTTCTCTATAATAAAGCAACCCTTTGGGTGTTGCTCATATGATAGGAGAGCCTTTGCGTATGGATTCAGCTACCATGCAAGGAATTCGACCGTCAGTTGTCAGGCTTTGTGTCGAGATTGATATATAAAAAAACCTGCCCAGCCGCTTGCATATTCAAGGCGGCCAACATGAGTTTTATCCGACAGTTGAGTATGAAGATGTCCCTATGTTTTGTACGAAATGTCGAGTCTTAGGACACGAAATTAAATCTTGTGCCAAGCTTGGTGCTCCGGCAGAGCTTGTGGAGAAGCCACAACCTCCTCTAGTTGTACGGCCAGTCAAGCAGCCCAAGCGGTCGACACCAAAGAAGACCCTTCCACCTATACCTTCAGCTGTTGTTTCTATTCTATATGCGCAGAACGATGTAACCCATAGGACAGTATACTAGACCTTGTCTGTGTTCCTCAATCTAATATCGTTGAACAAGATGGGCAGGTAGTTGAGTTACTTCAACATCAGGATGATTTGGGGCCTATTACTGTGTTTTTTCAGGGATTGGGTACGAGAACATAATTGGAAGAAGGATCGAAGTTTAGACCGCTGACAATGTTTTAGGCAAGACTCATGTGGTATGTGATGAGAACGATGATGGCCCATTGGTTGCTATTGTATCAGATTCTGAATTGGATAAATATTATTGTGAGACCCGACATTAGTCATTTATGTGTAGCCCTTCACTCGTTGATGAGGCAATGGTTGTTGCACTCCATAGTGATCCGATGGCAATGATCTGAGATGCATGGAAGCAGGATATGAAGGCTGTTGCAGCGGATGTTTCGCGTCGCTTTAGCCTATCTACTACTGATAATGATGAAAGTTTCCCGCTGGTGCAGCATGTCCTTCACCCCTATAAGTCTCAGCGTACAAAGTCTGAGATGCCTGCTCCTCCAGCATCATCACGTGTAATGCATTCTAATGCTAGGTCTTCTTCAAGATTTTCATCCTTACCACCTCAATGAATTGTATGTTTTGGAATTTGAAGGTTTACGGACTTTGCTAGTCCGCCTGAACAGGCTGATAGAAAGACACAAGCTGAATTTGTTGATTGTCATTGAGCCAAAGCACAATGCTACTCAGTTATTTCGGCATCAATTCAGATTCTCATTTTCACAATCTCTTTCAACTTGTCGTGATAAAGTTTGGGTGTTTTGGCAACGCACAGTTTTGTGGTTTATTGATATTTCTCATGGTGAGCAATCTTCCCACATCCACTTTTTACTTGTTGGCACTCCGCATATTATTACTGTTAGTCCGGTGTATGGTATTTGCACAGTCGCCGATCGACGTCAATTATGGTTGGAGCTTCAAAATATCTATTCTCAACCTGCACCACTCTGGTTGATTGGCAGAGATTTTAATACGTCTTTCTGTTGATGAACATTATGGCACGTCTATGCCTCACATGTCTTCCCTTGAGGAGTTTGCAAATTTTGCCACGCATTGTGTGTTAGTGGATTTGCCTTACAAGGGAACCCCTTATACATGGGTGGCCAGCCAAGGCTTAGGTGTGGTCAAAGCATCGCCTTGATCGAATATTATGTTCTCAGACTTTTTATGATTTCTTTCCGAATCTCAAAGTCCAACACTTATATCGGGTTTCCTCATATCATGCGTCGTTACTTCTTACAAGGGTGAATCACAATTCGGTGGGTCTTAAATCATTTCATTTTCCTAATGTTTGGACGAAACATCCGATCTTTATCGGGCTAAGTGGTCTGCGTATCCTATGATGGATGGCATGCGTGGTACATATGATAAATTACATCGCCTAAAAAAGGACTTACAACATTGGAATGTCCATATATTTGGCAATATCTTTGATAACTTGCCAGCAGCAAAGCGAGATGTTCAAAGACTTGATATTGAGTATGACAGGCAACAGACCCCGCATTTGCGTACATAGTATCATGTTGCCCAAGCTCGTACAATAAGGCAGGAGCTGCGTTTCTGGGAACAAAAAGCACGAATCAAGTGGTTAAAAAACGGTGATGCCAATACAAAATACTTCCATAATATTGTTTGGGATAGATGGCAGTGACAAACAATCTCACATATTCATACCACTTCTGCCCTCTTTTGTGAAACAGAGTCAGACATTCAGGCAGAATCAGTTTCTTTCTATTCGCCCCTTTTTTCATCAGAGCCTGTCACTGCAGTCGATGAGTTACTACACTATATCCCATGTTTTGATACTCATGAGATGAATACAACACTTATCCGCATGCCATCTATGGAGGAAACTAAAGATGCAGTATGGTCTCTTGACCCACATAGTGCAGCAGGACCGGATGGATTTAATGGTTATTGTTTTAGACATTGTTGCGATATTTGCAGTTGGATGTCTTCAAGGTAGTCAAGGAATATTTCTTGGGGCATATGGAATTGGATGTCTTCAAGGCAGTCAAGGAATATTTCTTGGGGCTCAGGATTCCACGTACTATGGGAAGTACTTTGATCACGTTAATTCCAAAGATACTTCCCCCACCACCTTTGCGGATTTTAGGCCTATTAGTCTATCGAATTTTCTAGCGAAAATGGGTACCAAAATCATAACTACACGATTGACAGCATTGATATCCGACCTTATCTCACGTGAGCAGGCCAGGTTTATACGTGGTCGAGACATTGCGAAGAATTACTTCTTGAACAAGAAATGACACAACTTTTGGATAAAAAGGTCTATGGTGGAAATCTGATTATTAAGCTTAATATGATAAAGGCAATCGACCGAGTGAATTGGGCATTCTTAAAGCAATTGCTTGCCAAAATGGGCTTTCATCCCTGATTTTTACATCTTATCTTTAATCACTTGGAAGGTACATATATGTCGATTCTCATTAATGGTAAGACGTGCGGTTTCATCTAGCCCACACGAGGTGTAAAACAAGGAGATCCTCTTTGACCACTATTATTTATCTTGGCATTGGAAGCCTTTACTCGAGGGGTAAATTCTTTGATACATGACGGTATGTTAAGAGGCTTTTCACTGGTAGGGTACGGCCTATCATATCTCATTTAGCATTTGCGGATGATTTATTGCTTTTTCTTAATGGCTTGGTGCATAATTTGAGACGCTTTCGGTTCTTTCTGGATAATTATCAGGTGGCCTCCAGTAGGTTAATTTCAAAAGAGTCATTTTATACATTCTTTTTATATACAACCACGAATGTGTAAGCAAATGTCACAAGCAATAGGCATGACTGCGACATCTCTGCCCATTAAATACCTAGGAGTTAACCTGTACAAGGGGTGGCTGCGAACAATTTACTGTATGGATCAATTGACACGAGTGGATAAGCGCCTCCAATGTTGGTAGAATAAGTTTCTTTCGGCGGCGGGTAAGCTGATTTTAATTAAGTATGTTCTTAATGCTCTTCCGATTCATACACTTGCAGTTATCTCCTTACCGAAGAGTATTATGGATGCCATTCGATGCCAAATATGAAACTTCTTTTGGGGAGATATGGATGATAAAGGTAGACATCATTGGGTAAAATGGCAAACACTTTCCATGCCAATGGAAGAGCGCGGCCTTGGCCTACGCCGCATTGATGTCTTGACCTCAGCTTATTCGGCTAAGTTATGGTGGTCTTATCATCAGAAGAGTTTATTATGCGTTGCATTTATGCGTTTTAAATATGTGGGCCAAATATATTATGCCCCACGTCTAACGGACTCTGTCTGCTGAAAACGACTTTGTGCAGCTCATTCTACTTGCATTGCACAGGTTGATGGCACTCCAGGTAATTATGTGTGGAGGCCAAACTTGCATGGTGATTTTACTCCCTGTACAACATATTTTGTTTCACACTCAGTTTGGGTACAACTTTTCTTGCATGGGTTCATTTGGCAGCGACTTCAGATTCCAATCATCCGTGTTTTCTTATGGAAACTATTGTTGAGAAACTGGAGTTTGAGTGATTGGAAAATACATGATTTCAATGTTGCGTGTTTACGAAATGCATGAATAAATTGTTACTTGACACGCTTATGTGATAAATATGCTTTACATTCTTACATATGATGTTGACATACTGACTTTATACTAATTTCAGGTGCGATGATAAATGAACTAAACTAGTCCATTTAATGAAGTGCTTAAGGAGATGAACTAAATATTTCATTAAATGGATATATATTTGGAGAGAACTACTTGGCAACAAACTTGAAATGAAAAGTCTTCACTTCACACTTACACACACCACATATATATATAGTATATATATACATATTTTTTTATAACGACGAATTATACGTTTCTATCTCGACGTTACACCGACACGTCATACACATCATAAACGTACATTGACATCACACCAACATATATGTATCATACTTTTAAGTGTACACAGGTCACATATCATACATTACAAGTCATATTGTTACCAAAATTATGTCGACATGTCACGAGTCCATAAATCGAAAATTGTCGCATCGGGTGACTATCGAACCATCACTGAAATGTCACGTACTTATCATATAAAGATGGCCAGCCTATATACACTCAAAATACTCAGAAATCTAATGCACCAGATGTCAAAATCAGCCCCAAAGTCATACTATGTTTACACACATCAATCACCCACAATTTTGCTTGATTTGTTGAACATTCAAACTTGGATATTTTTGTCACATGGGGCGTTTTTAAACATAGACATAGGAGACGAAAATACACTTTATTTTATGTATATTATGTGTGACATAACATATATTACATGTCTAAGAAGTTTGAGATTGATAGGAGAAAAAATCGTGTAATCGACGAAAGTCGAAAATTCGGTTTTCTACACTTACTATGCTTGGAACGTTTTGGTCATGGTGTAACATATATCTAGACACTTTCTACACGTCCAAGACATATTAGAGTATTCTAGAAAAATCAATTAAAGGTTGATTGAAATTTCCCATTTGTGTAAAGATTATACATAATTATTTGACAAAGTTTAGAAAAGTAATTTCAGCACATGGTGCTGATGATGTACACGCCTATTACACATCATTTGAAGCTTAGGTGGAGTTTTTTTTGGCACTTCGATTGGTGGAGGATAAGCCACATGTGATTGGTGACATTAAAGAATGCAAGACACACATAAAAATATTTCAAAATCAAACAAGTGCTGAAGTTTCAGCACATGTTTATTGCTGGCCGATTTTTGGTCTTGATTGTCTTCAAAGTTTCTTCCAAAATTGAGGGGCAATCACATCTTGATTGACTGATAATTACCAAGTGTGAATTTGAGCATGTGTTTCAGATTTTTTTGATAAAAATCCAGGTAATTTTATTAAGTGACAAGGTGGAAAGTGATGACCTATCATGAAGTGACAACTAGGCAAAGACACATCCTTTGTCCAATCATAATTCACCAAGTAAGCAAAGGTGTGTCACAATGTTATACAAGACAATCTTCGAAGGTATTCAAGACAATTTTCAAGGGGAGAATTCAGCCATAGAAGGGCGGCCACACACCTATAAAAGGAGGCAAAGTGTTCAAGACAAAGCCAAGCCAAAGTTCATATTCTATGAAGATCAAGCAAGATTATTCTCTCCTTCTCTTATTCTTTTCTCTTGCTCTTAGCCTCAAGCCTATCATTTTTATCTTCCATATACTGTATAGGCTTTGATTATTCCATCCACATAGGTTGATCAAGGTGTGATCATACCTTCATTTGTTTGGTGGTGGTGTTTGTGTTGTTGTTTTTGTTTGTTTGTTACAAAAGGATAGAGTTGGTGTTTAACTCAAGTCACCCTTGTATCAAGGTGCTTATTTGTGTTTAATGAATACCGAGGAAGGTGTCCTCGAAGACTGGAGTAGGTCGATTTGACCGAACCAGTATAAAAATCTTGGTATTATTTACTTTCAACACTTTTACTTTCAGTTTCAGTTTTCTGCATTGTTTTTATACTCACGGTACAAATAGAAAACGTTTTCCAAAAGTTACCAAATTTTGCAGTAACATATCCACACGTCTTAGCTTTCATTTGAAACAGGTCTCATCAAATTTGGATAAGTATAAGTCATTCAAACATTCAAAGTTCTGAGACTAGTGCAATCTGATTCTCAGATCTGCAAATGTTGAGAACATCAACGTGGTTGACATGCATACCAATAATATTTTGAAAAACTGTTTCAACCCATTAAAGTAACCATACTAAGGGTCATACCATAAAATGTTCAGGTCATTTAGAATCGTCAATTAACAGGAATAAATTTTTCACTTTGAGGAACAATTTCTGGCAGATTGACACAATCTGAGTAAAAACATTTTTCAAGGGGTTACACTTTGAAGTTTAATCTAAAATTTTTGTGACAAACTCATAACATTCTAGAGCACATTGGCACCGAAGTTCACAATTTTTGGAGGTATATAACCTGATCATCTAGTTAATCTAAAACGGGATCTAAAAACAGAATCTGTTTTCAGATGTGAGTTACTAAGTAATAAAATTTTAAAAAAACAATTTTTTCGCACTCACTATTCAACCTCCCCTAATAGTGTTGCTATACATGTCCTACAACAATATCATGGAGCAATATCAGTACAAGATAATTTACAACGGATAATGGTTGTGGGCCCATATGTTGTCCCTTCTATCGCTCGTCCTCGGCGACAATTATCATCTATTTTTTCATTGTGTTCTTATTTGGCAAATTTGGACCTACTATGCTGCTATTTTGGATGGACCACCACCACTTGAATATACATTGAGGCAATATTTATTCGCTTGGTGGACATTAACATGTGGCAATATATTCAGAGGATGTCTGCGTATTGTGGCACCTGGTATAATTCTTTGAAGCGTTTGGCGCACATACACATTACTTAATTTTGGAGATGAACGATGGTTGTTGACACGTTTGCACGATATGATCCATCATCAAATCTATGTAAGGTATCAAGGTCAGGCTGGAATTAAACATGCTTCAGTAGATCCACATTTAATTGCTCATGGACTTTCTCCTCGACTTTGCACTCGGCGATCGACGGTTGTGCGATGGCTTGCCCCTTCCTCTGGTCGATTCAAGTTAAATGCTGATGCAGCACTTGGCTTTTTCTCAGCCTCGGGTGGAGCCGTGGTGCGGAACTCGAATGGCTGGTTTTGTGGTACTATTGTTTTTTATCTTCCGGTTTCTTCTCTGTTTCAGGCGAAGTTGCAGGCTGTTACCTTGGCACTAATCTATTTCACACAGAGATTTCACAATATTGATTTGGAGGTAGATTCGATTAGGGTTGTTGACTACACTCGCTCTCACGGCGTAGTTGTGATATGTACATTTCTTATGTTGTGCGATGGTACTATCACGCATGTGCCACGGCAGGCTAATGTGGTTGCACATTTCTTGGCTCAACATGGACAACTACATCCTGGTTTCTCTACATTTCAGACACTTGAAAACTTACCACCTATGGTTACAGCTGCTATCCATGCGGATGCTTCCACCTCCTATCTGCGGCCATAGCAGCGGGGATATCGTTCCACATCATCAACTTCTATGTAGTTGCCTGTGTCATACAATGACTCAGGCAACTCAGGTAATTTCTACTACTACACTTTATGTTGATTCCTTTGAGCTTTGTAGTGTGTTTTTTGCTGCCTTGGCTTTTTTGTGATAGTGGTTGTCTGTATCAGTGAATACATGCAACATGTGTACTTCTTGTTGGAATTTAAAAGCAAAAAACAAGTCAGTTAATGAAAGAAAAACGGAAGAATGAATGAAACAAATTGATGCAGAAATAAAACCAAACGAAGAAGAAATCCATTCATTGCTTCTCTCAGTTTCTTACCTCTAGGCTTACAAAAATGATAAAAGAAAAAACATATATGTAAAGAAGGTAGCGTAATTGTGCCATTGGGATTGCTTGGCAGAAATTGTTGTCAATAACGGCTAAAAAATAAAGGCTGTCTAAGTGTCATAATTCGGACGACATGCCCCTTATTTTAAGTTCACTTGTGTGAACTTTAAATATACATATTTATGTATTTACATTGGAGTAGGGTGCAATTTATATCTTAACATGTATATACAAATGTGTTATATTTCTCTTCTTCGTATGGTTTTTGAGTTTGAATATGATATTGGTCTGAGCCCCGTATGATCGGCATATATCTCAATGCTCTCCCTCAAACTTAGTGTATAGAGGGATGCAACTAAGTTTGCAGTATGTATATTTTTGAAGTCAGAGAAGCTTTCAACTGGATCAACAGTATGATTATCCTCCAACTGATGAACTTCTCATGCCATTGGAATAACACCACAGCGATAATACCTGCACAGTAAAAACACACAATAAGTTATATATGAAAATATTATGATTTGTTTACCTGTTACTGCTCTATGGTGTTTCTGAGTTTGGGAAATTTGCATATGTTCCAAAGCCACCCACAAGAAGTGTTAGTGTAAAATCTTTCATCTGGGTAACACCTGTAAATGAAATTGTCCTGCTCCTGCAATACATAGGTTAGTAAAAAAAACTCCTGTTATTCCTGCAAAAAATGTTAGTGTATACTCCTTGGATTCACTTCTGTCGTAGAGTAACATGCAATCAAATAAGAACACCAGCAGGCTAGAAGTTTTCTCTTTAAAGGAAAACAACTTGGAAATCTTTGTTAGTAGAGATAAAAAACAACAAAAAAATTTCGAACAAGACATGAAAGTTATGCACAACAGTTTTCAAAAAACTTGTTAGTATTAACTGTTGGAGAAATAAAATGGAAAAAGATTGGATTGCAAGTGGGTTTGTCAAAAGTTGACAACCACCATACTTTGAGCTTAATTATGATTAGTGTTCGTTAATCAAAAACGGAAACTAAAAATTTTTAAATTATCTACGTAACGAGTAGATGATTTTAGGCTTTTGAATCACTCGATTCCGATACCGGGTGAATGAAAAATTAATGCTCAAAGTTGGAGTAAAATTGGTGGAAATTAGAAAAATTGGTGATGTGACCTCTTGAGGAGTGAACACATCACCAATTTGCTTGTATACCACATTGCCCACTTGAGATAGAAAGGCCACCATATAAGGTTCAAGTTGGAGCTTTCTAAAATGTGCCCTTGGGCATGAGAAGTTTTCTGACGGAGTCAGGACGCAGCTCAGGCAAGGTTCACCACACGCGCGCCGCCGCTGCCCGTCTGGCCGGCTCGGCTCGGGCGAGCCATCTTTTTGGATAAATTTTATTTTAAATTTTTCCAGAAAAATAATTACTTGATCTTATGGTCTACGATTTATCTGCGATGATCCAACGCTCCAGATCAAGTCTGAACCGTAGCGGTGATCCAACGCTCCAGATTGCTAATCTGATCTTGCGGTTCAGCGCGGTTGCTGATCCAACGCTCCAGCTTTGATCTTATCTTCGGTTTACTGATCCAATGGTCAGACAAGGATTACGATCTAACGGTGGAGATCGTAACTGTTTTGATCCAACGGTCCAGATTTGTTCTTACCATAAACCTCCTTCAACCTCCTTCAACCACCCTCCATCTATATATTGTCACCATGCATGCATACGAAAATTACACTGTTCTAACAGTACCGCGATCCTTTTTCTTAAAGCATTCTGCATTGCATTTCATCACGATACAGTCAACTCGAGAAATCAGTACACCTTTAACAGGTTCGTCGAAGTTCTTACGCTGTAGTGCCGCCCGTATGAACTGAAACCGTTGTATCCTGAGAGACGTTTGTTCCATCCGGTTGGGCACAGTATACCGGAGCAATTCGTCTTAAGGACAGAGTCCTTACACTCGCCTCGGTTTTGTTTGCGTTTTGATGTCAATTTACTCACATGCACACAGTGCACTTGTTCTGATTACAGGAATATCAAGTTAACAATCTTAAGACGAACTGTTTGATATATACTGTAATCTGTTTCGGTTCTCTCGTTGCGTTTACTGCGTCTGTTTGTACGAAACTAATCGGTTTCTGCTTCTGTTTTCTGTACTGCCTTTAACAGAAACTGAAATATGGAAGGTGAAAGTTCCAACTCGTTCAACGGTGTGCATCTGGGCATTTCTGAGGAACAGAACAATGCTGTTCCTGTTGCACCCGCTGCTCCAGTCACTGCTCCTGTTCCTGCTGTTGGACAGGTTGAAAAGCCAGAGAAGTTTGGAGAAAGTTACTTCAAACGCTGGCAGCAGAAGATGTTGTTCTTCTTGACCACGTTGGGTTTGGCTAAGATGCTGACTGAGGATCCTCCGGAGGTGGTGCCGGTGGAAGACCAGAATGTGAACATGCAAAACAATCTGATTGCTGAAGCATGGAGTTACATCAATTGTTTGTTTGAGTCACATTTTAAGTTGTTTGGATAATTCATTGTATGGATTGTATTCTACTTATAAAACTGCGAAATCCTTATGGCAGGCGTTAGACAAGAAGTACCGCACTGAGGATGCCGGTACTAAGAAATTTATTATTGGAAAATTTCTTGATTTTCAGATGAAAGATTCCAGGACTGTTGTTTCTCAGATTGAGGAACTTCAGATGCTTGTTGCTAAGATGAAAGAGGAGGGTATGACCCTCAGTGAATCTTTTCTTGTTGCTGCTGTGATTGAGAAGCTTCCTGTTTCGTGGAGGGAATTCCGAAGCTATCTCAAGCACAAGAGAAAGGAAATGTCTTTGGAAGACTTAATTGTCTGACTCCGTATAGAGGAAGACAATCGAAGGGCAGACAAGAAGCCGTCTTCCAGTTCTGGCCATGCAAAAGCTCATGTTGCAGAGGCGTCGAAAAAGAAGAGAAGAAATTCTGTCGGAGTGAACGCGAAGGGCAAGAAGGTTGCCAAAAAGTTCACTGGAAAATATTACAATTGTGGAATTCAAGGGCATCGTAGTGTTGACTGCAGGAAGCCCAAGAAAAGGCAAGAGAAAGCCAAAGCCAACCTTGTAAGTGCAATGGATGATTTGGACTTGTGTGCTGTTGTTTCTGAATGTAATGCTGTAGGTAATCCTAGCCAGTGGTGGGTGGACACTGGCGCCACTAGACACGTTTGTGCAAACAGGGGAATGTTCAAGGAATATTCTCCTGCGAAAGACAATGAAAGGATGTACATGGGAAACAAAGATAGCTCGAAGGTTGAAGGTTCGGACAAAGTGATTCTGAAGATGACCTCCGGAAAAGAATTGACATTGCAGGATGTGCTGCATGTTCCCGACATTCGCAAGAACTTAGTCTCTGGTGCTTTACTAGTCAGGCATGGATTTAGGCTAGTATTTGATTGTAACAAATGTATTCTGACTAAAAATGGTGTATTTCTAGGGAAGGGGTACCTGATGGACAATATGTTTAAACTTAGTGTTATAACTATTGTACCAACGAAGACTACGCCCGATGAGGCTAATAAGACTGCTTCTACTTCCGCTTACATGCTTGAGTCTTCATGTTTATGGCATTTACGTTTGGGTCATGTTAATTATAAGTCATTACAAAGAATGATTAATCTCGACTTATTACCCAAACTAAGTTTCAATAATGAAAAGTGCCAAGTTTGTGTTGAAGCAAAAATGGCTAAGTTACCATTTCCTTCAATCAAAAGAAACACTGAAGTGTTAGATTTAATTCACATAGATGTTTGTGATTTAAAATTTGTGCAAACAAGAAGCGGTAAAAAGTACTTTGTGACTTTTATTAACGATTGCACTCGATACTGTTATGTTTATTTGCTAAGTAGCAAAGATGAGGCCTTAGATGCTTTTAAAGATTATAAAAATGAAGTTGAGAATCAACTTAGCAAACGAATTAAGTCAATTCGTAGTTATAAAGGTGGCGAATATGATGCACCGTTCAATGAATTCTGTTCAGAACATGGCATTATACATCAAACGACTGCACCATATTCACCTCAATCGAATGGTATTGCTGAACGCAAAAACCGTACTCTGAAAGAGATGATGAATGCTATGTTGATAAGTTCGGGCTTACCGCAGAACTTGTGGGGGGGAAGCAATTCTCTCCGCCAACGTCATTTTAAATAGAATACCACCAAAGAAGATAGATGAGACCCCATACGAGCTTTGGAAAGGCCATAAGCCTAGTTACAAATACTTGAAAGTGTGGGGGTGTCTGGCAAAGGTTGCAGTACCCAAACCAAGACAAGTTAGAATTGGGCCTAAAACAATTGATTGCATATTCATAGGATATGCAACTAACAGTAGTGCATATCGATTCTTGGTGCACAAGTCCGACATTCCTGACATACATGAGAATGTTGTCATGGAATCAAGAAATGCAGTGTTCTTTGAAGATGTCTTTCCAAACAAAGACGAAAACAGCAAAGAAGCAAGCACTAGTAAGGGAGTGCGTGAGGCGACTCCTCAAGAAAGTGAGAAACTGCGACAAAGCAAACGAACTAGAATACCTACATCTTTTGGACCAGATTTTCTAACATACTTGGTAGAAAACGATCCAAGAACGTTTTCAGAGGCGATGTCAACTCCAGAAGCTCCCTTCTGGAAGGAGGCAGTAAACAGTGAGATAGAATCAATTCTTCAAAATCACACGTGGGAGCTGGTAGATCTTCCTCAAGGGAGTAAACCACTTGGATGCAAGTGGATTTTTAAGAAAAAAACTCAAAGAGGATGGATCCATTGATAAGTACAAGGCCCGGTTGGTAGCTAAGGGCTATCGACAAAAGGAAGGTTTTGACTTCTTTGACACTTATTCACCAGTAACTAGGATTACTTCCATAAGAATGCTAGTTGCTATTGCTGCAGTCTACGACCTAGAGATCCATCAAATGGATGTAACTGCCTTCTTGAATGGCAAGCTGGAAGAAGAGATTTATATGGAACAGCCTGAAGGGTTTACTGTCCCAGGACAAGAAAAGAAAGTTTGTAGACTTGTTAAGTCTTTGTACGGACTTAAACAAGCACCAAAGCAATGGCATTTGAAGTTTGATCAAGCCATGATGTCAAACGGTTTCAGGATCAATGAATGTGACAAGTGTGTTTACATCAAAAACACATCAAACGCCTATGTGATAGTATGTCTCTATGTAGATGATATGCTAATCATGGGTAATACACACGACATCATCTTGAATACCAAGAAGATGTTAACAAGAAATTTTGACATGAAAGACATGGGGGTTGCCAATGTTATTCTAGGAATTAAAATTTCTAGGGTAGCTGAAGGATTGGTCATGTCTCAAAGTCACTACATTGAGTCTGTTCTTAAACGATTCAATATGCTTGATGTAAAACCGGTAAAGACCCCACTTGACTTAAGTATACACTTAAGGAAGAACCGAGGTGAACCTGTAGCTCAATTAAAGTATTCACAAGTCATTGGGAGTCTGATGCACATAACAAACTGTACAAGACATGACTTGGCTTGTTCAGTAAACAAATTGAGTAGGTTTACCAGTAATCCAAGTGACGAACATTGGAAAGCTCTCAATAGAGTGATGAGATATCTAAAATACACAATGAACCTTGGATTACAGTACACCAGATATCCAGCAGTATTGGAAGGATATTGTGACGCAAACTGGATATCAGATTGTAAGGATTCTAAATCCACCAGTGGATACTTATTCACTGTAGGTGGTGGTGCTGTGTCATGGAAGTCTACAAAGCAGACGTGCATAGCTCGGTCAACTATGGAAGCTGAGTTTATAGCACTCGATAAAGCTGGGGAAGAAGCTGAATGGCTTCGAAATTTCCTAGAAGACATTCCATGCTGGCCTAAGCCAATCGCTCCTATCAGCATATATTGTGACAGTCAGTCAGCTATAGGATGAGCTCAAAGCAGCATCTATAATGGTAAGTCACGACACATATGTCGGAGACATAATACCATTAAGCAGTTGATATCTAATGGCGTGATTTCCATTGATTACATAAAATCAAAGGAGAATCTTGCGGATCCGCTTACAAAAGCTTTGCCTAGAGATCAAATGTCAAAGTTGACAAACGGAATGAGACTTAAGCCTACAAAGCATGAATCTTTGTAGCGGTAACCCAACCTTGTTGACTGGAGATCCCAGAATCTTGGTTCAATGGGAAAACTAAGTTATGAGGATTCAGTTAGCACTTACTCATTTCGTTAAACAAAAGTGCTGTCTGCAGAGAACCGTTAGGTTAAGCTAATGCTTTTAATGATGTCCTATATCTTGATAAATCAAGTGGGGTATGGCAGAATACTCTTGATAGGAATCACCTATGTAAGTGTGAAGTGGGGCCGCTTCTATGAGAATTCTGATAGGCAAGAATTCTCTAAAAACACTTTCTGAAACCAGGGTTGTTCATGGCCATAATGAACACAACCATGAGAACCAAAAGGGGTGTTAAAGGAAATGTTGTGTGAGTATCATTGTCTAGGTTCATAGTAAAGGCTGATAGTTCAAGACATCAGGTCACTACCCAGCTGAGTGGATCCGATGGTACATCACTAAGAAAGGTTCAAGGCCAGAAGCTACCTCTTCTGATGCAACATTTCTTTGTCTGATTTCTCGATAGAGTCTGCATTCACATTTGCATTAATTTTCATTCATGTGGGGGATTGTTGGAGAAATAAAATGGGAAAAGATTGGATTGCAAGTGGGTTTGTCAAAAGTTGACAACCACCATACTTTGAGCTTAATTATGATTAGCGTTCGTTAATCAAAAACGGGAACTAAAAATTTCTAAATTATCTACGTAACGAGTAGATGATTTTAGGCTTTTGAATCACTCGATTCCGATACCGGGTGAATGAAAAATTAATGCTCAAAGTTGGAGTAAAATTGGTGGAAATTAGAAAAATTGGTGATGTGGCCTCTTGAGGAGTGAACACATAACCAATTTGCTTGTATACCACATTGCTCACTTGGGAGAGAAAGGCCACCATATAAGGTTCAAGTTGGAGCTTTCTAAAATGTGCCCTTAGGCATGAGAAGTTTTCTGATGGAGTCAGGACGCAGCTCAGGCAAGGTTCACCACACGCGCGCGCGCCGCCGCCGCCCGCCCGTTCGGTCGGCCGACTCGGCTCGGGCTCGTGGCTCGTGGCTCGCCCGCCTGGTCCTTATCTTTTTGGATAAATTTTCTTTTAAATTTTTCCAGAAAAATAATTACTTGATCCTACGGTCTACGATTTATCTGCGATGATCCAACTCTCCAGATCAAGTCTGAACCGTAGCGGTGATCCAACGCTCCAGATTTGATCCTGTGGTTTGCTAATCTGATCCTGCGGTTCAGCGCGGTTGCTGATCCAACGCTCCAGATTTGATCTTATCTTCGGTTTACTGATCCAATGACCTACGTTTGTTCAGATAAGGATTACAATCTAACGGTGGAGATCGTAACTGTTTTGATCCAACGGTCCAAATTTGTTCTTACCATAAACCTCCTTCAACCTCCTTCAACCACCCTCCATCTATATATTGTCACCATGCATGCATACGAAAATTACACTGTTCTAACAGTACCGCGATCCTTTTTCTTAAAGCATTCTGCATTGCATTTCATCACGATACAGTCAACTCGAGAAATCAGTACACCTTTAACAGGTTCGTCGAAGTTCTTACGCTGTAGTGCAGCCCGTATGAACTGAAACCGTTGTATCCTAGGAGACGTTTGTCCATCCGGTTGGGCACAGTATACCGGAGCAATTCGTCTTAAGGACAGAGTCCTTACACTCGCCTCGGTTTTGTTTGCGTTTTGTTGTCAATTTACTCACATGCACACAGTGCACTTGTTCTGATTACAGGAATATCAAGTTAACATTAACAATCTTGGAAACCATATAATTTTGTAACAACCATATCATAGTGTAGTCAAAGCATTTACAAAGCTACCTAATCCAAACAGTGAACTTGACATCTAATGATATCATACACGGTTCTAATTATTGATTAACTCAAATAGAATTTATAGTCATAACTTAGAATATGAGCTTAAGGAGAAATATCTAACGTACATTGTATAATATGAGCACACTTTAAGCTTAAATACCCCCTTTTTTCCTTTAAACATAAACAAAGTAGATCCCTTCACATTATAAAGATTGTTAACTGAGTTTAGATTTACGCAAAGGTGATCTTCCTGGCCTTGCTCAAAATGTCAAGCTACCTGTGTATGAAATCGCAACCAGAGCATACCAATGATATTTTCTATAATTCCATTCTAACTTAAGAAATGAACCTATTAAAAAAACTATTCGTAGAAAATAAAAATATGTAAGAGTATTTACTTAGCATCACTCTACATGCAAAGAAATTGAAACAATTCAACAGCTGCAAGAGTGCAATATTAGTAACAGAGTTTAAATGTCTAAAGCAGACTAAAATATCAAGTGAAAACAGACGAGTAGTAATGCAGCATGACTCAAGTTCGACCTTCAGGAACACATATACCAATGGCTAACATATTTGCAGATTCTAAGCAATCATGCAAACCAGACAATAAGAAACACACATATCTAGTTTAGTATTTTTAGTTAAAAACTTAAAGAGTAATGTAATATAATTTATAGGTCTGTGATTTCTTATACCCTATTTTTCTTGCAAGTTTATGGACACAACAATTCTTCATTTTAGATATTAACTTATCAATATCAGAAGAAAAACATCATAATTCACTCGGCAACTTAATCCAGAAAAACATGCTAGGAACATCATCTAACAAAATTGCACCTTTATAATTGGAAGCAACATCTTACAAGTGATAAAGGACATGTCTGACATCAAATAATAATGGCAACTAAGGCCTCAACAATACTTGGAATGACTCAAAGGAGTTCTTGTGCATGACTCAGAGGATTAATTAATCTTGTCCATAGCACCAGGAAACTCTTGTTCATTCAAACTTAAACAGAATGACTCAGAGGGGTCCTTGTCTATGACTCAGAGGGACAATATTGTCCTCGTTCATAGATCAGTGAGACTCTTGTTCGTTCAAACAATAATTGGCAACAATGGCCACAACAATACTGGGAAAACACATCCAGTTCAACAATAACAGTGTGAGGGAAATCCCTTCTTCCTTAAGAAGCAGAAGGGGCCTCATCCCTTGAGGAATTCTCCTTCCTTTCCGTTCATTCAACTGAGGGGGCCTCAACACTAAACTTAATGGCACTCGGTTTATGACTGACCAACTATAAACATGGAACACAGCTTATAACCGGCCAATGAATGAAGGCAACTAAGGCCTACAATAAACTTGGGTACCATAACACATGCCTTATATCAAAATGGAAGATGCCCCAACAGCTTAACTTTTCCAAACAACATTTATTTTCCCCTTGACATAACATGCTTCGCTACTAGTAATATATTAACTTTTAGAAAATGATAAATTCAAACTTCAATGATCACAGCATATTAAATCATCACATAATCAAGCTCTCAAGAATTTTAAACAACAGTTAGCCACATTTTCTTAACACCATTTTGGCAAATCATATTGCACTTAACAAAATATACCATATGTTCAAGATCAATCATGATGACCCATAGATGCACCCGATTCACAAGTCTTAAAAACAGGGACACAACAAAAAACAGGAAATTGCTCTTAACCATGTTCAGACTGCGGGACTCTTAGGTGATGGCTTTGGCTCTACCCCAGAGATGTGCAAAAGAAATTTGATTAGGGTGGTCTCCAAGATGCATGTCGTGGTGGACCGTTATCCTACTTGGGGTGATACTGTACAAGTGGACACTTGGGTTGCAGCATCAGGGAAGAATGCAATGCGCTGAGATTGGCTTCTCAGTGATGCTAAAACTGGAAAAATATTAACCAGAGCATCAAGAAATTGGGTGATGATGCATAAGAAACAAGGAGGTTGTCCAAGATTCCGGACGAAGTTCGGATGAAATAGAAAGCTATTTTGTGGATTCACCTCCTGTTGTCGATGAGGATAACAGGAACTTACCAAAACTAGATGAAAAACAGCCCTAACCAAACATCATCATAAGATACCCACCATATTGACATACCACCACTCTGCCAAACAAACCACCTCAGCAGATCATGACAGAAACAATAGAAACAGCAGGTGACAACTCGACATATCACATATACCAAAATCATTTGCAGTCCCTCCCTTCAAGAGATTCCAGGGGAAACAAGGATTAACCATATGAGGACATAAGGTAAACATAATAGACAAGGGAGACACTCAGCAAGGGAGGTTACACAATAAATCAATAATAATCTGACTTATTATGCATAAACACATTGACACCTGATTCATAATCTAAGAAGCACAGGTTTATCAATCTGATTAAAACATTCTTTCAAGATAAGCATAAACTTCAATGGATTTCATCATGACTTTAAACCTTCCAAGATTACAATGACACTCCAACCACCAGATGAAGGATCATAGAAATGTCAGCTTTACTGAACAGAATCACACCCATTAGTTTTATCAACAAGAATTGGTATGAAGACATAATAGATCTAAGAGTCATAAAACATTTCATCATATTGTAGAGAAACATTTAACATGATAACAAGGAACTTGACCATGAATGCCCAGAGATCACTTGCTAGGGATCACTTGCCCATAACATACTGTTAATTATAGCACATGCTCCCCCACAAGTGATAACTGGGCATGTTAACATATTACAATGAACAATAACAGCAATACAACTATTAAGCATAAGAAACTGGACAAGATTACCCATATCAGATAATAGATGAATCATGACATCTTTACAGAATACCTCATGTACATCACACTTTGATATGTAAGGAAGTACCAAGATTAAACATACCATAACAGATAAAAGGGCTTTACACAGACATTTTATCAAACATTTAGAGGACATAGCACAACAAGATAGCTGAACACGGAAAACACATACAACTACGAAGAGTAAGAGGAGGTTGAAACACCCGAGAATTAGAGATGAACAACACATAGAGGAAAATGATGAACCCATACCACTGTAACCAATCAACAATATGTTAGATTTAATTTAATAAACCTCTGAATAGGACCGTTTAATCGAATCAATGGTCAAAGTAACAAAATGCGGAAAATATACCTTGCTCCATTGCTGTTGTTAATCTGAACACGTACGCTGCAACTGCTCCGGCTGGTGATGAATCTGGCCTGATCCAAGGATAAACGACCTCCCACCAATTGTTGATACACCCTTTGACTGGTTTCAACAATTCATTGCTTTACCCGATGGAGAGGCTAAGCAGTGTGAGCTTTATATAAAATTTGGCACACCTTCCCTCTAATTACTGTAATGGCCACTCCCTTTTTTTGGTACTGCGTATGCGTCTGTTTTGATGATCTGAGAAGGTGAAGCCTACTTCTTTATATAGAGGGGGATGGAAGGATCTGATAGATTATGATTTAACTTTAAATTTAAATTTAAATTTAATCTTAAATTCAAATTTAAATCTAAATTTAAAACTCAACCTTATCTTCCTTTATTAAATATTATCTAATAATAATAATAATAAATATTACTAATTATTGTACCAATAATTATCTACTACCCACACGTGAGTTGTTGTCCCTCGGGGACCAGATGTCGTACACTTTATGGTCGTAATCACTTTGAGCCCATCTATCGCGGTATCTGACCATATGACTTTCTACATATTCGGGGTTTCCATTTCAGACCACACTATACATCCACAAACATAACCGATGATCACTTAACGTGTGGATGTTTTACATAATAATTAATATTATTACGTGACATATGTGACATATAATATTATCATACATAACGTCCACTTTATGATTAATTCGTATGAACTTTATCAACGTGCTGCGCATCACACGTATCTCGAATTAATCCCAACAATCTTCCACTTGGACTATGTATGTATCTTAAAGATTATATGTCACTCTTTTGAGCTCATATACCGTATATCCCTTAGTGTGTCTTTCCTTTTCCGGTCCATCAGCAAATATTAGCAAAAGACTTAAGACGCACGCCGCCACGTTGAATTAGTGACTTGTCCCTCTTAAATCATGATGTTAACATTCTACTGAATAACATGGATACTGAAATGGATATGTAGTGTGGAATTAATATGCTCGGTGATCGTACATATTAATTCCAACTTGGCCCTACTTTAACGAGATCAATAGAATTCAGAATGTATGTCGCAACTACTTAATGTACGTTACTTCTGCAGAAAAACTTTAATATAACCGGAATGTGCATTATACTATTTGTCTGAAATAAACAACTTTATTGAACACAAGAAAAACCTCACAGACTCCCACTAGGATAAAACATCCTCAACTGGACTAAGACCCATACGACTAACATGCTTGTGAAAAACTACCGGTTCCACGGCCTTAGTCAAAGGGTCGGTCATCATAGAGTCTGTACTAATATGCTCAATACTGATCAAACCACTCTGAATTCTTTCTTTAACAGCCAGATACTTCATCTCTATGTATTTCACTTTAGATGAACTCCGGTTGTTATTTGAATATAGCACCGTAGCTTTACTATCACAGTAAATCCTCATTGGAGATGAGATAGTCTCCAATACCTGCAACCCTGTGACAGAATTACGAAACCATATCGCCTGATTGGATGCGTGGAATGATGCAACGAATTCTGCCTCCATAGTGGAAGACGCCAATAAGGTTTGTTTCACGCTTTTCCATGAGATCGCACCTCCGGCTAAAGTAAACACATAGCCCGAGGTCGATTTCATGCTGTCCTGGCATCCAGCAAAATCGGAATTTTTATATCCAACGATCTCTAACTCATCAGATCTCCGATATGTCAGTACGTGTTGCTTCGTTCCTTGTAAATATCTCAGCACCCTCTTTGTTGCGGTCCAGTGATCCTTACCTGGATCAGAGAGGTATCTGCCTAACATTCCTGTAATGAATGCCAAGTCTGGTCGTGTACATACTTGAGCATACATTATACTCCCTACTACCGAAGCATAGGGAGTATTCCTCATCTCTGGACGTTCAAACTCCATTTGGGGGCATTGTTTCAGACTAAACTTGTCTCCTCTTGCCACAGGGGTACTAAGTGATTTACACTTATCCATGCTATACCGCTTCAACACCTTTTCGATGTATACCTGTTGTGAGAGAGCTAAGATACCTTGGGTACGATTCCTCCGTATCTCAAGTCCCAACACATATGAGGCTTCACCAAGGTCTTTCATCTCGAAATGCTTTCTCAGAAAGGATTTGGTATCACTCAACATATTTACATCGTTTGTTGCGAGCAGTATGTCATCTACGTACAAGATCATGAATATGAACTTGCTCCCACTGAACTTGTGATACACGCATTCGTCAATTTGGTTTGCCTCAAAACCAAAAGAGACCACCACTTTGGCAAATTTGAAATACCACTGTCGACACACTAGCTTGAGCCCATGGATGGATTTGGTCGACAAACCATGCATTTTTGATCTCCCATCTCGAATCGAGGTGGTTGAACCATGTAAATAGTTTTTCGAGTTCTCCGTTTAAAAACGCAGTCTTAATATCCATCTGATGTAGCTCAAGATCCAAGTGTGCCACTATAGCCATGATTATCCGGAAGGAATCCTTCGTCGATACTGGAGAGAAGGTTTTTGCATAGTCTATGCCCTCCTTTTGGGTAAACACTTTAGCAACAAGTCGAGCCTTATATCGTTCTACGTTGCCTTTTGAATCCCGTTTGGTTTTAAATATCCATTTGTAACCAACGGGTTTCGAACCTTTAGGCAACGAGACGACATCCCATACATTTTTGTCGTGCATAGACTTTATTTCTGTAGGATCTGCAAGGCACCACTAGAAGGGGGAGGGGGTTGAATAGTTGGTGCGGAAAGTGTGGCTTTTAAAATTATTTTGACTCAAGAACTCAACTTCTGAAAACAGATCCTGTTTTCAGGACCAGTTTTAAAACGTTTTTAAAACTAGGTTATAGGTCTTCAAAAATTCTGAAATTTTGAGAGTACTTAGACTCAGATGTTATGAGTGTCTCATAAAAATTTCAGATTTAAATTCAACCTTTAACCCCTTCAAAAATCATTAGTGGTTAGATTGCGCGAATCTGCCAGAAACGGTAGACTGTTTTGAAAATTTTATTCCTATTTGTACGTAACTCTAATTGCTCTGAAATTTTAACCACTAACCCCTTATATGTTTTATTTAAATGGGTTGAAACAGTTTTGAAAAATTCTTTTGGAAAATTAGTCAAATACACTCAAAGTCTCAACTTTTGCAAGCCTGAAAATCAGACTGCACTAGTCTCAGATCTTTGGATGTTTGGGTGACTTATACTTGTCCAAAAGGGTTGAAACTTGTGCCAAATTAACCCTAAAACGTGTGGTTATTGTTCTGGAAAGTTTCGTAATTTTTGAAAAACGTTTACTATTTTTACGAACGTAATCAAAAAGAGTAAATAGTGCTGAAACATAATATAAGTGCTGAAAGTAAATGACACCAAGAATTTTATACTAGTTCGGTTATAAACAACATACTCCAGTCTTCGAGGAACACCTTCCTCGGTTCACACTAATCACACAATACAAATACACCTTACCACAGGGTTGATGGAGTTACACACCAACTCCAACCCTTTACAAACCTTGTATGATAAATACAATTGCGCACGAACACCACCACCTTGTAAGATTGAAGATTGATCACACCTTGATCAATCTTTTACAAAGATAAAGAATGTGTGGTGGTCTAAGATAAGCCTATTCAAGAATATGAATATAAGTACAATAGGCTTTTAGAAAGAAGAAAGAAAGAAGTGTAGAAAGAAGAAGGCTTTAGGCGTTTTTGATCATCAAGAATGTAATGCTTGTTCTGTCTTTGTTTTGCTCTTCTTCATTTCCTTTTTAAGCATAATGGCCGTCCCCCTTGGAGTCCTTCTCCTCTTGAAAATTATCTTCTAAGTCCTTGGGAGAATATATGGCATCATTGTGACATGCTCTTGCTTACCTGACACCTCCCCATTGGATGATCATTTAACTTTTGCTTACTTGGCACTCATTGATTAGTTGAATGTTGTCATCATTTGATGACTTGGAAAATCTGAGAATTCCACTAAAAACATGTGCCAAAATCAACATAAAATAGTTGTCATAACTCATAAGATTATCACCCAAATCAAGCAAGATAATTTCTACACAAAAATGGGTAAAAATTCGGCCATAATGGAGACTTGACATGCTGAAATTTCAGCATGTGATACATGGTGCTTTTATTCAAATTATTTCCAATTTTCTTTGATTTTTCTCTTAGAAATAAATCACCAATTAGTAGACAATAATCTCATTATTTTTGGAAATGAATTTGGACACTAATATGCCCAAGAATTTGCCTAGATGCATTCACACACATGCTGAAAATTTTTCAGCATGTGTGATATTCAAGATATCACACTTTATGAATTCAAATTACTTCCAATTCTCCTTCAATCAATCACATATTTTAAGACACAAAATATATCTAATTTGGAGAAGAAAATTCGTCCACCCTATAGTGTACATGCTGAAATTTTCAACATGTGTTACAAATGAGATAAAGTTTGAAACATTACTTTTTGTAGCTTCTTTCTTTAAGTCATCAATCTTGTAAGCTTGATTCTTGACCAATCAATATGCCAACAAGGCTCCACATAGGCTCCATGAAGTGTATTAGTGTTACGACCCGAGATCCCGGGCTAGTGGAAATGGTGAAAATAGAACACAAATGCGTTGTTGATGAAATTGCGATGGAATTTAAATTTTATTTAGAATTAATAAAGACATCGACATTAAATATCGGGATTAGAAACGTTTAGAAAAATAATCGGAAGATAAGTTAACGGATATAGCGGGACTGATGGGAATAGTTAATGAATGTTTTGGACATACGATGCACTTTAATTAAATTAGTCGGTAATAACATAAGTGTATAGATATAAACTAGATCAAATAAAAATACCCGATAGGATAACTACAATACACACTAGTATCACATTTTCTTCCACTTAATCCCACATATCAACAAAAGACAAAAACCTTCCCCATTTTTCCCCCATGTCCGCCCCACCCTTTACACAAGTGGGAAGAATCTCTACTTTCTTCACATGGCAAACAACCATCACCTATCTTACACACTTTCACAATAATCATTCCACTTTTTCCCACTCCTTCACATGTCAACTAAAATAACTATTCTTGTCCTCTTCCCTTTTCAATTTTCGTTGCACACCAAAGAAAAAGAACCAAGACAACCTTATTTTATTTCCACCATCTTACACTCTCTTTCCACCTCATTATTATACTACACATCCATCACTACACTAAATTGTTTTCCTCTCTTTTTGCCACCCTAATTTCGGCAGCCCCAAAAGAAAAGAGGAAACCATTTCCTTTTAATATTATACCCACTACCTAATTCAAACATCATCATTCTTCTATCTTTTATCCAACTACTACACCAATTATTCTTCACTCTTCTCTCTCCTTCCACCCTTCAACCGAAAGTTGCACTCAAAAGGGGACAAGCATTCAACCCATTTTCTTCCACTTTCTTCCCAACTTTACTCTATTTTCTCCACAAGAAAATTTATCTCCTCCTCCCCTACCTTCACTTCTCATGGCCGAAAGTTTCTCCTTCAACAAGGAGAAGATTTTCTTCTCCTTTCTTCACACCAACCTCACTCAAATCAAGTACCATAAACACTCCATCAACTAAGAAAGATTCAAGAAGGTTGTAGCATGTAGAATCAAAAGCAAGTAAGGTAAGAATTTTATAAAGTTAAGTTTGATTCTTTCATATAATTAGTCTCATAAGTTGTACACTAACTCTTCTTTTTGGGCATCATAACCATATACATCAAGGAGAAGGAGGAGAAATGTGTTCTTCAAATCCAAGTGAAGGAATCACCATCTAAGAGTAAGAAAGTAAATCAAGGCAAGTATTCTTCCTAGATCCTACATGGTTTTACAAATATTAAGTATTTATGTTTATATCAAAATTGGATCATCATGTAGTATGTTCAAGACTCCCTTTGCAAGAAAGTATAGATCTATATTTGAGTGTTAAGTATATACATATATATTTATATACACACGCACACTAAATACATATATATAAACTATATATAAGAACGCATACATATATACATATTATAAGTATGTATGTTGAGATATATATATATATATATATATATATATGTATAAGTGTATAGATCTACATATAAGTATGTATAGATGTATAAATGTATATTTATATACACATTTGGTTTTGAATATCAATGTATATATATATATACACATTCGGTTTTTTTATGTATAATATATATACACATACGGTTAATATATATATATACACGCATAGGTGTATAGATCTATGTATGTATATATACGGATCTATATGTATATATGCATATGTGTAATATATATTTTAAAGAGAGGAAATGAATAAGTATTGGTGTACTACATACTATATAGTAAAAAGATTTTATAAGTGTATATATTGTATATATATATATATATTCGGCCTTAGGGCCTTGATGACAAAATGATTTCATAATATTTTGTACAAGTATATATATGTATATATGATGAATATGTTAAGATATGAAAATGAATAAGTTTTGGATATTACATAATATATCACAAAATGACTTATATATATATATTATGTATATATATGTTCGACCCTTATGCCTTATTAACAAAGATGATTTCATCATATTTTTATAAGTATATATGTATATATAATGAATATGTTAAGATATGAAAGTAGGCTAGGTATGTAATTTATGTATTATGTTATGAAAAGTAAGAAACATAAATAGTTCACATTTATGTGTGTGTAAGTATAAGACTACTAACTTTTACAATGTACGTACATGATATGTTACATGTTATGTATACTAACATAATAGATTATGATAAGATGTAAGTTATGAAATCTTAATATGAAATGTTAAGATAATTAGAAAATTCATGTTGTAAGCAATTAAGTTATGAATTATGATATGCATGTATGGAATAGATGTATCAAATTATTTTGAGATGATAATTAAGAAAAATGGGCTGTTTTGGTGTTATGGTCGAATGGCCAATATTGGGTGATGAAAATAGTATTTGCTTAAGTTGTGATGTGTAGAAGGAAAATAAGTATTTGATGAGGCTACAAAATGTAGAAGAGCCAAAAGTATCCTCATATGTTTGTCTCATGTTGCATGAAAACAAGATTTGCAAAGTTATGTTGTCACATTTCATGTTTTGAAACTTCATATGCATAGGAATAATAAACACGAGACGAATGATTCCGATGAGACACAATATGTTATGTTATGTTCATGATCATGATTATGTTATGTTATGTTGAAGCGCTGTCCTGACATCGGGACCGGAGTGGTAGGTGTCAGGGGCCCATGTTTACGTTACGGCTGAGTGTAACACCGGGTCTGGGACACGGGATCTCAGTCATAATGCGTCACCGTTAGCACATGTGCATATGATTCATGATGTTATGTCGCACATGTACTATACGGGGAATCATTCGGTATGTCGTGCGTTATTATTCTTATGAAAAGTGCTATAGCCAATGATGTAAATGTTATGTCTTCATGTTATGAAAAATTCATGTTATGCAAGTTATGAATATGTCATGTTATGCAAGTTATGAAAATCATGTCATGTTTACGAAAAGTCATTTTATGAAAACTCATGTTTTATGCATCACGTCATGACCATGTCACCTTAGGTGTATGATTAAGAATTCTTTAAGTATATGATAGCACTACAGTGGACAATGTAGTGTTAAGCTTGAGAATGTAGTACATGTAAGATATGTAAAGATGGTATAAGTTATGGATTAGAAGTTAAGAATGGATATAGTATGATGTTTTGGATTAAGCAGAATGAAATGGTGTTATGCTATGTATGCTTTGAAATCTTCCTAATTTATCTGCTTTCAGTTTACAGCAGTTTACAGATATGATATGATACTTTACTTGTTAGAAAGGAGACGTGCTTATTATATTTAAAATTTATGATTATTATGATTTTCACCTCGTCTCCCCATGTATGATCCACATGTCGTATCTGGTAAGACTACTTGCTGAGCGATTAAAAGTCGGTGGCTATCGCTCATACTTGCCTCATTTATAACTTTCCAGATAACAGGTATCAATATACAGGATCGTTGAAGACATGCTAGATAGACCATTGATAACGAAGAGCATACTGAGAGATTATTTCGAAGGCATTAAGTTTTGGATTATGATGTATGATATATTATTTCAGTATTCTGTATATGATGATTGTACAGTTTATGATGTAGTACAGTGCATGTTGATGAAGATTTGTTTATGTTATGTTGCTTCCGCTTATCGATTCATTATTCATGTCGATATGTACATGTATAGTATCGACGCTTTGTACTCTATGGAGTAGAGTACGGCGGGTGCACTGAGCCGGAACCTTGGTTTCGGGCGGGGCGCTACAATTAGGCGTGTATAACATGTATATGCATGTGCTGAATTTTATTTTTGCAAACTTTGTAAAATAGTGCATATTTAATAATACACACATGGCATATTCCAATCATCCCTTAATTTAATTTTCTAGAACACTTTAAGATGTATGACATATGTAAAAAGTGTCTAGATACATGTCGTATGATGTGCCAAAAATGTTCCATGTGTTGTGTACGCAGAAAACCGAATTTTCGATGTTTATCGATTACCCGATTTTTCTCTAATTAAATTCCAAATTTTTGCACATGTTATATATATTATGTTACACATAATATACATAATATAAACTTTAATTTTCAGCACTTGGATGGTCTAAAGTGGCGCCATTTACATGTGACAAAATTGAAATTGGAATCTCCATAATTTGGCCTTAATGTGGGATGATTTGTGTGTGCCAACATGGAATGATTTTATGGCTGGAAATAATATCATAGGCACGAAAATAATGAGTATTTTTGAAGTGTAGGGGCTAGCCATATATTTATGGCAAGTACGTGACACGTTGGCGAAGTTTCGGTATTCGTCTGATACGACAATTTTCGGTTTAGAACCTTTTCATGTGTCGTATTTAATTTGTCATCACCATGACTTATATCATATGATATAAGACCTGAATATACTCATGAATATGAGTTAAGTATGGTGGTGAGACGTTAACGTACGTACGTAAAATATATAACGTGTCGGTAGTACGTTGGAATGCATGTGTATGTGCCTTTTTCAAAAAATCTGAAAATATATATATTTATATATATATATGGCCGTGTATATGTGTGGTAAATGAGGAGGAGAAGACTTTCCTTTTTTAGTCTTGTTGTCTTTGTGTCTTGTCCAAATGTTTCTTCCTTTAATGAACTACTTAGTTTAATTAACTAAGTACTTCACTTAATGAACTAGTTTAGTTCATTAATGGTGGCACCTGAAAATAGTATAAACACAACAAATGTTTGCCATTTGATATAAGCTTTAAAGCTTCATGGCTTGTTAGTACGGGAACATTATATATGAATTGTATAAAGCAAGTTATATGCAATATATTATGCACATTTATGTCATGCATGTTTTTAAGCACATTTAATCATGTATTTGAAAATCACTCAAACCCTTTTTTCTCTACAATCTCCCCCTTTTGATGATTTTCAAAATAACATATACTCATGATTTAAATCCTATCGCTCCCCCTTCAATCATGCATAAATTCAAAATTTGAATTTTAAATTTCAAAACCGCTTCCCCTTGATTTATGCAATCAGTATCTCTCTCCCCCTTAAATCATGCTTTCTCCCCCCCTTTATTTTGGAAAATAAATCAAAAGATGCCTGTAAATAAGGAAAGAGAATCAAATCAAATCACATCAGCAGAAATCATGCCTAATTTAGAACGAAGAGATTCGTACGTTGCTTGATTTGAGGCTTTAGTGAAAATATCCGCTACTTGTGCCTCTATGCGTACGTGATCTATGACGATATTACCATTATTTACGTGATCACGAAGAAAGTGGTAGCGTACCTCTATATGCTTGGCCTTAGAGTGTAACACGGGGTTTTTAGACAGGTTAATTGCACTCATACTATCACAATATATATGAATTTTATTTACAGTAATTCCAAAGTCCAAGAGTTGTTGTTTTATCCACAACAACTGTGTGCAGCAAAGGCTAAGTGCCATATACTCAGCCTTAGTAGTGGACAAAGCAACGCTTGCTTGCTTTTTGGAAAACCATGAAATAAGTGAGTTTCCTATAAATTGGCAAGTGCCACTCGTGCTCTTCCTATCTATTTTACAGCCACCGTAATCTGCATCAGTATAAGCATGTAAATTAAATTTGGAATCTTTATCGTACAAAATGCCTAAGGTGGGCATGTGCTTAATATAGCGAAATATTCTTTTTACCGCATTATAGTGAGACACCTTAGGTTGACTTTGAAAACGTGCACACATGCATACACTGAACATGATATCAGGCCTACTAGCAGTAAGATATAGCAAGGAACCAATCATAGATCTATATAAGGCATTATCAAAATCTTTACCATGTTCATCTTTGTCCAATTTAGTGGTAACACTCATAGGGGTGGGGGATGGTTTCAAATTTTCAAAGTTGAACTTTTTAATCATGTCATTTAAATATTTAGCTTGACTTATGTGAATGCCTTTACTCATTTGCTTAATCTGCAAGCAAAGAAAATAGTTAAGTTCACCAACCATAGACATTTCAAATTCGGATTTCATGCACTTTTTAAAATCTTCAACAAGTTTATGTGATGTAGAACCGAAAATAATGTCATCAACGTAGATTTGAATAATAAGTAAATCCGATTTATCTTGTTTCAAAAATAATGTACTATCTATAGTACCTCGTTTAAAATCATTTTCTAAAAGGAAAGTAGCAAAACGATCATACCATGCTCTTGGTGCTTGCTTTAGTCCGTATAGTCCCTTCTTTAGTTTGTACACGTGATCGGGATGTTTCAAATCTTCAAAACCTGGTGGTTGCTTCACGTATACCTCTTCCTATATAAATCCATTTAGGAATGCACTTTTTTTGTCCATTTGATACAATTTAAAACCTTTCATGCAAGCAATAGAAAGTAAAAGTCGTATAGCTTTTTTAACGTGCTACGGGTGCAAATGTTTCATCATAGTCAATTCCTTCCTCTTGATTATAGCCTTGTGCCACAAGTCTAGCTTTATTTCTAACGACCTTTCCTTCTTCATTCATTTTATTTCTAAATACCCACTTTGTGCCTATTATGGTCTTATCTTGTGGTCGTGGCACTAAATCTCATACATCATTTCTAACAAATTGATTAAGCACATCATGCATAGCATCAATCCAAGAAGAATCACTCAAAGCATCATGCATATTTTTGGGTTCAATTTCCGAAATCATAGTATGAAATTGATTTATTTCATCCGAAGTTATTCTTCTACGTGGTCACACACAGTGAGTGATGTCGCCTATAATAAGATCATGTGGGTGATCTCTATGCCATCTTGGTTGATTATTTTCTATGTTATCATGCATTTCTAAGTGATCATGCATTTCTAGTGTATCACTCATGTCATGCATATCAAATGCACCATCATCTTCATTCAACACGGGTTTCAATTCAAAGTCATCATCATATTCTTTATCTTTATCAATCTCATCAAATTCATTAAACTTCACATGAATAGATTCTATGATTTGTCTAGTGAGAGGATCATAACATCTATATGCTTTTGAATTTATAGAATAGCCAACAAAGATGCATTCAATTGATTTAGATTCAAATTTATCTAAATTATCTTTTGTATTCAAAACAAAACATTTGCATCCAAACACACGAAAATAGTCAATCTTAGGCATGCGATCATTTAATATCTCATAAGGCATCTTGTTTATTTTCTTTCTAATAGATAAGCGATTTACTATGTAGCATGCACAATTTACGGCTTCCGCCCATAGAAATCTAGGCAACTTATTTTCGCATAACATAGTCCTAGCGATTTCTTGTAATGTTTCATTCTTTCTTTCTACTACTCCATTTAATTGTGGAGTTCTAGGTGGCAAAAACTCATGCTTGATTCCTTTTTCTTCGCAAAATGAAATCATATCCTTGTTTTTAAATTCACCGCCTCTATCACTTCTTATCTTTTTCACATTGACACCATATTGATTTTCAAGTTGTTTGATTAATTTTGCAATCTCAATGGCACTATCATCCTTATTTGCAAGAAATAAAGTCCAAGTATAACGAGAAAAATCATCAACAATCACGCATGTATAGTGGCGCCCACCAAGGCTTGTAGTGCGACTAGGACCAAACAAATCAATGTGTAATAGTTCTAAGACTATAGTCGTGCTTATTTCATTCTTAGGCTTAAGTGACTCGCGTGTTTGTTTGCCTTTTATGCAAGATTCACACAACTGAAAGTTGTCTAAATCAAGTGTAGGCAATCCTCGTACTAGGTTCTTTCGTTGGAGTTTTTCTAGTGTGGAAATGCCAATGTGTCCTAAACGTCTATGCCACAAATTTACATTAGGTTCGTTTGACATAAAACACTTAACTTTAGCGTCTATCATATCATCTATAGAAAGCGTAAAGATGTTTCCTTCTCGTTTTCCTTTTAAAACGATTTCTCCATTTTTATTTATTATATTGCAATAAGGGTGAGTGAAACACACATCGAAGCCATTGTCACTAAATTGAGAAATGCTAAGAAGATTGTAGGATAAGTTGCTCACCAAATAGACGTTGGAGATTTGAAGAGTGCTTGGATTTCCTATCGTACTTTTTCCGATGATCTTGCCTTCGTTGTTGTCTCCAAAGGTCACTGATCTGCCTTTTGTGACCTTCTTTAATTTTGTGAACAAGCTCGGGTCACCTGTCATCTGCCTCGAGCAGCCACTGTCAAAAAACCACTTTATAGTTGTATCTTTTGATGTGTGGGCTCCCTGCAATGTGCAAAAATGATTTAGGTACCCTTTTAACTTTGGGTCCTTGCGAGTTAGTTAATCACCTCTTGGTAAAAGTACCTTTCGATACCCATACTTGAGTGATCCTTCTTGGTCTAGCAAATGGCAAGAATGTAGATGAAGGTGCAATGTAATAGACATGTGGTGAATGTACTTTCGGCCTTTGGCCAAGAACTCCTTTATACTCATTGTATGTAGGACGTTTTTGATATGTCCTTATGTTTGTGTGCGTAGTGCATGATCTAGATGAATGAAATGGATGACGTGTATGCATTACTTGTTTCTTCTCATATCTATATGGCACAAAATTGTATTTAGCATGATATGAAGAAGAAGTGGGGCATGTGGAAGAGAGAGGTCTTTGCGTCATCTTAGACGCCGTTTTTGGCTTTGGGGTGTCTACTTTCTTAGACACAACGAACTTAGTTGGTTTGGTGGATACTTCATTTGTCTCAACGTATCCCAAACCCGTTTTGTCACTACCATGATTTTTTTATAAGATAATACGATGCAGCATGTTAGATCCCGTATCAAACTGTTTCATCATTTTTCTCTAAGTCTGTATTCCTTGATTTCAAACTTGAAATCTCGGATTTCATTTCATTATTTTGAGTGGTCAATGATGAAATCTCTGTCTTTAATGCATTGATGATGCATGATGACTCTTCTTTAGAATCATTTAATTGAGCGACAAGATTTTCGTTAGAAGATTCTAACATCTTCTTGTCTTCAATTAATCGCTTCTTTTCTTTAGCGAGAGTCTTTCTGAATTTATGCAATTCTAAATACTGACTAAAAAGATCATCATAAGAAGGCTCAGAGTCAGAATCAGAATCAGATGATACCTCATTAGATGCTTTGGACACAAAGCATACTTGTGCAGTCTCTTCTTCGGTTTCAGTCTCGGAATCCGATGTATCACTCCAAGTGGAGGCTTTTAGAGCATGTTTCCTTTGCTTGGGTTCTGAGACGAGTCTATTCTTGTTCCGTTCCTTGTCAGGGTATCTATTTGTTTGCTTTTCCTTATTAGGGCAGTCATATGATAAATGTCCAAGTTTGCCGCATTCATAACATTTAACATCCTTATCATTTGTCTTGGTCTTATTTCTTTTAGTCGAAGTGCCCTTATTTTTGTTTCTAAATGACCTTCTCATAAATTTTCTTAAACCTTTAGCCAATAGAATTAGGTCATCGTTATCCGATTCAGAATCACTATCATCTACGTGATCGGAAGAAGTAGAGACGTATTCATTTGATTTAAAAAGCAATAGCTTTACCTTGTTTAGATGATTCCGATTTCTGTATGGTGAGTTTATTCTCGTAAACCTTAAGTGATCCGATTAACTCTTCCATCTTTATTGAGTTCGTTTCTTTGCTTTCTCTATTGCGATTACTTTAGGGTCCCACTCTGATGGAAGGCTTCGCAAGACTTTCTGTACTTTTTCCTGCATGGTAAAGGCTTTACCAAGAGACTCAAGAGAATTGTAGATGTTAGTTAAACGAAGATCCATATCAACAATAGATTCATTAGGCAATAATTTAAACGACTCAAGTGTGGACATAAGCATGTTTATCTTTGACTCTTTTACTTGACTAGTGCCTTCGTTTTTCATTTCGAGTATTCTCCACATTTCTTGTGCACTAGAACATTTTGAGACATAACTAGACTCACTCTTACTTAAACCATTTAAGAGTAATTGCATAGCCCTAGCATTCATGCTAAGTTTCTTTTTATCATCACTTGTATATTCTTGTCTAGGTTTAACAACTTCTAGTGTGACTCCGTCTACTGTGGATAACTTAGATGGAACAAAAGGACCATCTTCTATAATCGACCAAAGATCAATATCTATTACCATAAGAAAAAGATTCATTCTTAGTTTCCAATGAATAAACGACTCACCGTCAAAAAGAGGAGGCCTTTGGCTCGACATACCTTCTTGCTCGGTTTTGAGATTTGTGGTTGCCATCTCACTGAATCGTTGGATCCTTTGAAGTGAGTGTTTCTGCACTCTGATACCACTTGTAGGATCTGCAAGGCACCACTAGAAGGGGAGGGTTGAATAGTTGGTGCGGAAAGTGTGGTTTTTAAAATTGTTTTGACTCAAAAACTCAACTTCTGAAAACAGTTTCTGTTTTCAGGACCCGTTTTAAAACGTTTTTAAAACTAGGTTGTAGGTCTTCAAAAATTCTGAAATTTTGAGAGTACTTAGCCTCAGATGTTATGAGTATCTCCTAAAAATTTCAGATTTAAATTCAACCTTTAACCCCTTCAAAAATCGTTAGTGGTCAGATTGCGCGAATCTGCCAGAAACGGTAGACTGTTTTGAAAAATTTATTCCTATTTGTACGTAACTCCAATTGCTCTGAAATTTTAACCACTAACCCCTTATATGTTTTATTTAAATGGGTTGAAACAGTTTTGAAAAATTCTTTTGGGAAGTTAGTCAAATACACTCAAAGTCTCAACATTTGCAAGCCTGAAAATCAGACTGCACTAGTCTCAGAACTTTGGATGTTTGGGTGACTTATACTTGTCCAAAAGGGTTGAAACTTGTGCCAAATTAACCCTAAGACGTGTTTCTATTGTTCTGGAAAGTTTCGTAATTTTTGAAAAACGTTTACTATTTTTACGAACGTAATCAAAAAGAGTAAACAGTGCTGAAACAGAATATAAATGCTGAAAGTAAATGACACCAAGAATTTTATACTGGTTCGGTTATAAACAACCTACTCCAGTCTTTGAGGAACACCTTCCTCGGTTCACACTAATCACACAACACAAATACACCTTACCACAGGGTTGATGGAGTTACACACCAACTCCAACCCTTTACAAACCTTGTATGATAAATACAATTGCGCACGAACACCACCACCTTGCAAGATTGAAGATTGATCACACCTTGATCAATCTTTTACAAAGATAAAGAATGTGTGGTGGTCTAAGATAAGCCTATTCAAGAATATGAATATAAGTACAATAGGCTTTTAGAAAGAAGAAAGAAAAAAGTGTAGAAAGAAGAAAGCTTTAGGCGTTTTTGATCTTCAAGAATGTAATGCTTGTTCTTGTCTTTGTTTTGCTCTTCTTCATTTCCTTTTTAAGCATAATGGCCGTCCCCCTTAGAGTCCTTCTCCTCTTGAAAATTATCTTCTAAGTCCTTGGGAGAATATGTGGCATCATTGTGACATGCTCTTGCTTACCTGGCACATCCTCATTGGATGATCATTTAACTTTTGCTTACTTGGCACTCATTGATTGGCTGAATGTTGTCATCATTTGATGACTTGGAAAATCTGAGAATTCCACTAAAAACATGTGCCAAAATCAACATAAAATAGTTGCCATAACTCATAAGATTATCACCCAAATCAAGCAAAATAATTTCTTCACAAAAATGGGTAAAAATTCGGCCATAATGGAGACTTGACATGCTGAAATTTCAGCATGTGATACATGGTGCTTTTATTCAAATTATTTCCAATTTTCTTTGATTTTTCTCTTAGAAATAAATCACCAATTAGTAGACAATAATCTCATCATTTTTGGAAATGAATTTGGACACTAATATGCCCAAGAATTCGCCTAGATGCATTCACACACATGCTGAAATTTTTCAGCATGTGTGATATTCAAGATATCACACTTTATGAATTCAAATTACTTCCAATTCTCCTTCAATCAATCACATATTTCAAGACACAAAATATATCTAATTTGGAGAAGAAAATTCGGCCACCCTATAGTGCACATGCTATAATTTTCAGCATGTGTTACAAATGAGATAAAGTTTGAAACATTACCTTTTGTAGCTTCTTTCTTTAAGTCACCAATCTTGTAAGCTTTATTCTTGACCAATCAATATGCCAACAAGGCTCCACATAGGCTCCATCAAGCGTATTAGGCGTGTATAACATGTATATGCATGTGCTGAATTTTATTTTTGCAAACTTTGTAAAATAGTGCACATTTAATAATACACACATGGCATATTTCAATCAGCCCTTAATTTAATTTTCTAGAACAATTTAAGATGTATGACATATGTAAAAAGTGTCTAGATACGTGTCATATGATGTGCCAAAAATGTTCCATGTGTTGTGTACGTAGAAAACCGAATTTTCGATGTTTATCGATTACCCGATTTTTCTCTAATTAAATTCCAAATTTTTGCACATGTTATATATATTATGTCACACATAATATACATAATATAAACTTTAATTTTTAGCACTTGGCTGGTCTAAAGTGGTGTCATTTTCATGTGACAAAATTGAAATTGGAATCTCCACAATTTGGCCTTAATGTGGGGTGATTTGTGTGTGACAACATGGAATGATTTTATGGCTGGAAATAACATCATAGGCACGAAAATAATGAGTATTTTTGAAGTGTAGGGACTGGCCATCTATTTATGGCAAGTACGTGACACGTTGGCGAAGTTTCGGTATTTGTCCGATACGACAATTTTCGGTTTAAAACCTTTTAACGTGTCGTATTTAATTTGTCATCACCATGACTTATATCATATTATATAAGACCTAAATATACTCATAAATATGAGTTAAGTATGGTGGTGTGACGTTAACGTACGTACGTAAAATATATAACGTGTCGGTAGTACGTTAGAATGTATGTGTATGTGCCTTTTTCAAAAAATCTGAATATATATATTTATATATATATGGCCATGTATATGTGTGGTAAATGAGGAGGTGAAAACTTTCCTTTCTTAATCTTGTTGCCTTTGTGCCTTGTCCAAATGTTGCTTCCTTTAGTGAACTACTTAGTTTAATTAACTAAGTACTTCACTTAATGAACTAGTTTAGTTCATTAATGGTGGCACCTGAAAATAGTATAAACACAACAAATGTTTTCCATTTGATGTAAGCTTTAAAGCTTCATGGCTCGTTAGTACGGCAACATTATATATGAATTGTATAAAGCAAGTTATATGCAATGTATTATGCACATTTATGTCATGCATGTTTTTAAGCACATTTAAATCATGTATTTGAAAATCACTCAAACCCCTTTTTCTCTACAATTTCTTCTTCCATGGCCTTTATCCACTTTTCTGAATTTCGACATTGCAATGCTTGTTGGACATTTTTGGGGTCATCGTCCAACATACCAACATCAAATTCGTGTTCTTGGAGATACACCACATAATCATTAGGTATGGGGGTTCTCCGTTCAAGAGTGATCTTCTTAGGGGGCACTTGTTCTTGGGATACTGTAGGTTCCTGAACTGCATCAGCCGGCAATTCATCGGGTTCTTCGGTAACTTCTTTAAGAACATGAACTTGTTCCTGTGGAGCATCACTACTGGGATGAGATACCTCAGGTGCAGGTATCGCTGATGCTATCTCCCCAAAAGATGGTTCGATTCTCATTTCTGTCGCATCTGAGTGTGCCTCATCTAACTTGATGATCTGCTGATGCAAGTCATTCTCCCCCAGAACCAAAGTATCCTCAAAGAACTTTACCCAATTTGTCTCGGAAAACACTTTACTTGTGGGATCGTAGAATTTATACCCTCGTGACCTTTCTGAGTAACCAACGAAATAGCAACTAACTGTTTTGGTGTCCATATTTCTTTCATTTGGTCTGTAAGGCTTCACCTCTGCTGGACAACCCCAAACCCTTGTGTGGTTAAGGCTAGGCTTTCGCTTAGTCCATAACTCATAAGGGGTCCTTATCGTTGCTTTAGTTGGTACTCAGTTGAGGATGTAAGCTGCAGTTTTAAGCGCTTCTCCCCAGAGGAATAATGGTAGCGTAGTTTGACTCATCATACTACGTACCATATCCATAAGTGTACGGTTTCATCTTTCTGCTACACCATTCATGCTTGGTGACCCAGGCATGGTGTATTGAGGGACAATTCCGTTTTCCTCTAGGTATTTAGCAAATTGTCCTCGACACTATTCTCCTGATCCATCATATCGACCGCAGTATTCACCCCCACGGTTTGATCCGATGGTTTTAATCCTTTTGTTGAGCTATAACTCAACTTCAGATTTAAAGGATTTGAACATATCTATTGCTTGCGTTTTTCCTAAATCAAGAATATGTGGTCAAATCGAGAATAGTCGTCAATAAAGGTGATAAAATAAGAGTGGCCATTTCGAGTAACCGGATGAAATGGGCCACTAATATCGGTATGAATCAACTCTAATGGACTATTCACACGATTTTCTTCATATCTTCGGACTTTAGTTTGTTTTTCTTTAGCACAAATTACACACGAATCTAAGTCGGTTAAGTCTAAAAGATTGAGAATTTCTGTTTTGACAAGACGTTCTATTCTGTTTTTGGTCACATGTCCTAAACGTCGATGCCAAAGTGATCCTGAATTCTCATGAGTTAATTTTGCTTTAACGTTTCGCGTTATAACATGCAAGGTTTCCTGATTTGAAGCAACATTTATTGAATAAAGTTTATCAATTTTGGACATTATACCGTGACCAATCAATCTAGAAGCATGATAAAGTTGGAAATTTCCATTTCCAAAATAACCGTAATATCCACTTTTATCCAATCAATAAAACGAAATAATATTTTGTTTAAACGATGGCACCACAAAAGTGCCATGCAAATCTAGAGAGAAACCGGATGTCAACAACAATCTGAAATGCCCGATGGCTTCAACCTTTATGCCGCTGCCATTTCCCCAATAGATGTATCTTTCATCGTTTCTTGGTTTTCTATGGCTTAGGCAACCTTGTATAGTCACAAATAGGTGAGTCGTTGCTCATGTATCGACCCACCAAGTGGCTATATCCAAAACAAAATTAACTTCAGAACAAACCAAGAACGTACCCTTTTTCTTAAGCCAAGATATATAATCGGTACAGTTCTTCCTTAAATGTCCTTCCTTATTGCAAAAGAAACAAGTTATGCTGTTGGGTGCGTCAACAGTAGACACCCCCCTTTTCCCTTTTACTTGCCTTTAGCACATCTTTAACCGTAGCTTTGCGTTTCTTACCACCAAACTTGGTGGCGACAACATTCATAATTTCATGCCCTCTTATGCTGCCATTTCCACGGTACTGTTTCGAGCAAAGTTTCTTTAAGAGATTGCCTGCCTCGGCTTTCTCATTCTTTACATATCTTTGCTCGAGATCGGCTAAAAATTCTTTAGCCGTCGTGGACTCAGAAACATGTCCCCTGAAGCATTTGGGGATAGTCTTTTGCATGATCATAAGACACATACGATTTGATCGTAGCTAGCGTGCCATGTGAGATTTTTCCTCACTGGTACTTTTGTCTGTTAGCACAGCTGGACGGTCTATCTGTAACGCAGTGTCTAGATCAGTAATCCCCAGAAAGATCTCAAATTGACCTTTCCATTGCTTATAGTTTGAACCGTTCATTGTAGGAATATCCTTAATGTTAGACATTATTGCTGAAAAGCAAACAAGAAACATACTTAAATACACAACACATGTAATCTTTAAACTGCATACAAACCAAATATCAAAATAGAACCCCGATTCCATCTACCAATTATGTTTCAGTATTAGGGCCCTTTGGAGTCATCCCAATATCTTCCAACAATTGGGTGTAGTGGTCAATATGACGGCTCTCCAAGCACGGGTTAACCACCTTTCTTTGGGCCGATGAGTTAACCTATGCATTTAAAGCTTCGCCGCTGGCCCTATTTGGGTCCACTACCATGCTCATATGTGTTTTCGACAATCACACCTTCCTTTGGGCCAGTTAATGATTGCCTCCAACACATACATGCCCTTCACGATCATAACAAATATAGTGGCGATGATATGATTGTCGCACTTTAAGGGGATCATATTAAAGCCCTACATTTGCTAAGTTGCATAACTTTATGGTTCTAAATGATCCGCAGTTTCCCGACTGACCTTTTTGCACTTACTGTGCATACTTAACCCCAACATCCGTTTTTTTTCTTAAACCAATTCGAACCAGCTTGATTCCCTTTACGGCTCAAATAAGAACCACCTTGAACCAAGTTCAGTTCTCCTTACGGTTTAAGAAAACAATATCTTTATCAATCAATATAATAGGTGATATAACCTTATGATGGGTCACATTGAGTGTGAAATGAACCGATTCAGTAATACTCACTTGCCATATGGGTGTATTACCATTCCACATAATTTCCAGGCCACCGGTGGGGTCACAATGATCTCGCTTAAGTACCAGATTTCTTAGACAAAACTATGTGTACGGTGTTTTTATCACAACTCAATGAGTCATCTATCATGAGTATAAACCACATTGATTGATAAGTGTTGGTTAATTCAGTCAACTTAATCCATCGAATTAACTTGGTTGAACTCGGTCAAACCGGGTCAAACAAGATTTGGATCATTATTGGATTAAGTTCTTTAACTTTATTTGTTCATTTGTTAACATGCATAAACATAAGGCATAAATAAATAAATAAACAATTAACTGCATGCATATAAAGAAATACTGCAATAATAACGGAAAATTAAGCTTAACACTTGATTATTATTATATTGGATTTTTTTAAAACAATAACAATAATAATAACAAGAATTTATTATTATTATTATTATTATTATTATTATTATTATTATTATTATTATTATTATTATTATTATATTATTATTATTATTATTATTATTATTATTATTATTATTATTATTATTACTATTTTCTTTAATAAACTTTAAATAATAACAATAATAATGGAATTATTATCATTATTATTTATTTTATTTGCCTTTAAAAGAAACTTTAAAATAATAATAATAATTACTTATTATTATTACTATTTTCCTTTAATAATAACAACAATAATAATTAAATCATCATCATCATTATTATTATTTTCTTTAAAAGGAGACTTTAAAATAATAATAAAAAACAATTTGTTATTACTACTATTTTCCTTAAAAGAAACTTTAAATAATAATAATAAAATTATTATTATTCACTTAATCAAAAACAATAACAATATACACATAAATAACAAAAAAACTGAAATTAAATAAGGGGAAAGGAGGGTCGGTTAGAAGCCGCCTAGCCCAATCTGAATCCGGATTGTTTTTTATTTTTGAAATTACTTGAATTTGCGTCGAAGCCATATTCTGAACCGGGTCGAATCCTTACCAGACCCAACCCGCCAGCAAGCCTCCAGCGCCATAAGCCCAAAAAAATTCCTAGAATTTCTGCCTGGAGGACGGGATTCGAACCAGGGATTATGCTGATAATATCCCAGGCGCTGGCCAATGGGCCAGCAGTCCTTTTGTGTTATTAATGGAGAGGTTTTATATGTTTATTAAATTTCACAGAATTCCAGAAACAAAAACGTAGCCGGAATTTTCGCAGGGATAGGACTTGAGCACGCGACATTTGACCCGAAAACTGGAGCGCAGACCACCAGAGCCAGCGGTGATTTATACAAAAAAAACTGAAACCTTCTTCTTCAACAAAACTTGTTCCCATAAAAACATTTTTGACCCGAAAAATTTCCGTTTAATCTGAACACGTACGCTGTTGTTAATCTGAACACGTATGCTGCAACTGCTCCAGTTGATGATGAATCTGGCGTGATCCAAGGATTCACGACCTCCCACCAATTGTTGATACACACCTTGACTGGTTTCAACAATTCACTGCTTTACCCGATGGAGAGGCTAGGCAGTGTGGGCTTTATAGAAAATTTGGCATACCTTCCCTCTAATATACTGTAACGGCCGCTCCCTTTTTGGTACTGCGTATGCGTCTGTTTTGATGATTTGAGGAGGTGAATCCTCCACCTTTATATAGAGGAGGATGGAAGGATCTGATAGGTTAGGATTTAAATTTAAACTTAAATTTAAATTTAAATTTAAACTTAAATTCAAATTTAAATCTAAATTTAAAACCCAACCTTATCTTTATTAAATATTATCTAATAATAATAATAAATATTATTATTAATATTATTTAATATTTAATTATTGTACCAATAATTATCTACTAGCCACACGTGGGTTGTCGCTCCTCAGGAACCAGATGTCGTACACTTTATGGTCGTAATCACTTTGAGCCCATCCATCGCGGCCTCTGACCATATGACTTTCTACATATTCGGGTTTCCATTTTAGACCACACTATACATCCACGAACATAACCGATGATCATTTAACGTGTGGTTGTTTTACATAATAATTAATATTATTACGTGACATATGTGACATATAATATTATCATACATAACGTCCACCTTATGATTAATTCGTATGAACTTTATCAATGTGCTGCTCATCACACGTATCTCGAATTAATCCCAACACAATAGCCAGAAAAATAATAACACCTTTTATAGCATAATCAACCATATCACCTTGCCGAAAATAAATGCGAACAGGTTGTGGACGTCACACCTTTGGCATATGTACATAAAAATACCATATACTCTGCACCTCAAACACATTAGTAGAGACAGTATAAACTGAGGAAGCTCCTCTATGGCTCTGATGCCATGTTGGAATTTAAAACCAAATGACAAATCAGAAAATGAAAGAGAACCGGAAGAATGAATGAAACAAATTGATGCAGAAATGAAGCCAAATGAAGAAGAAGAAATCCACTCATTGCTTCTCTCAGTTTCTTACACTCTAGAATTACAAAAATGAGAAAAGAAAAAACATATATATAAAGAAGGTAGCATAATTGTGCCATTGGGGTTGCCTGGCAGGAATGGGATGAGATCACCTCACTCATTTTTCCCTCACCTTACGCGTCGCCGCATGACACGTGGCAGCAGGGGTGGGTGGTGAGGCTAGATGAGAGTGACCCGCATCTAGCCTCACCACCCACTCCTGATGCCACGTATCGTGTGGTGACGCATGGGGTGAAGGATTTAGGATGAGGGGATTCTAACCTGGCATAAATTGCTGTCAATAACGGCTAAAAAATAATGACTGTCTAAGTGTCATAATTCGGTAGTAGTGCTGACTACGAAGAACGAGAAAGCACCACTAACCAACAACGACAACATAATACTCCGACTGTCAGAACATCACACAAGGAGAGGTGATGAGAGCACTGAATAGGTTGGGAAGAGCTAAAGCAGTCTGCCTAGATAACATACCCATTGAGGCGTAGAAGTATTTAGGAGAGGAAGGGGTCCAATGGCTAACTACCTCTGTTCGACCGTATTTACCAAATAGGGAAGATGCTAGATGAGTGGAGAAAAAGTGTTGTGGTCCCCCTATATAAGAACAAAGGAGACGCACAGTGTTGTGAGTCATACCATGAAGTTACGGGAAAGAGTAATCGACATTCGAGTTAGGAGAGAAACTCAGGTTACGGTGAACCAATTTGGGTTTATGCCAGGTAGGTCAACTACGGAAGCAAGCACATTCTCAGGAGATTAATGGAAAAGTATAGGGAGAAGAAGCGCGATTTACATATGGTTTTCATCGATCTTGAAAAAGCGTATGATAGTGTGTCACGTAGCCTGATATGGGATAGTCTGGATGCAAGAGGGATCCCTATGAAGTATATAGACATAATTAGAGAATGTATGCTATGACAAAAACCACCGTTCGTACGCCTGTGGGGGAATACAGACTTCTTTCCGGTAGAGGTCGGTCTCCATCAAGGGTCTGTGTTGAGCCCATTTCTTTTTGCGAGTTGTCAAAGCCGATGCAGGAGGTAGTTCTGTAGTGTATGCTTTTTGCTGACGATATTGTATTAGTTGCAGAGAGTAGACTTACCCTGAGTATGACACTAGAGCAGTGGAGAGGCGTTTTAGAGAGAAAAGGCTTAAAGATTAGCTGTTCTAAGACCGAGTATCTACACTGCGACTTCAGCAGCGTAGCAGACAGTGAGGATAGCCAGCTCACCATCGATGGTCAAGTGGTACCACAGATAAGTAAGTTTAAGTACCTAGGATCATTTGTGCAGCAGAATGGCGACATAGATAATGATGTAGCACATCGAGTTCAAGCAGGCTGGTGTAGATGGAGGGCAGCCTCAGGGGTGCTGTGTGACAAAAATTTCCAACTAAATTAAAGGAAAAATTTTATAGGGTGGCAGTGCGACCAGCAATGCTGTATGGGACAGATTGCTTGGCCATCAAAAGGTCACAATTACAGAAGATGGAAGTAGCAGAGATGAAGATGTTAAGATGGATGTGTGGGCATACAAGGTTAGACCGGATCAGAAACGAAGTGTTTCAAGAAAGGTTAGGCATGGCTAGTATAGCAGATAAGATAAGGGAGGGCAGAATGAGATGGTTTGGGCAAGTCAAGCGGAGACAGACAACGGCGTCGGTCAGAGCAATTGAAAGCCTCATTGTAGAGGGGAACAGGAGCAAAGGCAGACCCAAACTGACTTAGGATGAGCAGATAAGGCACGACCTACTAGATTTGCACCTCTCTGAGGACATGGTCCAGGATAGGAGGTCATGGAGACATAAGATTAGGTTAATGAGGTATAGGACATATATAGAGAAACTTTAGAGTATATTTAGGGACATAGATAGGCGTAGACACTATCTACGCTTTAGATTAACTTTCTACTTGGTTGCGTATGTTATACTGTTGTTTTACATTACATGTACATATACACGTGATGTTTATTTTAATATCGAAAGTCTTTTCTTTGTATTTCTTGAATTTCCTCACTAACACACTAGCACAGCATATCTATATTATCATGTCATTTATGTAGGTACATATAGAGCCGGGGGTCTCACTGGAAGCAGACTCTTTATCCCTTGGGATAGAGGTATTGTTTGCCTACCACTTACCCTCCCCAGACCCTAACGATAGCTTTTGCTGTCGTTGGGATATACTGGGTCCAGATGATGATGATGATGATGAAAAGTGTCATAATTCGGACGACATGCCCCTTATTTTAAGTTCACTTGTATGAACTTTAAATATACATATTTATGTATTTACATTGGAGTAGCGTGCATTTATATCTTAACATGTATATACAAATGTGTTACATTTCTCTGTTTCGTATGGTTTTTGAGTTTGAATATATTGGTCTGAGCCCCGTATAATCGGCATATATCTCAATACTTCTCTTTCCTTGTTAGGCTATATCTCTTGTTTATTATTTGGTTTATGCACTTGCTCACTTCCCCACACTGTGTTTGCATGGGTCACTGCTCGTTGCCTGCACGCATCCTCTGTGGGCTTTATGCTCCACAAGAGGATTATCTACCTCGGTCGCTTACATTTCTGGACTATCGCGGTATTTTCATATGCGCACCATCATGGGGTTTACATTGGCTATGCTACTTGGATTCTCCTAGACGTCAGACTTTCCGTTGTAGGCTCACTTTCTTTAGCTTACTTTTACACTGTTTCTTCCTTTGCTTATGGATTCCCATTGTATGAAACATTTAACCCATATAAATATGTACACTTTTCCCTTCTTCCAAGGTTTTCTCCACAAGTGTAGTTTTCTTTGGCAAGATTTTAATGTGGCATATCATATATGGTTGAATGATGCATTCCCTTATTCGAATTTTTTGATAGATACTGTACTTTGAAATAGCATTAGATGTAGTTTCACCCAGTAGCTACTATATACATCAATGTATTACTGCTTTCCCTGCCACAAATGAGGTTTTTCTAATAAGATATTCAATGTTTCACCAAAAAAATATTCATGCATTTATGAGGGGCAACAATATATACATGCATGATCCATGAGTTTATACCAAAATAAACACATAAGTTTTGCAAACGCATAGAAAATATACCAAGGTTACTTGCATCGATTCGGGTATACTATACCGTAATTGAATTCCGGATGGTTGAAACCGATTGTAGAGAAAAAGAGTTTGAGTTATTTACAAATGCATGATTTAAATGCTACGTGCTTACAAAATGCATGAACAAATTACTACTTGACACGTTTATGTGATAAACATGCTTTATATGCTTATATATATTGTTGTCATGCTAACAAGTCATGAAGCGTTAAAGCTTACATCATATGGCAAACATTTGTTGTATTTGTACTAATTTCAGGTGCCAGAATTAATGAACTAAACTAGTTCGTTAAGTGAAGTGCTTAAGTTAATAAACTAACTAGTTCATTAAATGGAGACATATTTGGTGGAAGCTATATGGCAATAAATTTGAGAATGGAAGTCTTCTCCCTAATGCATTATTCGCCATATATACATAATTAAAGATATGTATGCTGAGATGAAAACAATCATTCGTATGCCTGTGGGGAATACGGACTTCTTCCCAGTGGAGGTAGGCCTCCATCAAGGGTCTGCGTTGAGCCCATTTCTTTTTGCAGTTGTCCTTGACGAGTTGTCAAAGCCGATACAGGAGGCAGTTCCGTGGTGTATGTTTTTGCTGACAATATTGTATTAGTCGCAGAGAACAGACATACCCTGAGTATGAGACTAGAGCAGTGAAGAGGTGTTTTAGAGAGAAAAGGATTAAGGATTAGCTGTTCTAAGAACCAGTATCTGCACTGCGACTTCAGCCGCGTAGCCGATAGTGAGAATAGCCAGCTCACCATCGATGGTCAAGTGGTACCACAGGTAAGTGAGTTTAAATACCTAGGATCATTTGTGCAGCAGAATGGGGACATAGATAGTGATGTAGCACATTAAGTTCAAGCAGGCTAGTGTAGATGGAGAGCGGCCTCAGACATGTTGTGTGACAAGAATTTTCCAACTAAATTAAACGAAAAATTTTATAGGGTGTCAGTGCGACCGGCAATGCTATATGGGATAGACTGCTGGGCCATCAAGAAGTCACAATTGCAGAAGATGAAGTGGCAGAGATGAAATGTTGAGGTGGATGTGTGGGCATACAAGCTAGACCAGATCAGAAACGAGTTGTTTAGAGAAAGGTTAGGCGTGGCTAGTATAGCAGATAAGATAAGAGAGGGAAGAATGAGATGGTTTGGGCATGTCAAGCGGAGACAGACAAAGACGTCGGTCAGAGCAATTTTAAAGCCTCATTGTAGAGAGAAACAGGAGTAAAGGCAGGCCTAAACTGACTTGGGATGAGCAGATTAGGCACGACCTACTAGATTTGCACCTCTCTGAGGACATGATCCAAGATATGAGTTCATGGAGACATAAAATTAAGGTTAACGAGGTATATGCATATATAGGGACACCTTAGAGCATATTTAGGGACATAGATAGGCGTATACAATATCTACGCTTTAGGTGACTTTGCACTTGTTTGTTTATGTTTTACCGTTGTTTTGCATTAAATGTACATATACACGTTATGTGTATCGAAAGCCTCTTCTTGGTATTTCTTGAATTTCCTCACTAACACACTAGTGCATCATATCTCTATTATTATGTCATTTATGCAGGTACATATAGAGCCGGGGGTCTCACTGAAAGCAGACTCTCTATCCCTTTGGACAGAGGTATTGTTTGCCTACCACTTACCATCCCCAGACTCTAGCGATAGCTTTTGCTGTCATTGAGATATACTGGGTACGGATAATGATGATGAAGATGATATATATCCATATTTTTAAAAAAAGAAAGGCACAATACATAACCACCGACACGTCACATATATTATAAACGTACGTCGATGTCACACCACTATACAACTCATATTTATGAGAATATTCAGGTCTTATATCATATGATATAAGTCATGGTGAAGTATGAATTATAACGACATGTTACAAGGTCATAAACCAAAAATTGTCGTATCGGGTGACTACCGAAAAACCACCGATATATCACGTACTTACCATATAAATATGGCCAGCTCATATACTTCAAAAATGGCTAAAATATTTGTGGCTCATATGTTACAAAAGCCACTAAGTCATTCCATGTTGGCACACACAAATCACCCTCAATTTAGGCTAGATTTGTGGAGAATTCAAATTCAATCTTATATTCTACACATGTGACGTTTTTCTTTGGCCATTAGAGATGAATATACACTTCATTTTATGTATATTATCTGTGACATAATATATATTACATGTGCAAGAAGTTTGAAATTAATCGGTGAAAAATAACGTAATCGACGAAATTCGAAAATTCGGTTTTCTACGAACATACACACATGGGACGTTTTTGGCATAAGGGTAACATGTATCTAGACACTTTTTACACATTCAAGACATGTTAAAGTGTTCTACAAAGTTCAAAATAGGTCTGATTATTATTACCATATATGTGTAAATATTGTATATTATTTGACAAAGCTTGCCAAAATAAAATTTCAGCACATGTGCAGCAAATTCACACGCCTAATACATCCATGTCGGAGCCAAGGTAGAGCTAATTTGGCAATTCAATTGATGGAGGATATGACACACAAGGTTGGTGACATTGAAGAGGGCACCATATAAGGAAAGAATTCAAAAGAGACATATGCTGAAAATTTCAGCATATGTCTACTAAGTGGGGCGATTTTTCCACCCTCAATGGTCTTCAATTGTCTTCCAAAATTGAAGGGGGATTAATGTGTGATTGTATGATAATTATTTGACTAGAATTTGAGCACATGTTTTCAGATTTTTTTAGAATTTATAGCTCATTACAAGGGTGCCAAGGTTGACCAATTAACAAGTGACAACTAAGCAAGGTCAAGTCATCCTTCCAATCATATTGCACCAAGTAAGCAAGATTGTGACATCTTATACACAACAAAATCTTCCAAAGACATTAAAGACAATTCTCAAGAAAGAAGAGAACCCTAGAGGTGCGGCCAAAGTATGACAAAAGGCAAGATGGTGCTAGACAAGGCTAAGCTACAATTCATATTCTCACAAGTGCAAAAAGCTAGACTACTCTCTTCTTCTTCCTTCCTTTCTTCTTCTTATTAGTCTCAAGCCTATTTTTCATATATTCCAAATATTATATAGGCTTTGGATATACCACCCATACACATTCATTGCTTGTAAAAGGTTGATCAAGGTGTGATCAATCCTTCATTCGATCGGTGGTGGTGTTCGTTGTAGGACCTGCAAGGCACCACTAGAAGGGAGGGTTGAATAGTGGGCGTGAAAATTTTGGTTTTTAAAATTTTTCGACCCAAATACCCAACTTCTGAAAAAAGTCTTTTTTCAGGTCCGTTTTGCAACGTTTGAAAAACTAGGTTACAGCCTTCAAAATTCTGAAATTGGAGAGATTGTAGTCTCAGATGTTTTGAGTATCTCCTACAATGTTCAGATCAAAATTCAACCTCTAACCCTTTGAGAAATTGTTTGTGATCAGATTGCGCAAATATGCCAGAAACAGTAGTCTGATTTAAAAAATTTATTTCGACTAATCCGTAACTCCAAATGGCCTGAAAATTTAATGAAAACACCGTTAGTATTTATTTAAATGGGATGAAATAGTTATGAAAATTCCTTTGGGAAGTATGTCAAATACTTTAAAGTTCTCAACCTTTGAAAGTCTGAAAATCAGATTGCACTAGTCTCACAACTATTAACGTTTGAATGACTTATACTATTTAAATGGATTGAAACTGCACCAAATGAAACTTAAGAGATGTGGCTATGTTTCTGCAAAGTTTGTGATTTTTGAAATTTGTTTGATATTTTTATACTGCAATGAAAAGTGATGCAAAGTGTTGGAAAACTGAAAGTAAAAAGCTGAAAGTAATAACACCGATAATTTTATACTGGTTCGGTTACCCAACCTACTCCAGTCTTCGAGGACACCTTCCTCAGTTATCATTAAACAAAATAATACCTTACCACAAATTCTTGATATTTTCTTCACTTCTTGTGAGATTTTGGTTTTCTTGGTTTTCCATGAAAAACCTATGTTAAGATCCTTCAAGTTGAGCATTTTGAAGGTGTTGCCATTGCTAAAAGGTGCCATCCAGGAGGCCGTATTGGTTTGCCTGATCAACGACCATCTTGAAGTGTTGGTCTTGCTCATTTGGATGCACACGTTTTTATCACTATGGAGCAAGGACATGTCTTCCTCTTGTGCCTAACACCTTTGTGAGGGACTTTTGGAAGGTGGAATTGTTGGAGCCCACGTCTTTCACGCATCAAATAACGATGACTTAGGTCATACACATGATAATGTTGAGAAGCATGAATGGGTTATTTATAATATCCTTTGTTTGAGTGTCTTGATAGTGACATTCCATATGATAGTGCTGAAAACTTCTATTTGCATGCATATGAATCTGAAATTCCACTTGATGTTACATTGTAAAACAGATTTTGAGGATGATAATCTACATGTTAGTGCTGATTTGTGCTTTGTTGAGCATGATAGCTCAAATACATCTGATTTAGAAGTTCTGAGTAGCGTACAAGGTACGTTGTTTATTCCTCAGGTATTACATACTTTATCTTTCATGCATGACAAATCTATGAGAGGAGTCTTCTACCTACCATGTTAGTGCATCCTAAAACACATTAGAAAGAGGTGCTTCTTGTTGAGTGTTCATGTAGATTTGTGCTACGATGTGTCGTTATTTGCATATGTCGTCATTCACTTGATTGCTCACCCTAAGCATGTAAGACTTAAATTATGTATGATCATTCTTCAACTTGTATCTTACATAGTTTATGAGTCATTTGTGGAGTATCCCTCTTATCCAATTGTGTGTTTAGATTTGAAGTCGTATCATTTTGCAAACCTCACATCTTTCCCTCATGAACCCTTCGATTCCAGGGCGAATTTTCATGAGGAGGGGGAGATTTATAGAGATCGGGATCCCATCAAGTGGTCATGGGCCCCATGACAGAAGGAGGCAAGAGAACTAGGTCATCAAGTTGGAACCTTTTTATACAAACATTTTCAAGATAAACCTAAGGGTTCATTGGGTTCACTTCCTTGAACCTACACCATGAACGTGTAGGAGGCGCGTGGTGTGTGTGCTTATGTTTGAATTTTGTGATCTTTGTTTTATGTGTTTGCCTTGTAGGGTAAGTAGGTGCGTGAAAAGTCCAAGCCAAATGGAGGTCCACAAAGGGGTTAAAGGCGTGTGTGTTCAAAAGGAAGACAAAGGAATGTTGTTCATGAGGAGAATGTTTGTCTCAACAAGTTCAAATGTGGTCCAAGCTGGAATCTCTTCTTAAATTTAGTTCAAGATTATCTCCATCCACAACAAAAGAGGCGCCCATTTGGAAATTCAAAAGTGGAGATTAAATTGAATTCAAACTTGAATTTAAATTCAACCGTTATTTGAATTCAAGTTTCAACCAATTTGAGATTTAGACTTTAAGAGATTCTCAAGCCTTATCTTGAGACATTCCACACGCCAGTGTGGAGGACAATGAAGAGGAAATCACAATTCAAATCGAATCCAAGTTTGAATTCAAATTCAAGCTCAAATTTGGGTTCAAGCTTCAACCTAGCTTTGAATTCAACTCCAACCATCTCATCAACATCAAATCAAGTCTCCAACATCCTCACCACTTATCAAGGACGGCTGGATATAGTAGGGTTGGCATTCTACAAGCAGATTCAAGTTTTAGTTAGAATTTATCTTGGTTTGAATTTCAACCAAATTTTAAATTTAAATATTTGGTAGCTAGCTTCATTTGAAATAATTTCTAGCCATTTTAAGGCTCGAGGAGCACGTTTTCTAGTCTATAAATAGGGCCTTTTGGCCGAATTTTAGGAAGAACTTTTGGATGAATAACAATTCTTGATATTTTCTTCACTTCTCGTGAGATTTTGTTTTCTTGGTTTGCATTAAAAACCTAAGTTAGATCCTTCAAAGTTAAGCATTTTGAAGGTGTTGCCATTGCTAAAAGGTGCCGTCCAGGAAGGCCGTATTGGTTTGCCTGATCAACGACCATCTTGAAGTGTTGGTCTTGCTCATTTGATCCACACGTTTTTATCACTAAGGGGCAAGGGGAAGTATTCTTCCTTGTGCCTAACCCTTTGTGAGGGACGTTTGGAAGGTGGAATTGTTGGAGCCCACGTCTTGCACGAATCAAATAACGATGACTTAGGTCATACACATGATAATGTTGAGAAGCATGAATGGGTTATTTATAATAATCCCTTGTTTGAGTGTCTTTATCGTGACATTCCATATGATAGTACTGAAACTTCTAATTTGTGTGCATATGAATCTGAAATTCCTCTTGATGTTACATTGCAAACTGATTTCAAGGATGATAATCTACATGTTAGTGCTGATTTGTGCTTTGTTGAGGCATGATATCTCAAATACATCTGATTTGGAAGTTCTGAGTAGCATACAAGGTACGTTGTTTATTCCTCAGGTATTACGTACTTTATCTTTCATGCATGACAAATCTTATGAGAGGAGTCTTCTACCTACCATGTTAGTGCATCCTAAACACATTAGAAAGAGGTGCTTCTTGTTGAGTGTTCATGTAGTTGGTGCTACGATGTGTCGTTATTTGCATATGTCGTCATTCACTTGATTGCTCACCCTAAGCATGTACGACTTAAATTATGTATGATCATTCTTGAACTTGTATCTTACATAGTTTATTAGTCATTTGTGGAGCATCCCTCTTATCCAATTGTGTGTTTAGATTTGAAGTCGTATCCTTTTGCAAACCTCACATCTTTCCCTCATGAAACCTTCAATTCCAGGGCGAATCTTATTGAGGATGGGGAGATTTATGAGGATCGGTGATCCCATCAAGTGGTCATGGGCTCCATGACAAGGAGGGCAAGAGAACTAGGTCAGCAAGGTTGGAACCTTTTATACAAACATGTTCAAGATAAACCTATGTTCATTGGTTCACTTCCTTGAACCTACACCATGAACGTGTATGAGGCGCGGGTGTGTGCTTATTTTTAATTTTGTGATCTTTGTTTTATGTGTTTGCCTTGTAGGTAAGTATGTGCGTGAAAAGTCCAAGCCAAATGGAGGTCCGCAAAGGGTTAAAGGCGTGTGTGGTTGAAAAGGGAGAGCAAAAGGAATGTTGTCATGAGGAGAATGTTGTCTCAACAAGTTCAAATGTGGTCCAAGCTGGAATCTCTTCTTAATTTAGTTCAAGATTATCTCCATCCACAACACAAGGGACGCCCATTTGGAAGTTTCAAAGTGGAGATTGAATTAAATTCAAACTTGAATTTAAATTCAACCGTTATTTGAATTCAAGTTTCAACCAATTGAGATTTAGATTTTAAGAGATTCTCAGCCTTATCTTGAGACATTCCACACGCCAGTGTGGGAGGAAAATGAATAGGAAATCACAATTCAAAATCGAATCCAAGTTTGAATTCAAATTCAAGCTCAATTTGGATTCAAGCTTTAACCAAGCTTTGAATTCAACTCCATCACCTCATCAACATCAAGTCTCCAACATCCTCACCACTTATCAAGGACGGCTGGATATAGTAGGGTTGGCATTCTACAAGCAAATTCAAGTTTTAGCTAGAATTTATCTTGGTTTGAATTTCAACCAAATTTTAAATTCAAATATTTGGTAGCTAGCTCTGTTTGAAATAATTTCTAGTCATTTTAAGGCTTGAGGAACACGTTTTCTAGTCTATAAATAGGGCCTTTTGGGCCGAATTTTAGGAAGAACTTTTGGATGAATAACAATCCTTGATATTTCTTCACTTCTTTGTGAGATTTTGTTTTCTTGGTTTTGCATTAAAAACCTAAGTTAAGATCCTTCAAAGTTGAGCATTTTGAAGGTGTTGCCATTGCTAAAGGGTGCCGCCAGGAAGGCCGTATTGGTTTGCCTGATCAACGACCATCTTAAAGTGTTGGTCTTGCTCATTTGATCCACACGTTTTTATCACTAAGGAGAAAGGGAAGTCTTCTTCCTTGTGCCTTACCCTTTGTGAGGGACGTTTGGAAGGTGGAATTGTTGGAGCCCACGTCTTGCACGCATCAAATAACGATGACTTAGGTCATACACATGATAATGTTGAGAAGCATGAATGGGTTATTATAATAATCCCTTGTTTGAGTGTCTTATCGTGACATTCCATATGATAGTGATGAAACTTCTAATTTGTGTGCATATGAATCTGAAATTCCACTTGATGTTACATTGCAAACTGAAATTCCCACTTGATGTTAGTGCTGATTTGTGCTTTGTTGAGCATGATAGCTCAAATACATCTAATTTGGAAGTTCTGAGTAGCATACAAGGTACGTTGTTTATTCCTCAGGTATTACATACTTTATATTTCATGCATGACAAATCTTATGAGAGGAGTCTTCTACCTACCATGTTAGTGCATCCTAAACACACTTGGAAAGAGATGCTTCTTGTTGAGTGTTCATGGTAGATTGTGCTACGATGTGTCGTTATTTGCATATGTCGTCATTCACTTGATTGCTCACCCTAGCATGTAAGACTTAGATTATGTATGATCATTCTTGAACTTGTATCTTACATAGTTTTATGAGTCATTTGTGGAGTATCCATCTTATCCAATTGTGTGTTTAGATTTGAAGTCGTATCCTTTTGCAAACGTCCACATCTTTCCCTCATGAACCCTTCGATTCCAGGGCGAATCTTCTTGAGGAGGGGGAGATTTATGAGGATCGGGGATCCCATCAAGTGGTCATGGGCCCCATGACAAGAAGGAGGGCAAGAGAACTAGGTCATCAAGTTGGAACCTTTTTATACAAACATGTTCAAGATAAACCTAAGGTTCATTGGGTTCACTTCCTTGAACCTACACCATGAACGTGTAGGAGGCGCTGTGTGTGTGCTTATTTTGAATTTTGTGATCTTTGTTTTATGTGTTTGCCTTGTAGGTAAGTATGTGCGTGAAAAGTCCAAGCCAAATGGAGGTCCACAAAGGGTAAAGGCGTGTGTGTTAAAAAGGAGACAAAAGGAATGTTGTCATGAGGAGAATGTTTGTCTCAACAAGTTCAAATGTGGTCCAAGCTGGAATCTCTTCTTAAATTTAGTTCAAGATTATCTCCATCCACAACAAAGGGGCGCCCATTTGGAAGTTCAAAAGTGGAGATTGAATTGAATTCAAACTTGAATTTAAATTCAACCGTTATTGAATTCAAGTTTCAACCAATTTGAGATTTAGATTTTAAGAGATTCTCAGCCTTATCTTGAGACATTCCACACGCCAACGTGGAGGACAATGAAGAGGAAATCACAATTCAAAATCGTAATCCAAGTTTGAATTCAAATTCAAGCTCAATTTGGATTCAAGCTTCAACAAAGCTTTGAATTCAACTCCAACCACCTCATCAACATCAAATCAAGTCTCCAACATCCTCACCACTTATCAACGACGGCTGGATATAGTAGGGTTGGCATTCTACAAGAAAATCAAGTTTTATCTAGAATTTATCTTGGTTTGAATTTCAACCAAATTTTAAATTCAAATATTTGGTTAGCTAGCTCTGTTTGAAATAATTCTAGCCATTTTAAGGCTTGAGGAACACGTTTTCTAGTCTATAAATAGGGCCTTTGGCCGAATTTTAGGAAGAACTTTTGGATGAATAACAATTCTTGATATTTTCTTCACTTCTTGTGAGATTTTGTTTTCTTGGTTTTGCATTAAAAACCTAAGTTAAGATCCTTCAAAGTTGAGCATTTTGAAGGTGTTGCCATTGCTAAAAGGTGCCGTCCAGGAGGCCGTATTGATTTGCTTGATCAACGACCATCTTGAAGTGTTGGTCTTGCTCATTTGATCCACACGTTTTTATCACTAAGGAGCAAGGGGAAGTGTTCTTCCTTGTGCCTACCCTTTGTGAGGGACGTTTGGAAGGTGGAATTGTTGGAGCCCACGTCTTGCACGCATCAATAACGATGACTTAGGTCATACGCATGATAATGTTGAGAAGCATGAATGGGTTATTTATAATAATCCTTGTTTGAGTGTCTTTATCGTGACATTCCATATGATAGTACTGAAACTTCTAATTTGTGTGCATATGAATCTGAAATTCCACTTGATGTTACATTGCAAACTGAAATTCCACTTGATGTTAGTGCTGATTTGTGCTTTGTTGAGCATGATAGCTCAAATGCATCTGATTTGGAAGTTCTGAGTAGCATACAAGGTACGTTGTTTATTCCTCAGGTATTACATACTTTATCTTTCATGCATGACAAATCTTATGAGAGGAGGCTCGTACCTACCATGTTAGTGCATCCTAAACACATTGAAAAGAGGTGCTTCTTGTTGAGTGTTCATGTAGATTTGTGCTACGATGTGTCGTTATTTGCATATGTCGTCATTCACTTGATTGCTCACCCTAAGCATGTAAGACTTAATTATGTATGATCATTCTTGAACTTGTATCTTACATAGTTTATGAGTCATTTGTGGAGTATCCATCTTATTCCAATTGTGTGTTTAGATTTGAAGTCGTATCCTTTTGCAAACCTCACATCTTTCCCTCATGAACCCTTTGATTCCACGGCGAATTCTTGAGGAGGGGGGAGATTTATAAGGATCAGGGATCCCATCAAGTGGTCATGGGCCCCATGACAAGAATGAGGTCAAGAGAACTAGGTCATCAAGTTGGAACCTTTTTATACAAACATGTTCAAGATAAACCTAAGGTTCATTGGGTTCACTTCCTTGAACCTACAACATGAACGTGTAGGAGGCGCGTGTGTGTGTGCTTATTTTGAATTTTGTGATCTTTGTTTTATGTGTTTGCCTTGTAGGTAAGTAGGTGCGTGAAAAGTCCAAGCCAAATGTGATGCACAAACACTCAGCTATTGTAGGACCTTTCTTCAACTCACTAAACCAGCTGGAACCAAGAAGGAAGGGCAAAACATTCATGGAACACCAAACACTTCAACCTGTCCAGATTTCAGCCAAGTAGATGAACTCTTCAGCAAATGAATTCAACTTGAGTGAGCAAGCCTTAAACCCTCTCAAACAATATCCATCCCAAGCATATGAAGTGATACAATCAAGAATTAGTTCAGGTTTCTTGAAGGGAATCAAAGAATCAAGTTAAAAACTGAAAACAGTTTTTTTGGAAGCAAAGTTGCTGTTTTTTGTATTCTGAAAATCTGAGTCTTCAACGTTTCTTAGCTACATTGAATAAGCTAAAATATGCTTCTAAAGGAAGATACAAACATGGGGTGGTCCAATAGGAGAAAATAAGAAAGTTTAAACAAGTTACAATTGGGAATAAACAATGTTGCTTCAGCAAATTCTTCCCGGTAGAAATTCCCTTTTGTTTGCAAGTTGATTTTGTCTTTAAATTTTGATTGGACCAGCTTCTCCTTGCTTTGGAATATTATATAGGATGTCCTTGATGAGTTGGAGTGGCCCCTTGCAGCTGATTGTTGAAAAGGCTGCTTGCAAAGTCAAGAAATTGAAATCTGTCAAGTTTTGAGCAGTTTTTTGTTTTGAATTATAACATAACCTTCCATTCCTACTTAGCTCTTCCACTTCAAATAAGAATTGTAGATACTTCTCTTTAGATGTGTTTAGACACCAGAATGACGTCGTTTGGATGATGAGGATCAAGAGTCCGATGAGGATCAAGAGCCCCATCAAGAGGTCAAAGGTCCTATGACAAGAAGGAGGGCAAGGGAACTTTGTCATCAAGTTTCCACCTTCTTGTACAAGCATGTTCAAGATGAACCCAAGACTCCTTGGGTTCATTTCATTGAAACTTCAACTTGAGCATGTCTCAGCATGCACGTCTACATTCTTTGTTTTTGAATTTATTTTGTGTCGTGTGATCTTAGTTTTATGTATTTTCTTTGTAGGTAAATTAGGTGCAAGAGAATGTTTGAAGAGAATGTTTCAAGAGAAGAGAATGTTCAAGAGAATGTTAAAGAGAATGTTTGAAGAGAGTGTTTCAAGAGAATGTTTGAAGAGAGTTTGAAGAGAATGTTTCGAGAGAATGTTCGAAGAGAATGTTTGTCTACGCTAAGACAAATTCAAAGGTGTCCAAGATAGAATCTCTTGATCAAGTTGAAATCAAAATCATCTCCATTATCCACAAAGGGGGGTCGGCCATGTTTGAAACAAATGGATAATGATCAATCATGATTTGAATTCAAGTTTCAACCAATTTGAGATTTAAAGTTGAAGAAGATTTCAGCTCCTATCTTCTTGATATACACGCCATTTTGGAGGATAAATCAACAACACAAAAATTGAATCAAGTTTGAATTCAAGTTCAAACTCCATCCTTTGAATTCAACCCCAACCACCTTATCCTCATCAAATCAGATTTTTCAAGACCCTCATCACTCAAAAACGGCTGGAAGGATTAAGGATATCCTAGGATCAAATTCAAAGTGCACTCAAAATTCAATCTCAACTTGAAGTCAAACCTCATCCAAACTTTTGAAAACAAGCTCAAGCATATCCTACTCATCAAATCAGCTCCTCCAAGGCTCCATTTTGGTCCACATACACGGCTGAAGATAGAAGGGAAGACACCTTGCAAGCAATTCAAATTTTAGCTAGGATTTGTTTTACTTTTTGAATTCAAATAGTTTTCAAGTTTCAAACATTATTAGCTAGCATATTTTGAAATAAAATCTGGTCATTTAAAGGCTGATAGGCATGGGTTAGAGGCCTATAAATAGACCCCTTTGGCTGATTGTAATCTCACCTTTTGATGAATAACAATTCTTGATATTTCTTTCACTTTGTGTGATACTTTGTTTTCTTGGTTTTGCATTAAAAACCTAAGTTAAGATCCTTCAAAGTTGAGCGTTTTGAAGGTATTGCCATTGCTAAAAGGTGCCGTCCAGGAGGGCCATTTTGGTTTGCCTGATCAACGACCATCTTGTAGTGTTGGTCTTGCTCGTTATCCACACGTTTTAATCACTAAGGAAGCAAGAGGAAGTTTATTTCCTTGTGCCTAACCCTTGTGAAGGACGTTTGGAAGGTGGAATTGTTGGAGCCCACGAGTAGCACGCATCAAATTGGTATTAGAGACAGGTTACTCTATTCCACCATCTATCATTTTCCTTTTCGTTTGAGTCTAGTTATTTCAATTTCAGTTGAGTCCTTCTTCTACTCCTCCCTCTGCACGCCTTGCATTTCATACAAAAAAAAATACAAAACGTCCACATTAGCTTGAGTCCTTGCAAGTTGCTGCATTTTGCTTTTCATCATTCAAGTGTCATTTCCTTTATTGCATTTCACATCACAATCAGATTTTGAGTCGTTCAAACTTGAACACATTAGGGTTCGTTGCATTTTAGGTTACATTCAGCTTTCTTTAAAATAGTCCACCCACCAGCCTATAAAGCTACCTCGGTTTCAAATCATCTTGTTGCTACCGAAGCTTTTAGTTGGTGATGATTGTATGCATCTTATGATTCGCATTGTGATTGATTTCATGCTTTAAGACAAGTAGTCATACGTGTGTTTGCCTTCCCGAACCATCTTCAACAACAAAACCCTAATTCTACCACCACACCCCACGGCCCAACCAACCCCACCCCAACCCAACCCTAAACCAACCCATATCCAAATTGACCACACCAATCATCAATTGCCAACCCAAATAGTCCATTTACAACACCCATTCCGTTCCTACAACCCCATTCCACAAAGTCCCAAAACGTTCAAAAAAACCTAAATCAAAAACCCTAACCCTAACCCCCATTCGGCCATACCCCAAATTCCTTCACTTTCCAAGTTTATTTTTGCTGCAAGTCCAAGATACAAATTGCATTTTAAATACATTGCACTATTCTCTCCAAAAACGCAAGTGCTAAGTGCAAAACAAGTGAAATTCCAATTCTGCCCTTAGTAAAAAAAAGAAGAATCTGAACCTTGCTCAATTGAAATAGCAAGAAAAAAAAAAGAAAAACAAAAGAATAAGAGCAAAGAAAAAGGGCAAAACGTTTGTGCATTGCGTATAAAAATTTTGGTACGACTTGCAAATCTTGGATACCATATTACCCCACATTGTCGTTCCGTATACCCAATTATCCATTTCTTCATCTTCTTAAACCAATCACACACTTGGTTGCTCGATTGTTGCATGACTTGAACTATTTTGTGGATAGTAAGTGCATAGAATCAAAATTAACTAAAGATTGCCCACGGCAACCCTTAGTTTATCTTTGGTTCAGCCTTATACATCAACTTTGGTTGCTTATTTTCTTTGAATCTTAGTAGAAAGTTCAAGTTTGTGTTCATTTCAATTGATTCTACTTTGATACTAATTGGTGCAACTTAAAAGCAAAAAGGAAGAAACAAGCGGAGAACATTGTGGTTTGAAGAAGCCTTGGCAATACACTTCCTTATTGATCACTTTGAGACTTCTTAACTTCAGGTTATCCAAGAACCAAAGTGGTAAGAGAGTGGAAAGAATCGAAAGCGGAGTGTTCATAGCTTTTTTTTTACTAATCCCTTAACGTTTGTTTGTCTTTGTGTTATTTTGCTTCTTTCTTTTTCCCTTTGTTTTCGTTCAATTCCTTAGGCACAATGGCCAGCAGCAATTCCGCATCTAGCAAGTCTAAAGAAGCCGAAACTGTTGACAATACTCAACGACAAATGCTGGAGATGCTTAAGAAACTCATGCATGACAATGAGATATTCAAGCATCGCTTGCAAAACAAGTGAAATTCTGATGAGGCTCAAGATCCTCCTCATGATAATCTTGCACAAGGACCCTCCAACGAGACACATAGGGGTCCCTTTACAAGAGGCCAAGCGAGACGACTAGGTTTTGACACATGTGCTTTTGACAAGGCATGTACAAGAGATGCCAGCACATGGTGGACAGCATTGGATGCTCATCATTGAGGCTGTGACTTGATTATCCTTGAGTCTATTGATGTAAGGGTTGGTGGGAATGCAGGATGGGCATTTCATGCGTTGTCACCGTAATATCGAGTCTAGTTGTTTGTTTGTGTTGTCTTTGTTTTGGATCTAGTATATTCTATAGCGTCTTTTAATATGTGTTTCTAGTGCTAATGGCTGTGTTTGAGTGTTTTCTAAGGTGACAAGGCTAAATAAGGAAGGTGGCTTGAAGAGTCCCTATCTTTCAAGAAGGCAGCCGTACACCAGTCGGTGTTTTGGATGCCCAGATCAGAGTATCGATCCAATTGTGTTCAAACTACTTGGAGGTTTTAGATAACTCAATTTGGAAGGATTTTTATGCTTTGCACTTTTCTTAATTCGGGCTATAAGATGGACTAAAATCAGATGCAAGTTGGGAGTCCAGAATAGAAAGTACTGAAGTTCACTGGATGGATACCTAGTCTTTGGAAGCCCGTATCTCTGTCAAGAAGAGTCCAAATGAGGTGATTCAAAAGCTCATATTCAAGAGAATTTCATGAGCTACAACTTTGCTGAAGGGTGCAAACCCTAATTCGGCGTCTAGAAGCGGGTATAAGTCAACAACCGACAGGATGTATTCCAGGAATAGATTTTAGAGATTTGGATTTTGAAATCTTCCTTGATTAGCTTTGACTTGTCCTTTATGTAGATTTGATTTAGATTGATAGGTAATAATGTGAAGACTTTGATTTATCATTTATCTTTTAGGAATAGCCAAAATATAGCTTTATATAAGGTTGGAAATGTAGCAAGAGAAAAACAGTTTTTCAGAATTTCAATTTCAGGTTTCATACCAAACTTTTGGAAACTTTGAGCTTGTAACCGGGGGTTGCTTATTGAGTGTTTTCCTCTGGTTTTCACAATTAAAAATCAAGGCTAGATCCAATCAAGGTTTGAGCAAACCTAGTTGGTGAATCACAATCCAAGGATACAGAACGACGTGTTGGATTGGGAGATTCGAATTGCTGACGTAGACGTTGTTGATTTCTCTTGTCCAAGAAGGTGGTGTTTGCACCATTGTCCCACGCAAGGGTTGATCAAAGGTGTCTTTTGGAGTTGAAAGAAGCGGTCATTATTTTCATACGATCCAAGATCGTATCAAAGTGGTATCAGAGCAAAGGTCTCTTCTTTACAACTCGTATATCTTTATTCTCTTTGTTTTCCTTCCTGTTCTCTTTCCATTCCCCAAACGTCCATCACATTACCTCTTTCTCCTATTTTTTTGTCCACAATCTAAACCTCCATTTCTCTCTGAAATTGTCATCTCAATTAAATAATTAAAAAAAAGGGTTGCATTTTTTTCCCTCCTTCGCATACGAGGACAAAAAAATTCATATACCAAAAGAATGTTTGGACCTTGCAGATATTTTTGCTATTAACCCTTCAAGATTGAATCTTTATGCGCACCTAACAATAGGGTCATTGTGTTTGGATTTAAATTCAGCCATAACATATAAATCAAGTCCATTGTTTAAAGTGCTACCTAGAGTCACTCATAAATCTTGTTGCTAACGAAGCTTTTAGCTGATTTTAGACTTGTGTGATTTGATTGCATTGTTTGCTTGATTTATATTGAATATATCTTGTATCCAAAGCTGACCTTTAAAAAAAACCACGCGACCCTTAGCTTGCGAAACCCGAATCTGGGCAGTTCTCCAAATTTGGTATCGTCCTTATTTGTGGTATCAAATTTGCACTTATTTCTTTATCTGTTTGCCACCATTACCTGTGTACCTCCATATTGCCAAATTTGATTGTGCTTTGAGACATATTTATTTTATGGTGGCTTGAAATAGTGAGCATCGTCTTCAGATAACAGGTCTCCAATTATCAACTCTAGAAATTATTCAAGCAAACACCGAATCCAAAGAAATGTATATACTCAAAGAAAAGAAGAAAAGTGGTACAATTGTGTGACCAAAAGGCAAAAAAAAGGCTGTTTATATATTATCGCAAGTCAAGTCCACCACCATATCACACAAACCCGAGACATTCATACCTCAGCCCTCGACACAATCTATTGATTAACTCTTGGATACTTGTGTATTCACAATTGATCAACAACTTTGTAATTAATTTGCATAAGACTAAGGTTAACTAAAGATTGCCCAGGGCAACCCTTAGTTTTCTTTGGCTCAGCCTTTGACATAATTTTTGGTCTCATTTTCCTTGATTCTTAGGAGGTTAAGTGTGTTAAATTGTCTTGTTCTTGGCTTGATACCTTTGCTTATTAGTTGCTGAAATTTGGGTGACACGTTGGAGAAAAAGGTACTGATCATCGGATTGTGTTAGCCAATTGAGAACTTGCTTTGGTTGTATCTAGCCCAAGATTGGCCGAGGAAAGCACCAACTTGAGTGACTATACAAGAGCGAGAGAGGAACATACACATTGATTTTGATTTTCACTAACGCAACAAAATCTCTTTTGTCTTTGTGTTAGTTTTCCTTTTCTTGTTTTCTTTATTTCATTTTAGGAGAAAAATATGTTGTCAACCAATGCTGTGGCGGAGGAGATGAGGGTTGAAGTGTCTCTTGAAAAGGTACTGGAAAGCTACAGAAATCTCTAGCAAGGTTGAGGAGTTGGACCGAAGGACTTCCAGCCAAAACTCGGCACACGCCAATTACAAAGCCACGGACAAACCTCGTGTGGAGGAGAGGCCAGAGGATGTTGCCATGGGAAGCCGAGGACGGCCAGATCGAGGGAAAGCGCCCATGAGACATCGCGAGCCGAGAGAAGAATATCCACCACAAGAGTTTTACGAGGAAGAGATAGATGAGGCGCAAGCTTGGCCCCAAGGCCGAGTGCAAGTAAGGAGAGCGCCACCGCAAGAGGATGATTTCTCAAAACCAAGATGAACATCCCTTTCTTTACGGTAAGAGTGATCCCGATGCATACCTTGAGTGGGAGAAGAAGGTCGATCTTATTTATTCATGCACAAACTACTCGAATGGCAAAAGGTACGTTATGCTAGCATTGAATTCATGGAATATGCATTAATTTGGTGGGATCAAATTCAAAATATAAGAAGAAGAACCATGAGAGATCCGATTTCCACTGGGATGAAATGAAACGAAATGAGAAAAAAATTTATTCCTGAGTCATATGAACGTACTTTACATCAAAGATTGCAGGGACTCACACAGGGGTCTAAAAGTGTTGATGAATATTTTAAAGAACTTGAAATCTTAATGATAAGAACCAACACAATAGAACCCGAGGAGGCAACTATGGCGCGATTTTTAGGAGGACTAAACAGGGAGATTGGCTTCCAGCTTGAGCTTACGAACTACGTGGATCTGGACTCTATGGTACACAAAGCTCAACGGATCGAAAGACAGTTAAAGGTACGTTCTTCTGCTAGTGGTTACGGTTTTAGAACTAATGTGTCTTCTTCCACTAGAATACAGCCTAGGTCGAATCCTAATGGGGATATAGTCGGCCAAGCATAACCACGCCTACCCGAGGACCAAGTCAAGCTCCAAGCAAGATGAATCCCTCTCCAGCGGGAGGTGACAAAGGAAAGAATAGGGGGGAGAGCAAGACAGGAAACCCAACCCCTAGATTTCGGGATATTCAGTGCTTCAAATGCCAAGGTAGGGGCCATTATGCGAGAGAATGCCCTAATCCCAAGATCATGTACCTAGATGATACGCAAGAGTACTACACTGAAAGTGAGGAGGAAAAACCTAAGTCCGAGGAGGAAGATGAAGTGGTCAGTGAAGAAGAGATCAAGGAAGAAGAGGGCGCCTACAAGGACTTCTTAGTGGTCAGAAAAATTTTGAGCGCCCATGTAAAGGAAGAAGAAGAGGCCCTACAGCGAGAGAACATCTTCCACATTCACTGCACGGTGAAAGGTAAGTGTTGTACCTTGATTATTGATAGTGGATCTTGTGCTAATGTTGCTAGCGTAGAACTTGTTAGGAAACTTGATCTGCCTTTGATTGATCACCCCCACCCGTATAGGCTATCTTGGTTGAATGATTGTGGAGAATTAAGTGTGTCCAAACAAGTTATGCTTTCCTTTTATTGGCGGTTACAAAGATGAGATTTTGTGTGATGTTGTACCTATGCATGCTAGTCATATCATTCTAGGTAGGCCATGGCAGTTTGACAAACATGTTACTTATGATGGTCGTCTCAATGTCTATTCATTTAAGTTTAACAACAAGATGTTCAAACTTCATGCATTGCCACCGCACAAAGTTTTTGAGGATCACCAAAGAAGAAACAAAACTCAGAATGATCCAAGGGAAAGAGTGGCCGAAAGGAGGTTCTTGGAGGACCTCAAGAAGGGAAAGAGGAGCCAAGGAGAAAGCTCCAAGGCCTCCACAAAGGGCACCAGGCCCGCGGACATTACCCCCACACCCCATCCCCTTCACTCGTACTCATCCACCCACAAACACGCGTTCTTTGCGAAGCCTAGTGAAGTTACCCATGCATTGCATTCTCAGAAGATTGTTTATGTGTTTTTGTTCAAAGAGAGCATTGACTGCCTATTTTCTAGGGATGACTTACCGACTTCTTTACCCAGTGGTGTTGTGACCTTACTAGAGGAGTATTCCGATCTGTTTCCCGATGAAGAACCCCCAGGACTACCCCCACTGCGAGGCATTGAACACCAAATAGATTTCATTCCAGGGGCCACACTTCCTAATAGGCCAGCCTATAGGGCAAACCCCGAGGAAACGAAGGAAATTCAGAGACAGATAGAGGAGCTTTTGAGTAAGGGCAAGATAAGAGAGAGTATGAGCCCATGTGCTGTACCCGTGATAGTAGTCCCTAAGAAAGACGGAAGCTGGCGAATGTGTGTGGATTGTAGAGCCATCAATAAAATCACAGTGAAATATAGGTACCCAATCCCTAGACTTGACGATATGCTCATGTTGCACGGTGCTAAGTACTTTACTAAGATTGATCTTAAGAGTGGCTACTTTCAAGTGAGGATAAAGGAGGGAGATGAGTGGAAAACGGCTTTCAAAACAAAATTTGGATTGTACGAGTGGTTAGTGATGCCTTTTGGTTTAACTAATGCACCCAGTACATTCATGAGGTTGATGAATGAAGTTTTGAGAGCTTTCATTGGCGAGTTTGTTGTAGTGTACTTCGACGACATCCTGATTTATTCTAGGCACTTGCTAGACCATCTTGACCATCTAAAAGCAGTTTTTGACACGCTTAGGAAACAGCAACTGTTTGCCAATTTTAAAAAGTGTTCTTTTTGTATGGAGAAGGTTGTGTTCCTAGGATAGTGAGTGCTTCAGGGATAGAAATGGACCAGGATAAGGTGAAATCCATCATAGAATGGCCCACTCCCAAAACCGTGGGAGAGGTTAGGAGCTTCCATGGTCTGGCAAGCTTCTACCGACGTTTTGTGAAGTACTTCTCTACAATAGCCGCACCACTAAACGAGATTGTCAAGAAGGATATTGGGTTCCATTGGGGAGAAGCTCAACAAAAGGCCTTTGACGAATTGAAGGTCAGACTCACATCAGCTCCCATCTTACGATTACCTAACTTTGAAGAGACTTGAGATTGAGTGCGATGCTAGCGGGGTTGGGATAGGAGCCATTCTTACACAAGGAAAGAAGCCTATTGCATACTTTAGTGAAAAGTTAAAAGGTGCGTCATTGAATTATTCCACTTATGACAAAGAACTGTATGCATTAGTGCGGTCTTTGCAAACTTGGCAGCATTACTTGCAACCTAAGGAATTCGTGATCCACACTGATCATGAGAGCCTTAAGTACCTTAAAGGCCAAGGAAAATTGAATAAGAGGCATGCGAAGTTGGTAGAGTTCATTGAGCAATTTCCTTATGTCATTAGATACAAGCAAGGTAAGGATAACATTGTGGCAGATGCATTATCGAGAAGATACACTTTAATCACTAAGTTGTCATCACATTTGCTTGGGTTTGAGCACGTTAAGGAAATGTACAAGGATGATATTGATTTTGGATCCATTTACGATGCATGTCTTGTGTTATGTACGTGTGGTGTTTTGTTTAAGAAAATGTGATAATAAATTAAAAGAAGAATAACTTAATTATAATATACAAAAAAAAAATGATGAAATGTGCTGGGGGTTGAATCAACCCCATTATGCCTACAATTCTTCCCACGTTCCCAGTAGAAACCTCCACCCCACTAACTCCCTCAACTCCTAATTAAGCACCCTCAGTTTATTTTCCTCACACCCAAAATTTGTTGCAAGGAACGTACACTAGAAAAGAAGAAAAGAAGGAAACCGAGAGTTGGAGTGAGG
>AP025043.1:28246128-28266094 GCA_036186865.1 Eustoma russellianum | reverse complement strand
TGACTTAGAAACTTTGTATCTCTATCACTAACAATTGTACGTGGCATGCCATGCAATCTAACAATCTCCTTAAAGAACAAATCAGCAATATGAATAGCATCATCAACTTTCTTACATGCAATGAAATGTGCCATTTTGGAAAATCTATCAACAACAACAAAGATGCTATCTTTGCCAGTTTTGGATCGAGGCAATCCCAATACAAAGTCCATAGAAATATCAGTCCAATGTGAGCTTGGGACAGACGAGGGAGTGTACAATCCATGTGGTTGTGTTCTAGATTTTGCTTGTTTGCAAGTAATACATTGGTCACATATCTTATCAACATGTGCTTTCATGTGCGGCCAGAAGAAATGCTCCTTAAGTGTTTCCAAAGTTTTTAACGAGCCAAAATGACCCATTAAACCTCCTCCATGAGCTTCTTTTATTAACAACTCTCTTAATGAACACATTGGTACACATAACTTATGTTCTTTAAACAAATAACCATCATGCAAGTAATATTTAGCAAAAGGTGAATCAATGCATGCTTGATAGATAGAACTAAAGTCATGATCAGAATAATATATCTCTTTGATAGACTCAAAACCAAACATGTTATATGAAAGAGTAGTAATCAAAGTATAGCGACGAGATAATGCATCAGCAACAACATTTTCTTTTCCTTGCTTATACTTGATCACATAAGGGAATTGTTCAATGAATTCAACCCATTTGGCATGTCTTTTGTTCAAGTTTCCTTGACCTTTTAGATACTTAAGGCTTTCATGATCAGTATGAATCACAAATTCCTTAGGTTGCAGATAATGTTGCCAAGTTTGTAAAGAACGGACAAGGGCATACAATTCTTGTCATAGGTTGAATAATTTATGGAAGCTCCTTTCAATTTCTCACTAAAGTAGGCAACAAGTTTGTTACCTTGATGCAATACAGCTCCAATGCCAACTCCACTGGCATCACATTCAACTTCAAACATTTCATCAAAGTTGGGCAATCTCAGGATAGGTGCAGAAGTTAGACGTTTCTTAAGTTCCTCAAGGCTTGTTGTTGCGATTCTCCCCATTCAATCTTACATCTTTCTTGACTAACTCATTCAAGGGTGCAGCTATGGTAGAGAAATCCTTCACAAACGTCTATAGAAGCTAGCCTAATCCATGAAAAACTCCTAATATCTCCAGCAGACTTAGGGGTTGGCAACTCAGTTATGGATTTAACTTTCTCTTGTCCATTTCAATTCCTTCAGCACTAATCACAAATCCTAAGAATGTAACCTTCTCCAGACAGAAAGAACACTTCTTGAAATTAGCATACAATTCTTCTTTCTGTAGGGTGACAAAAACAGCTCGAAGATGGATCAGATGTTCACTTAGGGTTTTGGAAGTAGATAAGAATGCCATCAAAATAGACTACTACAAATTTCCCTATGAATTTCCTTAAGACCTCATTCATTAACCTCATGAAAGTACTAGGGGCGTTGGTTAAACCAAAGGGCATAACTAACCATTCGTACAATCCAAACTTAGTCTAAAGGCAGTTTTCCATTCATCACCTTCCCTAATTCTCACTTGGAAATAGCCTTGTTTAAGATCTACTTTGCTAAAGCACTTAGACCCATACAACATATCCAACATGTCATCCAACCTAGGAATAGGGTATCTATACTTCACAGTGATCTTATTGATGGCTCTACAGTCAGTACACATTCTCCAAGTTCCATCTTTCTTAGGGACAATGATAACAGGAACAACACAAGGACTCATACTCTCTTTTACTTTACCTTGGGTCAATAGTTCCTCAACTTGCTTTTGGATTTCATTAGTTTCCTCTGGATTAGCTCTATAGGCAGGTCTGTTTGGCAGAACGGCTCCTGGAACGAAATCTATTTGATGCTCAATGCTCTTAGAGGTGGTAAACCTGGGGGATCTCCTTCAGGAAACAGCTAGAAAATTCTTGAAGTAAATATGCACTTCACTTGGTAAGGTAGATGGTATTTCAGATGAAGAGAACAGAGTTTCTTTTGTAAAGCAAGATATAAACAGTTTTCCTTGAATTAATAGCATGGAATACCTCGCTTTGAGATGCAAAGAATGCGCTTTTCTTTAGAGATGGTTCGGCAGGAAACTTTGATTTCTTTCGGTTCAATTTTAAGATGTGAACTTTTCAGTTGGTTTTCCTTGATGAAAATCCTTTCCAATTCCTTTTCTTTTGGATCATTATGGCTTTTTAACATTCGTTGTTGATCCTCAAAGACTTTGTGCGGGGGGCAAGGCACTTTAATTTGAGCCAGCTTGTTGTTATGCCTAAAGGGAATATCTATTTAGGTAACCATCATAAGTAACCTTGTTGTCAAATTCCACGGTCTACCTAATAAGATATGACTTGATTGCATAGGGCTACATCACATAACACCTCAGCAAAATACCCATCAATTGATAAAGAACTAGGACTTGCTTTGTTACTTTAACTTCACCACAACTCATTAAGCCACGTAAGTCTATAAGGATGGGGGTGATTAATTAAAGGTAACTCAAGTTTCCTAACAAGTTCAAAACTTGCCACATTGGTACATGAACCGGAGTCAATGATTAAAGTGCAGACTTTCTTTTAACCATACAGTGAATGTGGAATATGTTCTCTCTTTGTATGTCAGGTTCTTCAGTTTTAATTTGGGCACTTAGAGCTCGACGGACAACTAAGAACTCTTTTGTTTCACACTCATTATCTCTTCACTAATCTCTTCTTCCCTCACATGTTTGTTCAATTTCATTGTTTTCTCACTCTCTTCCAATTCTTCCTCAGAATAATACTCATTAGACTCTTCAATAAACATGATGCGTTTAGGGTTGGGACATTGATTAGCAAAATGACCTTTTCCTAAGCATTTAAAACATTGAATATCACGAGTCTTAACATTAGGCGTACCTTCCACCTTGGCTTTGCCTTTATCAGTGATTGGAAACTTTGGACGATTTTGGATGTTCTGGGTTGATTTTCCTTGGAATCCACGGCCTTGACCTTGTTGTGGACGGAAAGGCGTCCTGGGCTGTGTTCTAGGAAAACTCAAAGGATTAGTCCGAAAAGAAGGGTTAGAAGTTTTTACCTTCAATTGTCTTTCCACTTTCTCAGCAATGTGAACCATAGAAGCCAGATCAGAGTAAGGTGTAAGTTCCACCTTAAATGCAATCTCTTTGTTCAACCAGCTAGAAATCTAGCCATTGTGGCTTCCTCAGCTTCTTCTATGTTAGCCCTGGTAAGCAGATGTTCTAATTCTTTATAAAATTCATCAACAGATCTATTACCTTGAGAAAGTTGTTGCAATTTCTGGAAAATGCTTCTTTCATAGGAAGGAGATATGAATCTCTTCCTCATCTCTTGTTTCAGCTCGGACCAAGTAACAACAGGGGGCTGTCTTGTTCTTCTCCTGGTGTTCTGCAATTGCTCCCACCAGAGTAAAGCATAATCTACAAATTCAAAAGTTGCATACCGCACTTTGGCCAATTCAGAATAGTTAGTGCAAGAATACATATGATCTACTTTTGTTTCCCATTGCAGATATGTTTCAGGATCACTTTTCCCTTGGAAGGAGGGTATTGTCAGTTATAGTAGTAATGAACTCTTCTTCAAGGTGTTCATCTCTATCAGGGCTGACGTTCATCATACCGTTCTTCCGGATAGTGTTCTTCATTGTACTCAGGGAGATATTCAAATCTCTCCTCAAAAGAAATGTTCCTACGACCCACCATTACTAACTCGACCTTTACCTCTACCTCTAAGTGATGTGACTTTCTCTACGTTAACATGCGACTCATTACCATAAGAGGTGCCTTCTTGAAAAGGTATTACTAGGTTTCCTTTTGATTCTGATGTTGGCTTTTCTACACCTTGTTTTTATCCTTTGTTTTGTTATCCTCTATGTCACTTCTCATTTAAAACCAAACGATTAACAAGGAAGTGAGGGGTTTGCTGTATATTCTCTAGGGTAACAGGGGACCTGGGGATAGGAAAGGAGTAGACGGGGGACGGGGATGGTGCATTATCTTTCTGTTGGGGACCCCATGATTCAAAAGACAATCTCAAAATTCAATTTAAATATTGACAAGATGCAAATACTCTACTTTTATGTTGACAATTGTTCAAAACGCAATTTGGACTATTTCTCCTAAGGATTCAAGAAAATCACAGAAGTCAAATTGTTGTTTGGGCTAAATGAAATCTACGGGGTTGTTTAAGACAATCCCTCAATTACTTTACAGCATATGCAATTATCAATTGAATGTTTAAAGTGAAAGTAAAAAGCCACACAAACAAAGTGTCAGCAAGGGTTTTGCTTTAGAAATTTTCAAATTTCAAAACTACAACACTTTGGGGTTTTGGTTTGGGCACTTTCTTTCTTTTTTGAGCTTTGCATGGGAATTTTCCTTTTATGCCAATGTTTAACTTTGGGCTTTTCCCTCACTTGGTTTTTTTTGTGCAATTTCTCTCTTGTCTTGCTCTTACTTGTTGACAAATATTGGCTTTTCTCTCGCGTATTTCTCAATCAAGCTTAATTTTCTTTTCTTTGGCGGGGTTTTTTTGCTTGCTTGTTGTGAGACTACTTCTCACGGCCTACATGAGACATTGCTCACGGCCCTTTTCATTGCACAAGGTTGTTGTATTTGGAATTTGGAAGTCTCTCGTACACAACACGGCTAAACACTATGTAGTGAGAGTTCATTCACAATTACAACAAGTTCAAATTGAATATAGTGCAAGGTAAGTTCCGAAATCTGATCTAAAACAACAATTGGATAGCTCTTTAACAGTATGGGGCTTAAACAATTCCTAACTTTCAGAATGTATCTAAGTCCAACAAGTTGTTTGAAACAATTGAAATCAACAAAAAGATAAAGCTATTAGCATTCACCAAGATTTCAAATGAGCTTTAAAGGTTTAAACACACGGTTTTGGGCACTTTTTTCTGTTTTTGATGCAATGATCTAATCTTAAGATAGCTAAATGCAACTTAGTTGTTCTAAATGCAATTATAAGGCTGATTACTATACAACTAATGGAAATCAGTTTTGATGCAAACTAGCTACTTTTTGTTTTGTTTTTAGTGATCTATCCTACTTTGTTTTTGTTTGGTTTTTGTTTGTATGATGCAATCAGTTTCTAAACTAGATGATACTAGATGCAAGTCTTTATATCTACTTATCAAACGTAATACTAGAAACTAGGCAGCACACTTAGTTAACTAAAACTCTTGTTTTGTTCTTTAGTTTTCGGTTTTCTTGTTCTAAACTAAACAACCAACTAAACACTTAAACTATGTTGTAAACTAGTCTAACTAAGCTAAATAAGGCAGCAAATAAAACGTCTAAAACAGTTTGCAAACTCTAAAACAGAATTTAACAACTTGATTAAACTAACTATCAACTAATCTATTTTTGTGTTCAAAGTTTTCTGTTTTAAGGAATCACTAAACTACCATTTAAACTTCTAGATTAGGACCTAATGAACATTATCTAAGCTAGATTGAACAAGAACAATCAGTTACACACGGTTTTAATCAAAACTACACAAAGGGATTCTAACACACTTAAGTCTAGTCTAAGTTCTTTTTGTGGTGTTTCGGTTTTTGCTACTAAAAACTAAGTTACCAAACTATTGTAAACTATCTAATAAACACTTCAAAATAAACAAACTACCTAAACAAACAGAATCTAATTGAACAACAAAACAGTCTATTAAACGGTTTGGGCAGCATCATCATATGCTAGTTTAAACAATGTAAACATGAATAGAAGACTAACCAAAGCTTGATACCAATTGATGAGCCAAATGAAGGCTAGATAAACGTTCCAAGGACTTTGTCTTCTACTCCAAACTGATTTGAACCTCGGCTATGGCAAAGAACATCACAATGACACCCCTTGAACTGTAACCGTTTGTTCTTGGCTCAATTTATACCAACACCTCTTCCTCTTTGGTATTCCAACACATCTAAAACCTCATTGAGACCCTAAGATGCTGTAAACCAAAAATGAAGTGAATACTAACAAGTTCTAGGCTATGAACTTGGAAGAAAACCGTTAAGTGGTCTTGAACTTCAACTAGAAAGTTGAGATTTCCTTAAAGGAAGTTTTGATTGAAATGTATATATGAATTGTGTCTTTGTACATTCAGCTTCCTAAGCTATTTATACCAAACGAAAATTACAAGAGTACAAGGCTTAAAGTGCAAAGTACAAGACTAAAAATGACATGCTTGCTGGTAACTTGTTTGAGCAACTTTTGGTTCCAAGAAGGCTGGTTGCTTGCCGTGCATTCCATGCTTGTTTTCAACCATATTTCTAGATCAATTTTGATTGGATACTACTTTGAGCAACTTGGTTTGAAATGCCTTTGATTGGTTGCAAGTTTGACTTTGAATCTTCAACCCTCTTTGCGTGATCTAGGCTTTAAACTTCAAGGATTTGATTGGTTCATTTGTTGTGCAGCTTGCTTGGTTGTCTCTTGCTTGCTTTGATTGGCTTGAAGATTTGCAAGACTTCTTTTCATTGGTTGAAGCTTGGAGCAACTTGTCTTGCTCACTATTTGCGTGGAGGACAAGGCCTTGTGTTTGACATGAGTGCTTGTCACCTCCTTGCTTGTAAGATCACCTCCTTGTTTGTAAGCTACTTGTTTGTCACCTCTTTGCTTGGATAAAAATTCAGATTCTAATTGCATTTCCAAGCTAGGTACGTGTTCTTGAAAGACAAGTCAATAATACAACACAAACTATACTAAAACAAGGTTAACCAACCAACAATATTAAAAAGAACAACTAAAGATATGTACAACATGTTTTGGATACAACTAGATCATAGCTTGTATCATAAACCCAATGGACATCATCTTTGCTTGGTTCATCCTCTTCATGCCTATAAAGAAATGATTCAACACAATATAACAACTTCTTAGCCATACTCCTTGTTATGGGACCTGTGTGGGGCATTGAGTTGTCATCGTCAGTTTGTATCCACAAGGTTAGGCTGTAGCTCATCATCCAGGAAGGCCGTTTTGGTTTTCCTGATCAACGACCATCTTGAAGTGTTGGTCTTGCTCATTTGATCCACACATTTTTACCACTAAGGAGCAAGGGGAAGTCTTCTTCTTGTGCCTAACTCTTTGTGAGGGACGTTTGGAAGGTGGAATTATTGGAGACCACGTCTTGTACGCATCAAATAACGATGACTTAGGTCATACACATGATAATGTTGAGAAGCATGAATGGGTTATTTATAATAATCCTTTGTTTGGTGTCTTGATAGTGACATTCCATATGATTGTGCTGAAACTTCTAATTTGCGTGCATATGAATCTGAAATTCCACTTGATGTTACATTGCAAACTGATTTTGAGGATGATAATCGACATGCTAGTGCTGATTTGTGCTTTGTTGAGCATGATAGCTCGAATACATCTGATTTGGAAGTTCTGAGTAGCATACAAGGTACGTTGTTTATTCCTCAGGTATTACATACTTTATCTTTCATGCATGACAAATCTTATGAGAGGAGTCTTCTACCTACAATGTTAGTGCATCCTAAACACATTGGAAAGAGGTGCTTCTTGTTGTGTGTTCATGTAGATTTCTGCTACGATGTGTCGTTATTTGCATATGTCGTCATTCACTTGATTGCTCACCCTAAGCATGCAAGACTTAAATTATATATGATCATTCTTGAACTTGTATCTTACATAGTTTATGAGTCATTTGTGGAGTATCCCTCTTATCCAATTGTGTGTTTAAATTTGAAGTCGTATCCTTTTGCAAACCTCACATCTTTCCCTCATGAGCCCTTCGATTCCAGGGCGAATCTTCTTGAGGAGGGGGGGGGGAGATTTATGAGGATCGGGGATCCCATCAAGTGGTCATGGCCCCCATGACAAGAAGGAGGGCAAGAGAACTAGGTCATCAAGTTGGAACCTTTTTATACAAACATGTTCAAGATAAACCTAAGGTTCATTGGGTTCACTTCCTTGAACCTACACCATGAACGTCTGTAGGAGGCGCGTGTGTGTGTGCTTATTTTGAATTTTGTGATCTTTGTTTTATGTGTTTGCCTTGTAGGTAAGTATGTGCGTGAAAAGTCCAAGCCAAATGGAGGTCCACAAAGGGATAAAGGCGTGTGTGTTCAAAAGGGAGACAAAAGGAATGTTGTCATGAGGAGAATGTTTGTCTCAACAAGTTCAAATGTGGTCCAAGCTGGAATCTCTTCTTAAATTTAGTTCAAGATTATCTCCATTTACAACAAAAGGGGCGCCCATTCGGAAGTTCAAAAGTGGAGATTAAATTGAATTCAAACTTGAATTTAAATTCAACCGTTATTTGAATTCAAGTTTCAACCAATTTGAGATTTAGATTTTAAGAGATTCTCAACCTTATCTTGAGACTTTCCATACGCCAATGTGGAGGACGATGAAGAGGAAATCATAATTCAAAATCGAATCCAAGTTTGAATTCAAATTCAAGCTCAATTTGGATTCAAGCTTCAACCAACCTTTGAATTCAACTCCAACCACCTCATCAACATCAAATCAAGTCTCCAACATCCTCACCACTCATCAAGGACGGCTGGATATAGTAGGGTTGGAATTCTACAAGCAAATTCAAGTTTTAGTTAGAATTTATCCTGGTTTAAATTTAACCAAACTTTAAATTCAAATATTTGGTAGCTAGCTCTATTTGAAATAATTTCTAGCCATTTATAAGCTTGAGGAGCACGTTTTCTAGTCTATAAATAGGGCCTTTGGGCCGAATTTTAGGAAGAACTTTTGGATGAATAACAATTCTTGATATTTTCTTCACTTCTTGTGAGATTTTGTTTTCCTTGGTTTGCATTAAAAACCTAAGTTAAGATCCTTCAACATTGAGCATTTTGAAGGTGTTGTCATTGCTAAAAGGTGCCATCCAGGAAGGTCGTATTGGTTTTTCTGATCAACGACCATCTTGAAGTGTTGGTCTTGCTCATTTGATCCACACGTTTTTATCACTAAGGAGCAAGGGGAGGTCTTCTTCCTTGTACCTAACCCTTTGTGAGGGACGTTTGGAAGGTGGAATTGTTGGAGCCCACGTCTTGCACGGATCAAATAACGATGACTTAGGTCATACACATGATAATGTTGAGAAGCATGAATGGGTTATTTATAATAATCCTTTGTTTGAGTGTCTTGATAGTGACATTCCATATGATTGTGCTGAAACTTCTAATTTGCGTGCATATGAATCTGAAATTCCACTTGATGTTACATTACTAACTGATTTTGAAGATGATAATCTACATGTTAGTGCTGATTTGTGCTTTTTTGAGCATGATAGCTCAAGTACATCTGATTAGGAAGTTCTGAGTAGCATACAAGGTACGTTGTTTATTCCTCAGGTATTACATACTTTATCTTTCATGCATGACAAATCTTATGAGAGGAGTCTTCTACCTACAATGTTAGTGCATCCTAAACACATTGGAAAGAGGTGCTTCTTGTTGAGTGTTCATGTAGATTTGTGTTACGATGTGTCGTTATTTGCATATGTCGTCATTCACTTGATTGTTCACCCTAAGCATGCAAGACTTAAATTATGTATGATCATTCTTGAACTTGTATCTTACATAGTTTATGAGTCATTTGTGGAGTATCCCTCTTATGCAATTGTGTGTTTAGATTTGAAGTCGTATCCTTTTGCAAACCTCACATCTTTCCCTCATGAACCCTTCGATTCCAGGGCGAACCTTCTTGAGGAGGGGGAGATTTACGAGGATCGGGGATCCCATCAAGTGGTCATGGCCCCCATGACAAGAAGGAGGGCAAGAGAACTAGGTCATCAAGTTGGAACCTTTTTATACAAACATGTTCAAGATAAACCTAAGGTTCATTGGGTTCACTTCCTTGAACCTACACCATGAACGTGTGTAGGAGGCGTGTGTGTGTGCTTATTTTGAATTTTGTGATCTTTGTTTTATGTGTTTGCCTTGTAGGTAAGTATGTGCGTGAAAAGTCCAAGCCAAATGGAGGTCCACAAAGGGATAAAGGCCGTGTGTTCAAAAGGGAGACAAAAGGAATGTTGTCATGAGGAGAATGTTTGTCTCAACAAGTTCAAATGTGGTCGAAGCTGGAATCTCTTCTTAAATTTAGTTCAAGATTATCTCCATCCACAACAGAAGGGGCGCCATTTGGAAGTTCAAAAGTGGAGATTAAATTGAATTCAAACTTGAATTTAAATACAACCGTTATTTGAATTCAAGTTTCAACCAATTTGAGATTTAGATTTTAAGAGATTCTCAGCCTTATCTTGAGACATTCCACACGCCAATGTGGAGGACAATGAAGAGGAAATCACAATTCAAAATCGAATCGAAGTTTGAATTCAAATTCAAGCTCAATTTGGATTCAAGCTTCAACCAAGCTTTGAATTCAACTCCAACCACCTCATCAACATCAAATCAAGTCTCCAACATCCTCACCACTTATCAACAACGGCTGATATAGTAGGGTTGGCATTCTACAAGCAAATTCAAGTTTTAGCTTGAATTTTCTTGCTTCGAATTTCAACCAAATTTTAAATTCAAATATTTGGTAGCTAGCTCTGTTTGAAATAATTTCTAGCCATTTTAAGGCTTGAGGAGCACGTTTTCTAGTCTATAAATAGGGCCTTTGGGCCGAATTTTAGGAAGAACTTTTGGATGAATAACAATTCTTGATATTTTCTTCACTTCTTGTGAGATTTTGTTTTCTTGGTTTTGCATTAAAAACCTAAGTTAAGATCCTTCAAAGTTGAGCATTTTGAAGGTGTTGCCATTGCTAAAAGGTGCCGTCCAGGAGGGCCGTATTGGTTTGCCTGATCAACGACCATCTTGAAGTGTTGGTCTTGCTCATTTGATGCACACGTTTTTATCACTATGGAGCAAGGGGAAGTCTTCTTCCTTGTGCCTAACCCTTTGTGAGGGACATTTGGAAGGTGGAATTGTTGGAGCCCACGTCTTGCACGCATCAAATAACGATGACTTAGGTCATACACATGATAATGTTGAGAAGCATGAATGGGTTATTTATAATAATCCTTTGTTTGAGTGTCTTGATAGTGACATTCCATATGATAGTGCTGAAACTTCTAATTTGCGTGCATATGAATCTGAAATTCCACTTGATGTTACATTGCGAACTGATTTTGAGGATGATAATCTACATGTTAGTGCTGATTTGTGCTTTGTTGAGCATGATAGCTCAAATACATCTGATTTGGAAGTTCTGAGTAGCATACAAGGTACGTTGTTTATTCCTTAGGTATTACATACTTTATTTCATGCATGGCAAATCTTATGAGAGGAATCTTCTACCTGCCATGTTAGTGCATCCTAAATACATTAGAAAGAGGTGCTTCTTGTTGAGTGTTCATGTAGATTTGTGCTACGATGTGTCGTTATTTGCATATGTCGTCATTCACTTGATTGCTCACCCTAAGCATGCAAGACTTAAATTATGTATGATCATTCTTGAACTTGTATCTTACATAGTTTATGAGTCATTTGTGGAGTATCCCTCTTATCCAATTGTGTGTTTAGATTTGAAGTCGTATCCTTTTGCAAACCTCACATCTTTCCCTCATGAGCCCTTCGATTCCAGGGCGAATCTTCTTGAGGAGGGGGGGAGATTTATGAGGATCGGGGATCCCATCAAGTGGTCATGGCCCCCATGACAAGAAGGAGGGCAAGAGAACTAGGTCATCAAGTTGGAACCTTTTTATACAAACATGTTCAAGATAAAACTAAGTTTCATTGGGTTCACTTCCTTAAACCTAAACCATGAACTGTGTAGGAGGCGCGTGTGTGTGTGCTTATTTTGAATTTTGTGATATTTGTTTTATGTGTTTGCCTTGTAGGTAAGTATGTGCGTGAGAAGTCCAAGCCAAATGGAGGTCCACAAAGGGATAAAGGCGTGTGTGTTCAAAAGGGAGACAAAAGGAATGTTGTCATGAGGAGAATGTTTGTCTCAACAAGTTCAAATGTGGTCCTAGCTGGAATCTCTTCTTAAATTTAGTTCAAGATTATCTCCATCCACAACAAAAGGGGCGCCCATTTGGAAGTTCAAAAGTGGAGATTAAATTGAGTTCAAACTTGAATTTAAATACAACAGTTATTTGAATTCAAGTTTCAACCAATTTGAGACTTAGATTTTAAGAGATTCTCAGCCTTATCTTGAGACATTCCACACGCCAACGTGGAGGACAATGAAGAGGAAATCATAATTCAAAATCGAATCCAAGTTTGAATTCAAATTCAAGCTCAATTTGGATTCAAGCTTCAACCAAGCTTTGAATTCAACTCCAACCACCTCATCAACATCAAATAAAGTCTCCAACTTCCTCACCACTTATCAACAACGGCTGGCTGGATATAGTAGGGTTGGCATTCTACAAGCAAATTCAAGTTTTAGCTAGAATTTATCTTGGTTTGAATTTCAACCAAATTTTAAATTTAAATATTTGGTAGCTAGCTCTATTTGAAATAATTTCTAGCCATTTTAAGGCTTGAGGAGCACGTTTTCTAGTCTATAAATAGGGCCTTCTGGCCGAATTTTAGGAAGAACTTTTGGATGAATAACAATTCTTGATATTTTCTTCACTTCTTGTGAGATTTTGTTTTCTTGGTTTTGCATTAAAAACCTAAGTTAAGATCCTTCAAAGTTGAGCATTTTAAAGGTGTTGCCATTGCTAAAAGGTGCCGTCCAGGAGGGCCGTATTGGTTTGTCTGATCAACGACCATCTTGAAGTGTTGGTCTTGCTCATTTGATCCACACATTTTTATCACTATGGAGCAAGGGGAAGTCTTCTTCCTTGTGCCTAACCCTTTGTGAGGGACGTTTGGAAGGTGGAATTGTTGGAGCCCACGTCTTGCACGCATCAAATAACGATGACTTAGGTCATACACATGATAATGTTGAGAAGCATGAATGGGTTACTTATAATCCTTTGTTTGAGTGTCTTGATAGTGACATTTCATATGATAGTGCTGAAACTTGTAATTTGCGTGCATATGAATCTGAAATTCCACTTGATGTTACATTGCGAACTGATTTTGAGGATGATAATCTGCATGTTAGTGCTGATTTGTGCTTTGTTGAGCATGATAGCTCAATACATCTGATTTGGAAGTTCTGAGTAGCATACGAGGTACGTTGTTTATTCCTCAGGTATTACATACTCACTTAACTTCAGGTTATCCAAGAAGCAAAGGGGTAAGAGAGTAGAAAGAAGAGAAAGAGGAGTGTTCAAATTTCGTTATTACTACTCACTTAACGTTTGTTTGTCTTTGTGTTAGTTTGGTTATTTCCTTTTTCTTTTTGTTTTCGTTCTATTTCCTTAGGTAAAATGGAGAGCAACACTCATTCCGCTTCTAGCAAGTTAAAGGAAGCCGAGACTTTGGACAACACGTAACAACAAATGCTGAGATGCTAAAGAAACTCATGCATGACAATGAGGTGATCAAACATCGATTGGAGGATGTTAACATCAACCCAAGAAAATCCAATCATGCCCTTCAGTTACCCAAATTTCGACTAAGTAGGGAAAACAAGGCCAAAATGTTCACTTTTTTCTTCCCTTTAATCATTTCAATTCTGATGAGGATCGGGGACCCCATCAAGAGGTCACGGGTCCTATGACAATAAGGAGGGCTAGAGAACTTGGTCATCAAGTTGGAACCTTCTTGTACAAACATGTTCAAGATGAACCTAAGGTTCATTGGGTTCACTTCCTTGAACCTACACTATGAACGTGTGTGTGAGTATTCCTTGTTTTGAATTTTGTCTTGTTTTCTTGTTTTTTTTGTGTTTGCTTTGTAGGTAAATTAGGTACATGGAATTACCAAGCCAAATAGAGACTCAAAAAGGGCATTATAGGCGTGTGCTTCAAAAAGGGAGACAAAAGGAATGTTGTCTTGAGAAGAATGTTTGTCTCCACAAGGACAAATTCAAATGTGTCCAAGATGGAATCCATTTTCAAAAATCCAGCTCAAATTATCTCCATAGGGGGCGGCCAACTTGAAGTTCTGATGAGGATCAAGGGTCCGATGAGGACCAAGAGTCCCATCAAGAGGTCAAGGGCCCTATGACAAGAAGGAGAGCAAGAGAACTTTGTCATCAAGTTGGAACCTTCTTGTATAAGCATGTTCAAGATGAACCTAAAGTTCCATGGGTTCACTTTATTAAACCCACTCTTTGAACATTGATGCATGTGCGTTTGTGTTTTTCTTATCTTGTTCTTGTGGTCTTTGTTTTATGTGTTTTCTTTGTAGGTAAATTAGGTACATGGAAATCCAAAATGAAATGGAGGCCCAAAATGAGCAAGCTAGGTGTGTGTTGCAAAAAGGGAGACAAAAGGAATGTTGTTTTGAAGAGAATGTTTGTCTCCACAAAGACAAATTCAAATGTGTCCAAGATGGAATCTCTTGTTCAAATTGAAATCAAAATCATCTCCAAATACAACAATGGGGCGGCCATTTTGAAGCAAAAAAGGATGATGATCAAATTGAATTTAAATTCAAAGCTAAACTTGAATTTAAATTCAACCATGATTTGAATTCAAGTTTCAACCAATTTGAGGCTTACATTTCAAAAAGAATTCAACTATTATCTCAGCCAATCTACACGCCATTTTGAAGGAGAAAGGAAGGATAGATTCCAATTCAAATTAAATCTATGTTTGAATTCAAATTCAAACTCAATTTGAATTCAAACTTCAAGCATCATTTGAATTCAATTCCAGCCATGTTATCATCATCAAATCAGATTCCAAGACTGATGAGGATCAAGGGTCTGATGAGGATCAAGGGCCCCATCAAGAGGTCAAAGGTCATATGACAAGAAGGAGGGCAAAGGAACTTTGTCATCAAGTTGCCACCTTCTTGTACAAGCATGTTCAAGATGAACCTAAGACTCCTTGGGTTCATTTCATTGAACCTTCAACTTGAGCATGTATCACATGCACGTCTACACTCTTTGTTTTTTGGATTTTATTTTGTGTCGTGTGATCTTAGTTTTATGTATTTGCTTTGTAGGTAAATTAGGTACAAGAGAATGTTTGAAGAGAATGTTTCAAGAGAATGTTTGAAGAGAATGTTTCAAGAGAATGTTTCAAGAGAATATTCGAAGAGAATGTTTGTCTATGCTAAGACAAATTCAAAAGTGTCCAAGATAGAGTCTCTTGATCAAGTTGAAATCAAAGTATCTTCATCCACCAAAGGAGGGGCCGGCCATATGGAATTCAAAAAGGGAAATTAACCTGAATTTAAAATTCAGCCACGATTTAAAATTCAAGTTTCAACCAGATTAGGCCTTCAAATTCAAGATAAAGATTTCAGCCATTTTTTGAAGAAACCACACGCCTATCTTGAAGCAAGGATGAGGATAGATCACAAATCAAATTTGAATCCAAGTTTGAATTTGAATTCAAACTCAATTTGAATTCAATCTTCAATCAACATTTGAATTCAATTCCAACCACTTTATCATCATCAAATCAAGTCTCCAACAGCCTCATGAGTCATCAAAAACGCCAATCTCATCATCAAACATGACCGGATTCATTGAAGATAATGTCTTGCAATATTTGAAGTTTTAGCTAGAATTTGTTTTAGCTTTGAATTTAAATAATTTTCAATTTTCAAACATTGTTAGCTAGCTTTATTTTGAATTAGTTCTAGATATTTTAAGGCTCAAGTTCAGCCTATAAATAGAGCCTTAGGGGACGCTTGAAGAGACCTTTTGATGAATAACAATTCTTGATATTTCATTCACTTTGTGTGATACTTTGTTTTCTTGGTTTTGCATTAAAAACCTAGGTTAAGATCCTTCAAAGTTGAGCATATTGAAGGTGTTGCCATTGCTTAAAGGTGCCGTCCAGGAGGGCCATTTTGGTTTGCCTGATCAACGACCATCTTGAAGTGTTGGTCTTGCTCATTCGTTTAATCCACACGTTTTTAATCACTAAGGAAGCAAGGGGAAGTCTTCTTCCTTGTGCCTAACCCTTTGTGAAGGACGTTTGGAAGGTGGAATCGTTGGAGCCCACGAGTTGCACGCATCAAATTGGTATCAGAGACCAGGTTATCTATTCCACCATCTATCATTTCCTTTTCGTTTGAGTCTAGTCATTTCAATTTCAGTTGAGTCCTTCTTCTACTCCTCCTCTACACGCCATTTGTCTTGCATTTCATTAAAAAAAACGTCCAAAACAAAACATTGCGTTGAGTCCTTACACGTTGCTGCATTTTGCTTTTCATCATTCAAGTGTCATTTCCTTATTTCCTTTTCGCATCACAATCTGATTTTGAGTCGTTCAAACTTGAACAAATTAGGGTTCGTTGCATTTTTAGGTTACATTCAGCCTTCTTCAAAATATTCCAACCATCATCCTATAAAGCTACCTCGGTTTCAAATCATCTTGTTGCTACCGAAGCTTTTAGTTGGTGATGATTGTATGCATCTTATGATTCGCATTGTGATTGATTTCATGCTATAAATCTGGTAGTCCTACGTGTGCTTGTCTTCACAACCTACTTGCAACACCAACCAAACCCTAAACCAGCCCCACACCCCACGGCCCAACACCACCCCACCCCAACCCAACTCTAAAATCACCAACTGATCCCAAAAACCCTATTTACACCCCAAACAAAAAGCCCCAAACCAATTTTACCAAATACAATCAGATTCTAAAGATCCCAATTCATTCAAATAAACCCTAACCCTAGAATTTGAATTTGTTCAAATTCTGTCCTAACCAACCAATATCCAAATTGACCACACCAATCATCAATTACCAACCCAAATAGTCATTTACAACACCCATTCCGTTCCTAAACCCCATTCAAAATCCCAAAACGTTCAAAAAAACCCTAAATCAAAAACCCTAACCCTAACCCCATTCGGTCCTACCCCAATTCCTTCACTTTCCAAGGTATTTTTGTTGCAAGTCCAAGATACAAATTGCATTTTAAATACATTGCACTATTCTGTCCAAAAACGCAAGTGCTAAGTGCAAAACAAGTGAAATTCCAATTCTGCCCTTAGTCAAAAAAAAAGGAGAATCTGAACCTTGCTCAATTGAAATAGCAAGGAAGAAAAAGAAAAACAAAAGAACAAGAGCAAAGAAAAAGGGCAAAACGTTTGTGCATTGCGTAGAAAATTTTTGGTACGACTTGCAAACCTTGGATACCATATTACCCCACATTGCCGTCCCTATACCCAATTATCCTTCTTCATCTTCTTAAACCAATACACACTTGGTTGCTCGATTGTTGCATGACTTGAACCATTTTGTGGATAGTAAGTGCATAGAATCAAAATTAACTAAAGATTGCCCACGGCAACCCTTAGTTTATCTTTGGTTCAGCCTTATACATCAACTTTGGTTGCTTATTTTCTTTGAATCTTAGTAAAGTTCAAGTTTGTGTTCATTTCAATTGATTCTACTTTGATACTAATTGGTGCAACTTGAAAGCAAAAAAAAGAAGAAAAGAAAGAAAGAAAAAGAAACGAGAGAGAGAACATTGTGATTCGAAGAAGCCTTGGCAATACACTTCCTTATTGATCACTTTGAGACTTCTTAACTTCAGGTTATCCAAGAACCAAAGTGGTAAGAGAGTGGAAAGAATCGAAAGCGGAGTGTTCATAGCTTATTTTTTTTACTAATCCCTTAACGTTTGTTTGTCTTTGTGTTAGTTTGCTTCTTTCTTTTTCCTTTGTTTTCGTTCAATTCCTTAGGTACAATGGCCAGCAGCAATTCCGCATCTAGCAAGTCTAAAGAAGCCGAAACTGTTGACAATACTCAACAACAAATGCTGGAGATGCTTAAGAAACTCATGCATGACAATGAGATAATCAAGCATCGCTTGGAAGACGTGGAGCGAAGCTACAAAACGAGTGATGGCCAAGGAACAAGCAGGGCCGTTCCCACCACAACCGGCGCCATCCCCAGAAGAAGTTGAGGATGACAACTTAGACCACCACACACCGAAGCAAGAAGGTTTGCTCCTCCTACACAAGCAAGAAGGTACGCTCCAAGAAGGTACAATGATGATTACATTCCCTTTGAGCATGATGATTATGACTTTGATGACCACCATCCCCGTGGTTACCAAAGACGCCAAAATCCCCTTTTCCCGCAAGATGACGATTTTCTCAAAACCAAAATAATATTCCCACGTTTTATGGTAAAAGTAATGCGGAGGAATATTTAGAATGGGAAACGAAAGTGGATTTGATCTTTTCTTGTACCAATTATAGTGAATTGCAAAAAGTGAGGTATGCTTCCATTGAATTTTCTGGTTATGCACTTAATTGGTGGACGAATTTGTGTCGAAATAGAACTAAGACGAGACAACCCCAATGCCACTTGGGAAGAAATGAAGTTTGAAATGCGACAACGTTTTATTCCAAACAATTATGAGAGTTCTATTTTCACGAGTTTGCATAACTTACGACAAGGTTCCAAAAGTGTAGACGAGTATTATAAAGAGTTAGAAATTTTGTTGGAGAGGTCTAACTTGCAGGAACCTGAAGAAGCCACCAAGGCTCGATTCTTACATGGTTTAAACAGGGAGATTGCGCAAAGGGTTGACCTTCAACCTTACCTCGACCTCACAACCATGGTCCATATGGCTGAAAAGATTGAAGCACAATTAAAGGTACGTAACTCCTCCAATTTCAATTCCAATTATCGTACTAATCAATCTTCATCAAGATTTCACAGCAAGCCTTCAGGAACAGGAAGTTCACGGCCTACAGGAGGCCAACACGTGACCAAGGAGCGTCGCAAAGGATGGACAATCGTGTGCAATCCACACAAAGGAGAGATGAACGCACCCAACAAAAGGCTCCTACCGGCAATTCTTCGGATCCTCAAACAGGTTTAGAGACATTAAATGTTATAAATGTCAAGGACGTGGTCACATAGGAAAAGAATGTCCTAATGCAAAAAGAATCATGTTAATTGAAGAGACAAACGAATATGTGTCCGAGTCCGAGCATGAAAACGAGTCTGAGCATGATAATGAAATTGAACCTGAAGAGGATCTAGGCGCATTAGATGATTTTGACACTAAGGAGTTTCTTGTTGTGCGTAGAGCTTTAAATGCATATCCGAAATTAGATGATCACGAACAACATAGAGAAAACATTTTCCATATTCATTGCATGATAAATGGTAAAGTGTGCACCATGATCATTGATTCCGGTTCTTGTGCGAATGTGGCTAGCATCGAATTAGTAAGAAAACTGAATTTGCCTATGACTAATCATCCGCACCCTTACAAACTTGCATGGCTAAATGACTGCGGTGAAGTTAGCGTAAGTAAACAAGTTTTGATTTCTCTTAGCATTGGTAGTTACAAAGATGATGTTTTATGTGATGTCGCACCAATGCATGCTAGTCATATCTTACTTGGTAGGCCATGGCAATTTGATAGACATGTGACATATGATGGTTATTTGAATCGTTATTCTTTCAAATTGAATGGAAAATTGTACAAACTGCATGCACTTCCACCACACAAAGTCCACGAGGATCACCAACGCATGTCCAAGTCTAGAGCCGATCCTAAGGAAAAAGAAGCCGAGAGAAAATTCGTGGAGTGTATGAAAAGTGAGAACAAAAAACACGAGAGCAAGGGAAAAGAGGTAGTGCCCCTAAGTGTCAACGAGTCCAAAAAGAAGTGTGGGTATTTCGCAAAGAAAAGAGAGGTTACACGTGCACTTTATAACAACCAAACTGTCCTCATCATCATCCCAAAGTCGTGTCAACTTGCCCTTGAAGAACTCCCACCAAACTTACCTACCACAGTTGCATCCCTTATCCAAGAATATGAAGTTCTATTTCCCTCCGAACCACCATCCGGATTACCACCCATTCGGGAATAGAACACTAAATCGACTTTGTCCCAGGATCCGTGTTA
>AP025043.1:28156452-28234216 GCA_036186865.1 Eustoma russellianum | reverse complement strand
AACATTTGTTGTGTTTATACTATTTTCAGGTGCCACCATTAATGAACTAAACTAGTTCATTAAGTGAAGTACTTAGTTAATGAAACTAAGTAGTTCATTAAAGGAAACTACATTTGGAAAAGGCACAAAGGCAACAAGGCTAAGGAAGGAAAGTCTCCTCCTCCTCTCCTTATTAAATATACACGCCATACATACATATATATACATATATTTTCAGATTTTTTGAAAAAGGCACATACACATGTATTCCAACGTACTACCGACATGTTATATATTTTACGTACGTACGTTAACGTCATACCACTATACTTAACTCATATTTATGAGTATATTCAGGTCTTATATCATATGATATAAGATATGGTGATGATAAATTTAAATACGACACGATAAAAGGTTCTAAACCGAAAATTGTCGTAACGAGCGAATACCGAAACTTCGCCAACGTGTCACGTACTTGCCATAAATAGATGGCCAGCCCCTATACCTCAAAAATCATTATTATTTTCGTGGGTTACATGTAATATTCAGCCAAAAATACTTTCCATGTTGGCACACACAAATTACTCCACATTAAGGCCAAAATTTGAAGATTCCAGGTTTAATTATCACATGTTAATGGTACCACTTTAGACCAGCCAAGTGCTGAGATTTAAAGTATATATTATATATATTATGTATAATATAATATATATAACATGTGCAAAAGTTGGAATTTAAATTAGAGAAAAATCGGGTAATCGATAAATATCGAAAATTCGGTTTTCTACACACACAACACATGGAACGTTTTTGGTACATCATGTGACACGTATCTAGACACTTTTTACATATGTTATACATCTTAAAGTGTTCTAGAAAATTAAATTAAGGGCTGATTGGAATATAACATGTGTGTATTATTAAATGTGCATTATTTTACAAAGTTAGCAAAAATAAATTTCAGCACATGCACATACATATCCAACGCCACCTACAGCTGAGATGGAGCTTATTTGGAGCCTTGTTGGCATATTGATTGGTCAAGGATCAATCATGCAATGTTGGTGAATTAAAGAAAGAAGCTACAAATGGTAAGAATTCAAAATTTCTCTCTTATAACACATGCTGAAAATTTCAGCATGTTACACAAGGCTGGCCGATTTTTTGACATAAATGTGATATAATTTGTCATCTTTTATTGTGTGATTGATTGGAGGAAGAAATGGAAATGATTTGAATATTATTTAAATTAATAAAGTGTGATATTCTACATATCACACATGCTGAAATGTTTTTCAGCATGTGTGAGACATAGAGTGGCCGAATTATTGAGCATAAAGATGTCCATGTTCATTTCCAATGTGATAAAGTTATTTACCATTAATTGGTGATTCATTTTATAAAGAAAAATCAAATTAAATTTGGCATTATTTTGAATGAAATGGAATGATGCACATGCTGAAAATTCAGCATGGCATGGCCGAATTTTTGGCTCAATTTTGTGAGAAAATTGTCTTGCAACATTTATGTGATAATCTTATGATTTATGGAAATTATTTTGTGATGATTTTGGCACATGTTTAAGTGTTATTCTCAGATTTTTCCAAGTCATCAATGATGACAACATTCAACCAATCATGAAGTGCCAAGTAAGCGAAGCTTAAATGATCATCCAATAAGTAGATGCCAAGTAAGCAAGGCCTTGTCACAATGATGTCTTACATTCTCCCAAGGACTTAGAAGATAATTTTCAAGAGGGGGAGGCACCTACAATGGGACGGCTACATGGCATAAAAAGGAAAGAAGAGAGCAAACAAAACAAGTACAAGTATTGCAAATCAAAGTGATCAAAAAGCCTATCTCTTCTTCTTCTACATTCTCTTTCTTTCTTTCTTCTTGTAAGCCTATTGTATTCATATCTTTCAATCTTGAATGGGCTTGATATCGACCACCACTCATTATATATCTTTGTAAAAGATTGATCAAGGTGTGATCAATCTTCATTCTTGCAAGGTGGTGGTGTTCGTGCAAATTGTATTCACCGTACAAGGTTTGTAAAGGGTTGGAGTTAGGTGTAACTCTATCAACCCTTTGGTAAGGTGTTTTTGAGTTGTGTGATTAGTGTGAACCAAGGAAGGTGTTCCTTGAAGACTGGAGTAGGTTGTTGATAACCGAAACAGTATAAAATTCTTGGTGTCATTTACTTTCAGCATTTACTTTCAGTTACTGCACAGTTTACTTTTTTTGTTGGCGTTCAAAAAAAATAGTAAACGACTTTCAAAAATCACAAAAATTTCCAGAAACATAGCCACACATTCTAGGGTTACTTTGGCACAAGTTTCAACCCTTTTGGATAAGTATAAGTCGATCAAACATCAAAAGTTCTGAGACTAGTGCAGTCTGATTTTCAGACTTGCAAAGGTTGCAACTTTGATTGTAGTTGACCTACTTCCCAAAAGAATTTTGCAAAACTATTTCAACCCACTTAAATATAGTATACGAGGAGTTAGTGGTCAAATGTTCAGAGCATTTGGACATACAAAAAAATAGGAATAAATTTTTCAAAACGTCTACCGTTTCGGGCAGATTCGAGCAATCTGATTACCAACGGTTTTTGAAGGGGTTAAAGGTTGAATTTTAATTTGAAATTTTTACGGGACCCTCATAACATCTGAGGCTAAGTTCTCTCAAAATTACATAATTTTTGGAGACCTATAACCTGGTTTTAAAAAGTTTTAAAACTGGTCCTGAAAACAGAATCTGTTTTCAGAAGTTGAATTGTTTAGCTTTAAACAAATTTTAAAAACCACACTTTCCGCACCATCTATTCAACCCGCCCCCTTCTAGTGGTGCCTTGCAGATCCTACAATGTTGACCTCTTACACGGCTGGATACATCAGGATAACATTTTGCTAGATTTTCAGATTTTAGCTAGAATTTGTTTTAGTTTTGAATTTAAACAATTTTCAATTTTCAAACATTGTTAGCTAGCTTTAATTTGAATTAATTCTAGACATTTTAAGGCTGATAGGACGTCAATCTCAGCCTATACATAGAGCCTTTTGGGCGCCTAGGAAGACAACTTTTGATGAATAAGAATTCTTGATATTTTTCTTCACTTTGTTTGAGACTTTGTTTTTTGGGTTTTGCATTAAAAACCTATGTTAAAATCCATCAAAGTTGAGCATTTTGAAGGTGTTGCCATTGCTAAAAGGTGCCTTCCAGGAGGGCCGTATTGGTTTGTCTGATCAAAGACCATCTTGAAGTGTTGGTCTTGCTCATTTGATCCACACGTTTTTATCACTAAGTAAGCAAGGGGAAGTCTTCTTCCTTGTGCCTAACCCTTTGTGACGGACGTTTGGAAGGTGGAATTGTTGGAGCCCACGTCTTGCACGCATCAAGTTCAAAGATGGAGATTAAATTACATTCAAACTTCAAGCCAAACTTGAATTTAAATTCAATCATTATTTTGAATTCAAGTTTCAACCATTTTGAGCTTTAGATTTCAAGAAAGTCTCAGCCTTATCTTGAGCCATTCCACACGCCAACTTGAAGGATAATGAAGATGAGATCACAATTCAAAGTTGAACCAAGTTTGAATTCAAATTCAAATTCAATTTGAATTCAATCTTCAACCAACATTTGAATTGAACATCTCAGCCACTTGAAGACCTCCCACACGCCATTTCATCCATTCACACGCCAACTTGGAGATCAAAGGAGATGAGATCACAATTCAAAGTTGAATTCAAGTTTGAATTCAAATTCAAATTCAATTTGAATTCAATCTTCAACCAACCTTTGAATTCAATTCCAACCACTTCATCCACATCAAATTAAGTCTCCAACACCAACTTCATTATCATACACGGCTGGATACATTGAAGATAGCAACTTGCAAGATTTTCAAATGTTAGCTTGAATTTGTCTTAGATTTGAATTCAAACAATTTTTAAATTTCAGTTCATCCCAAATGCTTTCTGGATACCTTCTTTAGCGATAACATCTAGTTATCTACATAGCCTTAGGCGTCTATAAATAGGGCCTTTTGGCCAAAATTGAAGAACAACTTTTGACGAATAAAATTTCTTGATATTTTCTTCACTTATTGTGAGATTTTGTTTTCTTGGTTTTGCATTAAAAACGTAAGTTAAGATCCTTCAAAGTTGAGCATTTTGAAGGTGTTGCCATTGCTTAAAGGTGCCGTCCAGGAGGGCCGTATTGGTTTGCCTGATCAACGACCATCTTGAAGTGTTGGTTTGCCAAACCCTTTGTGAAGGACGTTTGGAAGGCGGAATTGTTGGAGCCCACGTCTTGCACGCTTCAAATTCTTACACAAAATAAGACAAGTACCCAATAGGATTTCAAGCAAATTCTCTTTTTCTTCTTTTCACTATATTCATACTCCAAGAAACTTCATCATTGCTCCACCACCCAATAGTTTCGGCCAAGACATGATTCAAGAGAGATAAATCTCTCATTTTGCAAGACCACTCTTCATTCTTACTCTCTTTAATTTCCTTAAGTCTCTTTATAAACACTATTCCTCACTCTTTCCTTCCTTGGAAAGATCAAAATTCTCTCCACTCCCTTGCACTACAAACCGTGGTTATCCACACAAGAAGAAGGGCACCTCACATCTTTAAGTAAGAGTCAAGTGTGCATGCAACTACATCTTCAAGGTAGACACTAGACTATAATCCTTAGCATTATCTTCTACTTGTATCTCTTATGAAAGCACTTAAATCACTTCCAATCTAGGCCTTCATCCGTGACCTTTAAGAAGCAAATAGGAGAAGTTCTTCCACTTAACAAGTGAGGAATCTCAACCAAACCAAGGTAAAGTTCACCTAGATTGAATCTTAGAGCAATTATACTACTACTTTCCCCATACACAACTAATTCTTTTCTTCATTTTGGCCTTCAAGGTCGTAACCTTCAAGCTAGGTACCAGAGAAGAGATTTTTTAATAGTTAATGAAAGATTCAAGCTTCAAAGGCAAGTATTCTTTCTAGTTTCTTCAAGAAAATTGAAAATGAAGTTTAGTATGCTCACCATTAATGATTGGATCATGCCTACAACTAAAATGGAAACCTCTAACCTTTGTTGAAGAAAAGAATGTTTGCATGTTGAAATTGATGATGCATGTGTACTTTTCTTGAGTGGAATCATCAAAGATACTTAGAGTAATACTTTGATGTAACATGCAAGATGAAATTGAATCATCCATAAGCCATTTAGGCGCATATCAAGAAGGAGCGGTCTTCACCATACTTTCTAAACTTTGATGCTAAATAGTAGACACATGAGTGTACTATGCTAAAAAGTGTACTAAGAACTCTCTCCATTGTTATTTGGATTCATGCATGCCATTTTCTTCATGAGATTTCCATGGAAATACAAGTATTGTATTCTTATAATGGTACAAAATTGTTCATTTCTTTATGCATCAACACAAAGATGCCATCTTGGAACATCATCAATGTTAACATCACCATTTTCTTTATTATAGGGGGCAATCCATGAGTCTCCCATATAGGACATGAAATCATCACCATCATCATGATGTGTATCTTGATGATCATGGTCTAAGAAAGTGTGATTCCATGGATGTTGTACTTATGTGCTTGCATGTTCATTTTTAGAATGATCATCATCATAAACTGATGAGGGTCAAGGGTCCAATGAGGATCAAGGGTCCCATCAAGAGGTCAAGGGCCCTATGACAAGAAGAAGGGTGAGAGAACTTTGTCATCAAGTTGGAACCTTCTTGTTTAAGCACGTTCAAGATGAACCTAAGGTTCCATGGGTTCACTTCATTGAACCCACCCTTTGACCGTTTTATGAGTAGGGCGTATGTGTGCTTTCTTTATTTTGAATTTTATCTTGTTTCTTGTGATCTTTGTTTTATGCGTTTTCTTTGTAGGTAAATTAGGTACATGGGAAGATCCAAAATGAAATGAAGGCCCAAATGGAACATTGTAGGCGTGTGTCACAAAAGGAAACAAAAGGAATGTTGTCTTGAAAGGAATGTTTGTCTCCACAAAGACAAATTCAAATGTGTCCCAGATAGAATCTCTTATCAAATTAAAATCAAAATCATCTCCAAATACCATCAAGGGGGCCGTCCAAAATTGAAGAGAAGATGAAGATCAATTTGAAGTTAAACTTAAATTTAAATTCAACCATCATTTGAATTCAAGTTTCAACCAATTGGAGACTTAAATTTCAAGAAGATTTCAGCCTGTATCTCCAGCCTATAACACACCATCTTCGAGGATAAAAGAAGGATATATTCCAATTCAAATTGAATCCAAGTTTGAATTCAAATTCAAACTCAATTTTGAATTCAAACTTCAACCATCTTTTGAATTCAACCCCAGCCATATTATCATCATCAAATCAGGTTTCAGGATACCTCTTGGATATCTTGAACGTGGCTGGATTGATGGAAAGAGGATAGACAACAAACAAATTCAAGGTGCATTCAAATTCAAACTCAACTTAAATTCAAACTTCACCCAAATTTTGAATTCAAGTTCAACCCCATCTTACTCATCAAATCAGCTCTCCAAGGCCTCATTTGATGACCAAATACACGGCTGGACAAAGGAGGAGTCAACCGATTTTAGCTAGGATTTTCTAGTTATTTTTGAATTCAAACATTAGCAAATTCAAGTTCAATTCAAATGTTTTTTCTAGATATATCTTTTAGATAGAATCTGGTTATTTTAAGTGTCTTTAGGCATCTATAAACATGCCCCTTTGGCCGATTTGGAAGACAACTTTTGATGAATAACAATTCTTGATATTTCCTTCACTTTGTGTGAAACTTTGTTTTCTTGGTTTTGCATTAAAAACCTAAGTTAAGATCCTTCAAAGCTGAGCATTTTGAAGGTGTTGCCATTGCTAAAAGGTGCCATCCAGGAGGGCCTTATTGGTTTGCCTGATCAACGACCATATTGAAGTGTTGGTCTTGCTCACTTGATCCACACGGTTTTATCACTAAGGAATCAAGGGAAAGTCTTCTTCCTTGTGCCTAACCCTTTATGAAGGACGTTTGGAAGGTGAAATTGTTGGATCTCACGCCGTGCACGCATTAAATTGGTATCAGAGACAGGTTACTCTATTCCACCGTAGTCTATCCTTTTCTTTTCATTTGAGTCTATTCATTTCAAGTTCAGTTGTGTCCTTCTTCTACCCCTAATTCTACACGCCATTTGTCTATCATTCATACAAAAAAACGTCCAGGTTGTTTTGAGTTATTTGCATTTTGTTCTTCATCATTCTAGCATCTTTGTTGATTCTTGTTCTAGTGTCACGTTTATCCAACTTGTGCATCAAACATCTGAAATTTTATCATTCAAACTTGAACAATTAGGGTTTGAGCATTTAGAGTACATTTAGCTCTATTTTTACTACAACCATCAGCCTATAAAGCTACCCCGGTTTCAAATCATCCTGTTCCTACTGAAGCTTTTAGTCGGTGATGATTCTATGCATCTTGTGATTCGCATTGTGATTGATTTCATGCTTTAAATCAAGTTAGTCCTGCGTGTGTTTGTCTTCACAAGCCATTCTCTACATCAACCAAACCTTAAATCCACCCAATACCCATGGCCCAACCAACACCCAACTAAACCCAACCCTAAAACTCACCAGCCAGATCCCAAACCACCTTATTTACACGCTTAACAAAAAGCCCCAACCCAATTTTGCCCAACAAAATCAGAATCAAAAGTTCTCAACTCCTTCGAAAAAACCCTAACCCTAGAATTTGAATTTTTGTTCAATTCTATCCTACACCCATCCATTACCCAAATTGACCACAAATAATCAACTACCAACCCACATTGTCAATTCACACCGTCCATTCAGCTCCCAAACCCCCATCCCACAAATACCCAAAACCGTCCAAAAAATCCCAACTTGAAAACCCTAACCCTAACTCTAGTTCTTTCCAACATCAATTTCTCTCACTTTCCAAGGTTATTTTGTTGCAATTCAAGGTTGCAAACTACAACTTAAAGTCCTTGCACTATTCTGCCCAAACACAAAAGTTCTGAGTGCAAACGCCTAAAAATACAATTATGTCCCTAGTCAAAAGAAAGGCAGCATCTGAACCTTGCTGTCGTGAAATAGCAAGGAAGGGAAGAAAAACAAAAGATTAGAGAAAAGGAAAAGGGCAAAACGTTTGTGCAATACTTGAAATTTTTTTTGGTGCAATTTGAAAACTTTGGATACCATATTTCGTTTTTGCTACATACAACCATCCTACCACATCTTATTCTACTTATCCTGCTCTTCTTGAACCAATCACACACTTGATTGCTCGATTATTGCATGACTTGAACCATTTTGTGGATAGTAAGTACATAGAATCAAAATTAACTAAAGATTACCCACGACAACCTTTAGTTCATCTTTGGTTCAGCTTTTTGCATCAATTTTGGTTGTTTAATTTCTTTGAATCTTATTAGAAAGTTCAAGTTTGTGTCCATTTCACTTGATTCTATTTTGATACTATTTGGTGCAACTTGAAAGCAAAAGGGAGAAACAAGTGGAGATCGTTGTGATTTGGAGAAGCATTAGCAACACACTTTCTTAATTGATCACTTTGAGCCTTCTTAACTTCAGGTTATCCAAGAAGCAAAGTGGTAAGAGAGTGGAAAGAAGAGAAAGAGGAGTGTTCATAGCTTGTTTTTACTAATCACTTAACGTTTGTTTGTCTTTGTGCTAGTTTGCTTCTTTCCTTTTTCTTTTTGTTTTCGTTCCTTAGGTAAAATGGAGAGCAGCACTCATTCCGCTTCTAGCAAATCAAAGGAAGCTGAGACTTTGGACAACACGCAGCAACAAATGCTGGAGATGCTCAAGAAACTAATGCACGACAATGAGGTAGTCAAACATCAATTGGAGGATGTTGAACGGAGCTACAAAACGAGTGATGGCAAGGTACAAGCAGGGCGTTCCCCTACCACAACCTAGGGGTCACCCCCCAGAAGAAGTTGAGGATGACAACCTTAGACCACCACACATCGAGGCAAGAAGGTTTGTTCCTCCAACACAACCTAGAAGGTACAATGATGATTATATCCCATTTGAGCATGATGATTATGACTTTGATGACCACTCTCCCCGTTGTTACCAAAGAAGCCAAAATCCCCTTTTCCCGCAAGATGACGATTTTCTCAAAACCAAAACAAATATTCTCACGTTTTATGGTAAAAGTAATGCGGAAGAGTATTTGGAATGGGAAACAAAAGTGGACCTAATCTTTTCTTGTGCCAACTATAGTGAATTACGAAAAGTGAGGTACGCTTCTATTGAGTTTTCTGGTTATGCACTAAATTGGTGGACAAATTTGTGTCAAAATAGAACTAAGACAAGATAACCACCAATTGCCACTTGGGAAGAAATGAAGTTTGAAATGAGACAACGTTTTATTCCAAACAATTATGAGAATTCTATTTTCACAAGTTTACAAAACTTACGACAAGGTTCCAAAAGTGTAGAGTATTACAAAGAGTGAGAAATTTTGTTGGAAAGGTCTAACTTGTAGGAACCCAAAGAAGCCACCAAGGCTCGTTTCTTACATGGTTTAAACAGGGAGATTGCGAAAGGGTTGACTTTCAACCTTATCTTGACCTCACAACTATGGTCCATATGGCTAAAAAGATTGAACTCCAATTAAAGGTACGTAGTTCTCCCAATTTCAATTCTACTTATCGTACTAATCAGTCTTCATCAAGGTTTTCCAGCAAGCCTTCAGGAATGGGAAGTTCACGGCCTACAGGAGGCCAAACACGTGACCAAGGTGCGTCACAAAGGATGGACAATCGTGTGCAGTTCACAAAAAGGCGAGATGACCGCGGCCAACAAAATGCTCCTACCGATATCTCAAACAGGTTCAGGGACATTAAATGCTATAAATGTCAAGGACGTGGTCACATAGGAAAAGAGTGTCCTAATGCAAAATGAATCATGTTAATTGAGGAAACAAATGAATATGTGTCTGAGTCCGAGCATGAAAACGAATCTGAGCATGATAATGAAATTAAACCTGAAGAAGATCTAGGCGCATTAGATGATTTTGACACTAAGGAGTTTCTTGTTGTGCGTAGAGCTTTAAATGCATATCCGAAATTAGATGATCACGGACAACATAGAGAAAACATTTTCCATATTCATTGCATGATAAATGGTAAAGTGTGCACCATGATCATTGATTTCGGTTCTTGTACGAATGTGGCTAGCATCGAATTGGTAAGAAAACTGAATTTGCCTATGACTAATCATCCGCATTCTTACAAACTTGCATGGTTAAATGATTGCGGTGAAGTTAGCGTAAGTAACAAGTTTTGATTTCTCTTAGCATTGGTAGTTACAAAGATGATGTTTTATGTGATGTTGCGCCAATGCATGCTAGTCATATATTACTGGGTAGGTCATGGCAATTTGATCGACATGTGACATATGATGGATATTTGAATCGTTATTCTTTCAAGTTGAATGGCAAACTTTACAAATTGCATGCACTTCCACCACACAAAGTCCACGAGGATCACCAACGCATGTCTTAAGTCTAGGGCCGATCCTAAGGAAAAAGAAGCTGAGAGAAAATTCGTGGAATGCATGAAAAGTGAGAATAAAAAACAAGAGAGCAAGGGAAAAGGGATAGTGCCGGTAGGAGTCACCGAGTCCAAAAAAAGTGTGGGTATTTTGCAAAGAAAAGAGAGGTCACACAAGCCCTTTATAACAACCAAACGGTCCTCATTCTCATTCCTAAAGCGTGTCACCTTTCCCTAGAAGAACTCCCCCCAAACTTATCTACCTCAGTTGCATCCCTTATCCAAGATTACGAAGTTCTATTTCCCTCCGAGCCACTATCCGGATTACCACCCATTAGAGGAATAGAACACCAAATTGATTTTGTCCCAGGAGCCGTGTTACCAAATCGTCCAGCCTATCAAGCCAACCCCGAAGAAACCAAGGAAATCCAAAGGCAAGTAGAGGAGCTCCTAGCGAGTGGACAAGTCAGAGAGCCTAAGCCCATCAGCCGTCCCTGTCATTTTAGTACCCAAAAAAGATGGAACTTGGAGAATGTGTACTGATTACCGTGCCGTAAACAAAATTACCATTAAGTATAGGTACCCCATACCTAGCCTGGATGATATGTTGGATATGTTGCACGGATCTAAATTCTTCACCAAAATCGACCTTAAGCAGGGGGTACTTCCAGGTACGCATTAGAGAAGGGGACGAATGGAAGACTGCATTCAAAACCAAGTTTGGGCTCTATGAGTTGTTAGTGTTGCCCTTCGGGCTCACCAACGCCCCTAGCACCTTTATGAGGCTAATGAATAAAGTCTTACGAGCGTTCATAGGACGATTTGTTGTTGTTTATTTTGATGATATCCTAATCTATTCCCAAACCATAGAAGATCATCTTGACCACATTAGGGCCGTTTTTGAGAAGCTTAAGCAAGAACCCATAGCCTATTTTAGTGAGAAGTTGAAAGGCGCTGCATTGAAATACTCTACCTATGATAAGGAACTTTATGCCCTCGTAAGATCCCTACAAACTTGGCAACACTATCTTCAACCTAAAGAGTTTGTGATCCACAGTGACCACGAAAGCCTTAAGTATCTTAAAGGGCAGGGAAAGTTGAACAAGAGACATGCCAAATGGGTAGAGTACATAGACCAATTCCCTTACGTGATTAAGTACAAACAAGGAAAGGACAATATAGTTGCTGATGCCCTGTCTAGGAGATACACATAAGTGACTACATTATCCTCACGCTTCTTAGGATTCGAATCACTTAAGGAATTGTACCCGAATGACCATGATTTTGGCACCATTTTCGAGGCATGTAAAGAGGCACCATTTGGGAAATTCTACATACATGAGAGTTATCTTTTCAAAGAACATAAGTTGTGTGTTCCCCAAACATCCCTACGAGAAGCATTGACTAGAGAAGCCCATGGGAGAGGTTTAATGGGTCATTTCAGAGTGTTCAAAACCCTTGAAACTCTTAAGGAACATTTCTATTGGCCTCACATGAGAGTAGACGTCGAGAGGTTGTGTGGTAGTTGTATCACTTGCAAACAAGACAAATCAAAGTCCCAACGACATGGCTTTTACACGCCTTTACCCGTCCCTGATTCCCCTTGGATTGACATTTCTATGGACTTTGTTTTAGGACTTCCTAGGTCTCGAGGAGGGCGCGATAGCATTTATGTTGTGGTTGATCGATTTTCAAAGATGGCACATTTCATTGCATGCAGGAAAGTTGATGACACCACACATGTTGCTGATTTGTTCTTCAAAGAAATAGTGAGATTGTTTGTCATGCCACGTACAATTGTAAGTGATAGAGATACGAAATTTTTGAGTCATTTTGGGCGTGTTGTGTGGGCTAAACTTGGTACACAATTGTTGTTTTCAACCACTGCACACCCACAAACTAATGGGCAAACTGAAATCGTTAATCGTACTCTTTCTCAACTTTTGCGTGCCATTTTGCAAAAACATATTAAACATTGGGAAGATTATTTATCATATATCGAATTTGTATACAATAGGAGTATCCATCACGGTACCTTGCATAGTCCATTTGAAATCATGTATGGTTTTAACCCCTTGTCTCCCCTTGATTTGATCCCTATTCCCGTGCATGAACGTTCAAGTCTTGATGGTAAATAAAAAGCAGAAAAGATAGAAACTGCATGAACAAGTTAAAACACACTTGAAAAGAAAAACAAAGCTTATGAAAGACGAGCTAACAAACATCGAAAACGAGTTGTGTTTAAACCTGGTGATTTAGTGTGGTTACATTTGCGCAAAGAAAGATTTCTCAATGAGCGAAAGTCAAAACTGTTACCTAGAGGAGATGGACCTTTCGAAGTTTTGAAACGCATAGATGACAATGCATACATCCTTGATCTTCTTGAAAGGTATGGTTCCATTTCGCCTACTTTTAATGTTGCAGACCTCACCCCTTTCACTGATGACCTTTTTGATTCGAGGACGAATCCTTTTGAGGAGGGGGGATTGATGAGGATCAAGGTCCCATCAAGAGGTCAAGGGCCTTATGACAAGAAGGAGGGCGAGAGAACTTTGTCATCAAGTTGGAACCTTCTTGTTTAAGCATGTTTAAGATTAACCTAAGGTTCCATGGGTTCACTTCATTTAACCCACCCTTTGACCGTTTTATGAGTAGGGCGTGTGTGTGCTTTCTTTATTGTGAATTTTATCTTGTTTTTTGTGATCTTTGTTTTATGTGTTTTCTTTGTAGGTAAATTAGGTACATGAAAGATCCAAAATGAAATGAAGGCACAAATGGAACATTGTAGGCGTGTGTCACAAAAGAAGGAGACAAAAGGAATGTTGTCTTGAAAGGAATGTTTGTCTCCACAAAGACAAATTCAAATGTGTCCAAGATAGAATCTCTTGTCAAATTAAAATAAAATCATCTCCAAATACCATCAAGGGGCCGGCCAAAATTGAAGAGAAGATGAAGATCAATTTGATGTTAAACTTGAATTTAAATTCAACCATCATTTGAATTCAAGTTTCAACCAGTTGGAGACTTAAATTTCAAGAAGATTTCAGCATATATCTCCAGCCTATAACACGCCATCTTGCAGGATAAAAGAAGGATAGATTCCAATTCAATTTGAATCCAAGTTTGAATTCAAATTCAAACTCAATTTTGAATTCAAACTTCAACCATCTTTTGAATTCAACCCCAGCCGTATTATCATCATATCAGGTTTCAAGACACCTCTTGGATATCTTGAACGTGGCTGGATTGATGGAAAGAGGATAGACAGCAAACAAATTCAAGGTGCATTCACATTCAAACTCAACTTGAATTCAAACTTCACCCAACTTTTGAATTCAAGTTCAACTCCATCTTACTCATCAAATTAGCTCTCCAAGACCTCATTTCGTGACCAAATACACGGTTGGACAAAGGAGGAGTCAACCGATTTTTAACTAGGATTTTCTAGTTATTTTTGAATTCAAACATTTAGCAAATTCAAGTTCAATTCAAATTTTTTTTCTAGATATTTCTTTTAGATAGAATCTGGTTATTTTAAGTTTCTTTAGGCATCTATAAATAGGACCCTTTGCCCGATTTGGAAGACAACTTTTGATGAATAACAATTCTTAATTTTTCCTTCACTTTGTGTGGGACTTTGTTTTCTTGATTTTGCATTAAAAACCTAAGTTAAGATCCTTCAAAGTTGAACATTTTGAAGGTGTTTCCATTGCTAAAAGGTGTCGTCCAGGAGGGCCTTATTGGTTTGCCTGATCAATGACCATCTTGAAGTGTTTGTCTTGCTCATTTGATCCACACGTTTTTATCACTAAGGAAGCAAGGGGAAGTATTCTTCCTTGTGCCTAACCCTTTGTAAAGGACGTTTGGAAGGTGGAATTGTTGGACCCACGCCGTGCACTCATCATAGACATAATCTTTGTGGTCATGATTATATTTGTGTGATGTGCTTGAGCATGTTAAAATATAGTATGTTGATGTACATTATGATCATCATCACAATATCTATAGTAGTTAAAATATGAAGATGGATTTTATCATAATTAGCATCAAGCTTGAATGTTATATGTTGAATAATTCATATTGAAATACCACCTGCTTTCGGCTAAGGGCCATAAAATATGTCACATTGATGCACAAATTTTTATTGGAGTATATTTCATATTTATGATATGTAAATAAAAGGAAAAAGGCCATAAGTGTAATAATTACATAATATTGAAATTCCAAGAATTGGACTTTACTAGTTTTCGGCCCAATGGCCATTTTGGCACCTAAAATGATGAATTACAACCATGTAACAAATTCTATGTGACTAGATATTTATTATATGCCATATATATATATATAAATGAACAAAATAGAACACTAAATGAAATCGAGGACTTAAATCTAGACAAATGGGCATAATTTCGGCCCTAGGCTCAAATTGAGTGCCATGTCATGGATTAACCTTTTCCGAGCATAGTCATATAAATGCATGTAAAAAATGTGTTGGAATAATATTATTATTAAATTACAAGCATAAATGTTTCACTAGGGCCCAAGTAGTATTGCTCAATCCCGCATGATTGTAACCATTTGTACTCTCTTAATTAAATATAAGCATTACATGTGTAATATAAGCAAGCAAATAGCATAAATGTCTGACACCTCAAATCAAGGGAACTAAATTATGAATGTATGTGGGAACTAAATTATGCATGTATAATATCACACGGCCCAAAAGGGGACAAATTGGCCAAGTAATACAATCTAATTGAATAAATAGTAAGCAAATACACTTATGCACAAATGACTACTAATTCCAATCAAGAATAATCGTGAAACTATTGACAGAAAAGAGGCCTACATCAAGCATTCCTTCATGCATGTTGTCCTCATGATTTCCATCCCAATGATTGTGTTTTTGAACATGTTTATATAATGACGAAATTTTTAAAGTTTACATGATTTAAGGAATTTGTACCGCAAGACGAATAATTCCATAGGACTTATCATGTATCCATAGGTAAGTGTAACAACTTGTCTGGGACAAGAGCTCTCTACCTATCTATATACGCATGATATGTAGACTGAGTGTAACACCTTGCCCGCGGTAAGGGTTTCCTGCCTTTTTGTTACGTCTATGACGTTCAGTATGGAGAGCTTCCTGATGTCTGGTCCTGGGGGACGGGACTCGGGTTCTCTACTATAACGCGTCACTGTTAGTCCTTTGGACGTATGATGTAACACCGTACTTGGACCGTCAGGATTCGTAGACAGTATTCGTGGCTACTTGGGGAATTATTCGATATGTCGTGGGTACCATTCTTATGTTATGCAAAGTGCTATCATCACTCATGTCATGTCATGTTTATGTACATATGAAATGAAACGTTTTTCAAAAACTTTTACAATGCATATATCACAATCATGTCACATTGATGAGGATCAAGGGTCCGATGAGGATCAAGGGCCCCATCAAGAGGTTAAGAGTCCTATAACAAGAAGGAGGGCAAGGGAACTTTGTCATCAAGTTGCCACCTTCTTGTACAAGCATGTTCAAGATGAACCTAAGACTCCTTGGGTTCATTTCATTGAACATTCAACTTGAACGTGTATCAGCATGCACGTCTACATTCTTTGTCTTTAAATTTTATCTTGTGTCGTGTGATCTTAGTTTTATGTATTTGCTTTGTAGGTAAATTAGGTACATGAAATGTTTGAAGAGAATGTTTCAAGAGAATGTTTGAAGAGAATGTTTGAAGAGAATATTTGAAGAGAATGTTTGAAGAGAATATTTGAAGAGAATGTTTGTCTATGCTAAGACAAATTCAAAGGTGTCCAAGATAAAGTCTCTTGTTGAAATTGAAATCAAACATCATCTACAACATATCACAAGGGGCGGCCACTTTAAGCTAAAGGATGACATCTTACTTGAATTTAAACTTGAAGATAAACTTGAATTTAAATTCAACCTTGATTTGAATTCAAGTTTCAACCAGATTAAGCCTTCAAATTCAAGATGAGTTCAGCCAAGTCTCACAAGCCAATCCACACTCCATAAAGAGAGAGAAGGAGATAAAATCCATCCAAGTTTGAATTCAAATTCAAACTTAATTTAAATTCAAACTTCAACCATCTTTTGCATTCAACATCTCAGCCATTTGAAGACATCTCACACGCCTTGCTATCCTTTCACACGCCAACTTGGAGATAAGAAAAGGATGGGATCATAATTCAAAGATTGAATTCAAGTTTGAAGTCAAATTGAATCCAATCTTCAACTAGCCTTTGAATTCAAGTTCAACCACTTCATCTACATCTCCAACGCCAATTTCATCACCAAACATGACCAGATTCATTGAAGATAATGTCTTGCAAGATTTGAAGTTTTAGCTAGGATTTGTTTTAGCTTTGAATTTAAATAGTTTTCAATTTTTAAAACATTGTTAGCTAGCTTTATTTTGAATTAGTTCTAGATATTTTAAGGCTCAAGTTCAGCCTATAAATAGAGCCTTAGGGGACGCTTGAAAGAACACCTTTTGATGAATAACAATTCTTGATATTTCATTCACTTTGTGTGATACTTTGTTTTCTTGGTTTTGCATTAAAAACCTAGGTTAAGATCCTTCAAAGTTGAGCATATTGAAGGTGTTGCCATTGCTTAAAGGTGCCGTCCAGGAGGACCATTTTGGTTTGCCTGATCAACGACCATCTTGAAGTGTTGGTCTTGCTCATTCGTTCAATCCACACATTTTTAATCACTAAGGAAGCAAGGGGAAGTCTTCTCTTCCTTGTGCCTAACCCTTTGTGAAGGACGTTTGGAAGGTGGAATCGTTGGAGCCCACGAGTTGCACGCATCAAATTGGTATCAGAGAGCAGGTTACTCTATTCCACCATCTATCATTTCCTTTTCGTTTGAGTCTAGTCATTTCAATTTCAGTTGAGTCCATTCTTCTACTCCTCACTCTGCACGTCTTGCATTTCATACAAAAAAAAGAAAACAAAAACGTCCACATTAGCTTTGAGTCCTTGCACGTTGCTGCATTTTGCTTTTCATCATTCAAGTGTCATTTCCTTTATTTCCTTTCGCATCACAATCTGATTTTGAGTCGTTCAAACTTGAACAAATTAGGGTTCGTTGCATTTTAGGGTACATTCAGCCTTCTTTTAAATATTCCAACCATCAGCCTAAAAAGCTACCTCGGTTTCAAATCATCTTGTTGCTACCGAAGCTTTTAGTTGGTGATGATTGTATGCATCTTGTGATTCGCATTGTGATTGATTTCATGCTACAGATCTAGTAGTCCTACGTGTGCTTGTCTTCACAACCTACTTGCAAAACCAACCAACCCCTAAAAACAGCCCCACACCCCACGGCCAACCAACTCCACCCCCCAACCCAACCCTAAAACTCACCAACCTGATCCCAAATAACCCTATTTACACCCCACACAAAAAGCCCCAAACCAATTTTACCAAATACAACCAGATTCTAAAGATCCCAATTCATTCAAATAAACCCTAACCCTAGAATTTGAATTTTGTTCAAATTCTGTCCTAAACCAGCCAATACCCAAATTGACCACACCAATCATCAATTAACAACCCAAATAGTCTATCTACAACGCCCATTCCGTTCCTATAACCCCATTCCGCAAATTCCCAAAACGTTCAAAAAACCCTAAATCAAAAAAACCCTAACCCTAACCCCCATTCGGCCATACCCCAAATTCCTTCACTTTCCAAGGTTATTTTTGTTGCAAGTCCAAGATACACATTGCATTTTAAATACATTGCACTATTCTGTCCAAAAACACAAGTGTTAAGTGCAAAACAAGTGAAATTCCAATTCTGCCCTTAGTCAAAAAAAAGAAAAATCTTAACCTTGCTCAATTGAAATAGCAAGGAAGAAAAAGAAAAACAAAAGAACAAGAGCAAAGAAAAAGGGCAAAACGTTTGTGCATTGCGTAGAAAATTTTTGGTACGACTTGCAAACCTTGGATACCATATTACCCCACATTGCCGTCCCCTATACCCAATTATCCATTTCTTCATCTTCTTAAACCAATCACACACTTGGTTGCTCGATTGTTGCATGACTTGAACCATTTTGTGGATAGTAAGTGCATGGAATCAAAATTAACTAAAGATTGCCCACGGCAACCCTTAGTTTATCTTTGGTTCAGCCTTATACATCAACTTTGGCTGCTTATTTTCTTTGAATCTTAGTAGAAAGTTCAAGTTTGTGTTCATTTCAATTGATCCTACCTTGATACTAATTAGTGCAACTTGAAAGCAAAAAGGAAGAAACAAGCAGAGAACATTGTGATTCGAAGAAGTCTTGGCAATACACTTCCTTATTGATCACTTTGAGCCTTCTTAACTTCAGGTTATCCAAGAACCAAAGTGGTAAGAGAGTGGAAAGAATCGAAAGCGGAGTGTTCATAGCTTATTTTTTTACTAATCCCTTAACATTTGTTTGTCTTTGTGTTAGTTTGCTTCCTTCTTTTTCCCTTTGTTTTCGTTCAATTCCTTAGGTACAATGGCAAGCAGCAATCATTCCGCATCTAGCAAGTCTAAAGAAGCCGAAACTGTTGACAATACTCAACAACAAATGCTGGAGATGCTTAAGAAACTCATGCGTGACAATGAGATAATCAAGCATCGCTTGGAAGACGTGGAGAGAAGCTACAAAACGAGTGATGGCCAAGGAACAAGTAGGGCCGTACCCCTACCACAACCACGGCGCCATCCCCCAGAAGAAGTTGAGGATGACAACCTTAGACCACCACACACCGAAGCAAGAAGGTTTGCTCCTCCTACACAAGCAAGAAGGTACGCTCCAAGAAGGTACAATGATGATTACATTCCCTTTGAGCATGATGATTATGACTTTGATGACCACCATCCCCGTGGTTACCAAAGACGCCAAAATCCCCTTTTCCCGCAAGAAGACAATTTTCTCAAAACCAAAATAAATATTCCCATGTTTTATGGTAAAAGTAATGCGGAGGAATATTTAGAATGGGAAACGAAAGTGGATTTGATCTTTTCTTGTACCAATTATAGTGAATTGCAAAAAGTGAGGTATGCTTCCATTGAATTTTCTGGTTATGCACTTAATTGGTGGACGAATTTGTGTCGAAATAGGACTAAGACGAGACAACCCCCAATTGCCACTTGGGAAGAAATGAAGTTTGAAATGCGACAACGTTTTATTCCAAACAATTATGAGAGTTCTATTTTCACGAGTTTGCATAACTTACGACAAGGTTCCAAAAGTGTAGACGAGTATTATAAAGAGTTAGAAATTTTGTTGGAGAGGTCTAACTTGCAGGAACCTGAAGAAGTGATGCGTGCAACTCGTGGGCTCCAACAATTCCACCTTCCAAACGTCCTTCACAAGGGTTAGGCACAAGGAAGAAGACTCCCCCTTGCTTCCTTAATGAATAAAAACGTACGGATTAAGGGCGAGCAAGACCAACACTTCAAGATGGTCGTTGATCAGGCAAACCAAAACGGCCCTCCTGGACGGCACCTTTAAGCAATGGCAACACCTTCAATATGCTCAACTTTGAAGGATCTTAACCTAGGTTTTTAATGCAAAACCAATAAAACAAAGTATCACACAAAGTGAATGAAATATCAAGAATTGTTATTCATCAAAAGGTGAGATTACAATCAACCAAAGGGGTCTATTTATAGGCCTAGAAGACGCCCCCTTTAGCTTGAAATGGCTAGAGATAATTCAAATAAAGCTATCTAACAAATGTTTAAATTTGAACTTTGTTTGAAAATTTAAACTAAGATAATTCTAGCTAAAACTTGAAATACTTGCAAGATGTTATCTTCAATGAATCTAGTCATGTTTGGTGATGAAATTGGCGTTGGAGATGTAGATGAAGTGGTTGAACTTGAATTCAAAGGCTAGTTGAAGATTGGATTCAATTTGACTTCAATCTTGAATTCAATCTTTGAATTATGATCCCATCCTTTTCTTGTCTCCAAGTTGGCGTGTGGAAGTATATCTAGGCGTGTGAGATATCTTCAAATGGTTGAGATGTTGAGTTCAAATGCTGGTTGGAGATTGAGTTTAACTTGAACTTGAATTTAAACTTGGATTCAAATTTGATTTGTGATCTATCCTCATCCTTGCTTCAAAAAATGGGTCTTCCTTATTCAAAAATGGCGTGTAGGACCTTGAGATGATAGCTGAATCCTTTTTGAAATGTAAGCCTCAAATTGGTTGAAACTTGAATTCAAATTATGGTTGAATTTGAATTCAAGTTTATCTTCAAGTTCAAATTCAAGTAAGATGTCATGCTTCACTTTAAAGTGGCCGCCCCCCCCCCTCTAATGGATTATGCAGATGATTTCAACTTGATCAAGAGATTCTATCTTGGACACCTTTGAATTTGTCTTAGCATAGACAAACATTCTCCTTGAATATTCTCTTGAAACATTCTCTTGAAACATTCTCTTCAACATTCTCTTCAAACATTCTCTTGAAACATTCTCTTGAAACATTCTCTTGAAACATTCTCTTCAAACATTTCATGTACCTAATTTACCTACAAAGAAAAGACATAAAACAAAGATCACAAGACACAAGATAAAATTCAAAGAAACAAAGAGTGTAGACGTGCATGTGATACATGCTCAAGTTGAAGGTTCAATGAAATGAACCCAAGGAGTCTTAGGCTCATCTTGAACATGCTTGTACAAGAAGGTGGCAACTTGGTGACAAAGTTCCCTTGCCCTCCTTCTTGTTATAGGACCTTTGACCTCTTGATGGGGCCCTTGATCCTCATCGGACCCTTGATCCTCATCAATCCCCCCCTGCTCAAAAGGATTCGTCCTCGAATCAAAAAGGTCATCATTGAAAGGGGTGAGGTCAGCAACATTAAAAGTAGGTGAAATTGAACCATACCTGTCGGGAAGATCAAGGATGTATGCGTTGTCACCTATACGTTTCAATACTTTAAAGGGTCCATCTCCTCGAGGCAACAATTTTGACTTTCTTTCATTGGGAAATCTTTCTTTGCGCAAATGTAACCACACTAAATCTCTAGGTTTAAACACAACTCTTTTCCGATGTTTGTTAGCTCGTCTTTCATAAGCTTTGTTTTTCTTTTCTAGCTGTGTTTTAACTTGTTCATGTAGTTTCTTTATGGTGTCCGCTTTTTGTTTACCGTCAAGACTAGAAAGTTCATGCACGGGAATAGGAATCAAATCAATGGGAGACAAGAGATTAAAGCCATACACGATTTCAAATGGACTATGCAAAGTACTGTGATGGACACTCCTATTATGTGCAAATTCGATATATGGTAAACAATCTTCCCAATGTTTAATGTGTTTTTGCAAAATGGCACGCAAAAGTTGAGAAAGAGTACGATTAACGACTTCAGTTTGACCATCCGTTTGTGGGTGTGCAGTGGTGGAAAATAACAACTGTGTACCAAGTTTAGCCCACAAAACGCGCCAAAAATGACTCAAAAATTTCGTATCTCGATCACTTACAATTGTACGTGGCATGCCATGTAATCTAACAATTTCTTTGAAGAACAAATCAGCAACATGCGTGGCATCATCAACTTTCCTACATGCAATGAAATGTGCCATTTTTGAAAATCGATCAACCACAACATAAATGCTATTGCGCCCTCCCCGAGACCTAGGAAGTCCTAAAACAAAGTCCATAGAAATGTCAATCCAAGGGGAATCAGGGACGGGTAAAGGCGTGTAAAGGCCATGTGGTTGGGACTTGGATTTGGCTTGTTTGCAAGTGATGCAATTACCACACAACCTCTCGACGTCTACTCTCATGTGGGGCCAATAAAAATGTTCTTTAAGAGTCTCAAGGGTTTTGAACACTACGAAATGACCCATTAAACCTCCCCCATGGGCTTCTCTGGTCAATGCTTCTCGTAGGGATGATTGGGGAACGCACAATTTTTGTTCTTTAAAAAGATATCCCTCATGTATGTAAAATTTTCCAAATGGTGCTTCTTTACATGCCTCGAATATGGAGCCAAAGTCATGGTCATTGGGGTACAAGTCCTTAAGTGATTCAAATCCTAAGAAGCGTGAAGATAATGTAGTTACTAACGTGTATCTCCTAGAGAGGGCATCGGCAACTATATTATCCTTTCCTTGTTTGTACTTAATCACGTAAGGGAATTGTTCTATGAACTCTACCCATTTGGCATGTCTTTTGTTCAACTTTCCTTGCCCTTTAAGATACTTAAGGCTTTCGTGGTCAGTGTGGATCACAAACTCTTTAGGTTGAAGATAGTGTTGCCAAGTTTGTAGGGATCTCACAAGGGCATAAAGTTCCTTATCATAGGTAGAGTAATTCAATGAGGCTCCTTTCAACTTTTCACTAAAGTAGGCTATGGGTTTCTTACTTTGGGTCAAAACTGCGCCTATACCCACTCCACTTGCATCACACTCGATCTCAAAGGTCTCGTCAAAATTTGGTAGCCTAAGTATGGGTGCAGTGGTCAGCCTACGTTTAAGTTCGTCAAATGCCTGTTGTTGTGGCTCTTCCAACCTAAAAGGCACATCTTTTTTCACAATTTCGTTTAGGGGTGCAGCTATGGAAGAAAAATCTTTGACAAAGCGTCTACAAAAGCTGGCTAGTCCATGAAAACTGCGAACTTCCCCTACATTCTTCGGTGTAGGCCACTCCACAATTGACCTAACATTTTCCTCATCCATCTCTACTCCCTCTGCCGAAATGACAAAGCCTAGAAAAACCACGTGTTCTAAACAAAAAGAGCACTTCTTAAAGTTGGCGTAAAGTTGTTCTTGCTTAAGCTTTTCAAAAACGGCTCTAATGTGGTCAAGATGATCCTCTATGGTGTGGGAATAGATTAGGATATCATCGAAATAGACAACGACAAAGCGTCCTATAAATGCACATAAGACTTCATTCATTAGCCTCATAAAGGTACTAGGGGCGTTGGTGAGCCCGAAGGGCATCACTAACCACTCATAGAGCCCAAACTTGGTTTTGAATGCAGTCTTCCATTCGTCCCCTTCTCGAATGCGTACCTGGACCCTTGCTTAAGGTCGATTTTGGTGAAGAATTTGGATCCGTGCAACATGTCTAACATATCGTCTAGCCTAGGTATGGGGTACCTATACTTGACGGTAATCTTGTTTATGGCTCGGCAATCGGTACACATTCTCCACGTTCCATCCTTTTTGGGTACTAAAATGACGGGGACGGCAGATGGGCTCAGACTCTCTCGGATTTGTCCACTAGCTAGGAGCTCTTCTACTTGCCTTTGGATTTCTTTGGTTTCTTCGGGGTTGGCTCTGTAGGCTGGGCGATTGGGTAACACGGCTCCTGGAACAAAGTCGATTTGGTGTTCTATTCCTCTAATGGGTGGTAATCCGGATGGTGGTTCGGAGGGAAATAGAACTTCATATTCTTGGATAAGGGACGCAACTGAGGTAGGTAAGTCTGGTGGGAGTTCTTCAAGGGCAAGCTGACACGACTTTGGAATGATGATGAGGACAGTTTGGTTGTTATAAAGTGCACATGTAACCTCTCTTTTCTTTGCGAAATACCCACACTTCTTTTTGGACTCGTTGACACTTAGGGGCACTACCTCTTTTCCCTTGCTCTCATGTTTTTTGTTCTCACTTTTCATACACTCCACGAATTTTCTCTCGGCTTCTTTTTCCTTAGGATCGGCTCTAGACTTGGACATGCGTTGGTGATCCTCGTGGACTTTGTGTGGTGGAAGTGCATGCAGTTTGTACAATTTGCCATTCAATTTGAAAGAATAACGATTCAAATAACCATCATATGTCACATTTCGATCAAATTGCCATGGCCTACCAAGTAAAATATGACTAGCATGCATTGGGGCGACATCACATAAAACATCATCTTTGTAACTACCAATGCTAAGAGAAATCAAAACTTGTTTACTTACACTAACTTCACCGCAGTCATTTAGCCATGCAAGTTTGTAAGGGTGCGGGTGATTAGTCATAGGCAAATTCAGTTTTCTTACTAATTCGATGCTAGCCACATTCGCACAAGAACCAAAATCAATGATCATGGTGCACACTTTACCATTTATCATGCAATGAATATGGAAAATGTTTTCTCTATGTTGTTCGTGATCATCTAATTTCGGATATGCATTTAAAGCTCTATGCACAACAAGAAACTCTTTAGTGTCAAAATCATCTAATGCGCCTAGATCCTCTTCAGGTTCAATTTCATTATCATGCTCGGACTCGTTTTCATGCTCGGACTCGGACACATATTCGTTTGTCTCTTCAATTAACATGATTCTTTTTGCATTAGGACATTCTTTTCCTATGTGACCACGTCCTTGACATTTATAACATTTAATGTCTCTAAACCTGTTTGAGGAATCCGAAGGATTTCCGGTAGGAGCCTTTTGTTGGGTGCGTTCATCTCTCCTTTGTGTGGATTGCACACGATTGTCCATTCTTTGTGACGCACCTTGGTCACGTGCTTGGCCTCCTGTAGGCCGTGAACTTCCTGTTCCTGAAGGCTTGCTGTGAAATCTTGATGAAGATTGATTAGTACGATAATTGGAATTGAAATTGGAGGAGTTACGTACCTTTAATTGTGCTTCAATCTTTTCAGCCATATGTACCATGGTTGTGAGGTCGAGGTAAGGTTGAAGGTCAACCCTTTGCGCAATCTCTCTGTTTAAACCATGTAAGAATCGAGCCTTGGTGGCTTCTTCAGGTTCCTGCAAGTTAGACCTCTCCAACAAAATTTCTAACTCTTTATAATACTCGTCTACACTTCTGGAACCTTGACGTAGGTTATGCAAACTTGTGAAAATAGAACTCTCATAATTGTTTGGAATAAAACGTTGTCGCATTTCAAACTTCATTTCTTCCCAAGTAGCAATTGGAGGTTGTCTCGTCTTAGTTCTATTTCGACACAAATTCGTCCACCAATTAAGTGCATAACCAGAGAATTCAATGGAAGCATACTTCACTTTTTGCAATTCACTATAATTGGTACAAGAAAAGATCAAATCCACTTTCGTTTCCCATTCTAAATATTCCTCCGCATTACTTTTACCATAAAACGTGGGAATACTTATTTTGGTTTTGAGAAAATCGTCATCTTGAGGGAAAAGGGGATTTTGGCGTCTTTGGTAACCACGAGGATGGTGGTCATCAAAGTCATAATCATCATGCTCAAAGGGAATGTAATCATCATTGTACCTTCTTGGAGCGTACCTTCTTGCTTGTGTAGGAGGAGCAAACCGTCTCGCTTCGGTGTGTGGGGGTCGGATGTTATCGTCTTCAACTTCTTCTGGAGGATGGCGCCTTGGTTGTGGTGGTGGAACGGCCCTGCTTGTTCCTTGGCCATCACTTGTTTTGTAGCTTCGCTCCACGTCTTCCAAGCGATGCTTGATTATCTCATTGTCATGCATGAGTTTCTTAAGCATCTCCAGCATTTGTCGTTGAGTATTGTCAACAGTTTCGGCTTCTTTAGACTTGCTAGATGCGGAATTGCTGCTGGCCATTGTGCCTAAGGAATTGAACGAAAACAAAGGGGAAAAGAAAGAAGCAAACTAACACAAAGACAAACAAACGTTAAGGGATTAGTAAAAAATAAGCTATGAACACTCTGTTTTCGATTCTTTTCACTCTCTTACCACTTTGGTTCTTGGATAACCTGAAGTTAAGAAGTCTCAAAGTGATCAATAAGGAAGTGTATTGCCAAGGCTTCTTCAAACCACAATGTTCTCCGCTTGTTTCTTCCTTTTTGCTTTCAAGTTGCACCAATTAGTATCAAAGTAGAATCACTTGAAATGAACACAAACTTGAACTTTATACTAAGATTCAAAGAAAATAAGCAACCAAAGTTGATGTGTACGGCTGAACCAAAGATAAACTAAGGGTTGCCGTGGGCAATCTTTAGTTAATTTTCATTCTATGCACTTACTATCCACAAAATGGTTCAAGTCATGCAACAATCGAGCAACCAAGTGTGTGATTGGCTCAAGAAGATCAAGAGTTGCAGAATTGGGTATAGGGGATGGCAATGTGGGTAATATGGTATCCAAGGTTTGCAAGTCGTACCAAAAATTTTTTCCACGCAATGCACAAACGTTTTGCCCTTTTTCTTTGCTCTTGTTCTTTTGTTTTTCTTTTTCTTCCTTGCTATTTCAATTGAGCAAGGTTCAGATTCTCCTTTTTTTTGACTAAGGGCAGAATTGGGATTTCACTTGTTTTGCACTTAGCACTTGCGTTTTTGGACAGAATAGTGCAATGTATTTAAAATGCAATTTGTATCTTGGACTTGCAACAAAATTGACCTTGGAAGGTGAGGGAAATTGGGTAAGGCCGATTGGGGGTTAGGGTTAGGGTTTTGATTTAGGGTGTTTTTGAACGTTTTGGGATTTTGCGGGATGTGGTTGTAGGAACAGAATGGGTGTTGTAAACTGAATATTTGGGTTGGTAATTGATGATTGGTGTGGCCAATTTGGATATTGGTTGGTCTATGACAGAATTTGAGCGAAATTGAAATTCTAGGGTTAGGGTTTATTTGAATGAATTAGAATCTGATTGTTTTTGGGTAAATTGGTTTGGGGCCTTTTGTTTGGGGTGTAAATAGAGTTGGTTGGGACCAGGTTGGTGCGTTTTAAGGTTGGGTTGGGGTGGGGTTGGTTGGGCCGTGGGGTGGGGTGGTGCAATTAGGGCTTTGAAGATGGTTCGGGAAGGCAAACACACGTATGACTACTTGTCTTAAAGCATGAAATCAATCACAATGCGAATCATAAGATGCATACAATCATCACCAACTAAAAGCTTCGGTAGCAACAAGATGATTTGAAACCGAGGTAGCTTTATAGGCTGATGGTTGGACTATTTCAAAGAAAGCTGAATGTAACCTAAAATGCAACGAACCCTAATGTGTTCAAGTTTGAACGACTCAAAAATCAGATTGTGATATGAGAGGAAATAAAGGAAATGACACTTGAATAATGAAAAGCAAAATGCAGCAACTTGCAAGGATTCAAAGTAAATGACGTTTTTTTTGTTTTTTATTGTTTTGGACGTTTTTTTGAAGGAATGAGATGCAAGACAAATGGCATGTAGAGGGAGGAGTAGAAGAAGGACACAACTGAACTTGAAATGACTAGACTCAAACGAAAAAGAAATGATAGATGGTGGAATAGAGTAACCTGGTCTCTGATACCAATTTGATGCGTGTAACTCGTGGGCTCCAACAATTCCACCTTCCAAACGTCCTTCACAAGGGTTAGGCACAAGGAAGAAGACTTCCCCTTGCTTCCTTAATGAATAAAAACGTATGGATTAAGGGCGAGCAAGACCAACACTTCAAGATGGTCGTTGATCAGGCAAACCAAAACGGCCCTCCTGGACGGCACCTTTAAGCAATGGCAACACCTTCAATATGCTCAACTTTGAAGGATCTTAACCTAGGTTTTTAATGCAAAACCAAGAAAACAAAGTATCACAGAAAGTGAATGAAATATCAAGAATTGTTATTCATCAAAAGGTGAGATTACAATCAACCAAAGGGGTCTATTTATAGGCCTAGAAGACGCCCCCTTTAGCTTGAAATGGCTAGAGATAATTCAAATAAAGCTATCTAACAAATGTTTAAATTTGAACTTTGCTTGAAAATTTAAACTAAGATAATTCTAGCTAAAACTTGAAATGCTTGCAAGATGTTATCTTCAATGAATCTAGTCATGTTTGGTGATGAAATTGGCGTTGGAGATGTAGATGAAGTGGTTGAACTTGAATTCAAAGGCTAGTTGAAGATTGGATTCAATTTGACTTCAATCTTTGAATTATGATCCCATCCTTTTCTTGTCTCCAAGTTGGCGTGTGGAAGTATATCTAGGCGTGTGAGATATCTTCAAATGGTTGAGATGTTGAGTTCAAATGCTGGTTGGAGATTGAGTTTAACTTGAACTTGAATTTAAACTTGGATTCAAATTTTATTTGTGATCTATCCTCATCCATGCTTCAAAAAATGGCGTGTGATCCCATCTTCCTTATTCAAAAATGGCGTGTAGGACCTTGAGATGATAGCTGAATCCTTTTTGAAATGTAAGCCTCAAATTGGTTGAAACTTGAATTCAAATTATGGTTGAATTTGAATTCAAGTTTATCTTCAAGTTCAAATTCAAGTAAGATGTCATGCTTCACTTTAAAGTGGCCGCCCCCCTCTTATGGATAATGGAGATGATTTCAACTTGATCAAGAGATTCTATCTTGGACACCTTTGAATTTGTCTTAGCATAGACAAACATTCTCTTTGAATATTCTCTTGAAACATTCTCTTGAAACATTCTCTTCAAACATTTCATGTACCTAATTTACCTACAAAGAAAAGACATAAAACAAAGATCACAAGACACAAGATAAAATTCAAAGAAACAAAGAGTGTAGACGTGCATGTGATACATGCTCAAGTTGAAGGTTCAATGAAATGAACCCAAGGAGTCTTAGGCTCATCTTGAACATGCTTGTACAAGAAGGTGGCAACTTGGTGACAAAGTTCCCTTGCCCTCCTTCTTGTTATAGGACATTTGACCTCTTGATGGGGCCCTTGATCCTCATCGGACCCTTGATCCTCATCAAGAAGCCACCAAGGCTCGATTCTTACATGGTTTAAACAGGGAGATTGCGCAAAGGGTTGACCTTCAACCTTACCTCGACCTCACAACCATGGTACATATGGCTGAAAAGATTGAAACGCAATTAAAGGTACGTACATCCTCCAATTTCAATTCCAATTATCGTACTAATAAGTCTTCGTCAAGATTTTCCAGCAAGCCTTCAGGAACGGGAAGTTCACGGCCTACAGGAGGCCAAGCACGTGACCAAGGTTCGTCACAAAGAATGGACAATCGTGTGCAATCCACACAAAGGAGAGATGAACGCACCTAACAAAAGGCTCCTACCGGAAATCCTTCTGATTCCTCAAACAGGTTTAGAGACATTAAATGTTATAAATGTCAAGGACGTTGTCACATAGGAAAAGAATGTCCTAATGCAAAACGAATCATGTTAATTGAAGAGACAAACGAATATGTGTCCGAGTCCGAGAATGAAAACGAGTCTGAGAATGATAATGAAATTGAACCTGAAGAGGATCTAGGCGCATTAGATGATTTTGACACTAAGGAGTTTCTTGTTGTGCGTAGAGCTTTAAATGCATATCCGAAATTAGATGATCACGAACAACATAGATAAAACATTTTCCATATTCATTGCATGATAAATGGTAAAGTGTGCACCATGATCATTGATTCCGGTTCTTGTGCGAATGTGGCTAGCATCGAATTAGTAAGAAAACTGAATTTGCTTATGACTAATCACCCGCATCCTTACAAACTTGCATGGCTAAATGACTGCGGTGAAGTTAGCGTAAGTAAACAAGTTTTGATTTCTCTTAGCATTGGTAGTTACAAAGATGATATTTTATGTGATGTCGCACCAATGCATGCTAGTCATATTTTACTTGGTAGGCCATGGCAATTTGATCGACATGTGACATATGATGGTTACTTGAATCGTTATTCTTTCAAATTGAATGGCAAATTGTACAAACTACATGCACTTCCACCACACAAAGTCCACGAGGATCACCAACGCATGTCCAAGTCTAGAGCCGAACCTGAGGAAAAAGAAGCCGAGAGAAAATTCGTGGAGTGTATGAAAAGTGAGAACAAAAAACACGAGAGCAAGGGAAAGGAGGTAGTGCCCCTAAGTGTCAACGAGTCCAAAAAGAAGTGTGGATATTTCGCAAAGAAAAGAAAGGTTACACGTGCACTTTATAACAACCAAATTGTCCTCATCATCATCCCAAAGACGTGTCAACTTGCCCTTGAAGAACTCCCACCAAACTTACCTACCTCAGTTGCGTCCCTTATCCAAGAATATGAAGTTCTATTTCCCTCCGAACCACCATCCGGATTACCACCCAATAGAGGAATAGAACACCAAATCGACTTTGTCCCAGGAGCCGTGTTACCCAATCGCCCAGCCTATCGAGCCAACCCTGAAGAAACCAAAGAAATCCAAAGGCAAGTAGAGGAGCTCCTAGCTAGTGGACAAGTTCGAGAGAGTCTAAGCCCATCTGCCGTCCCAGTCATTTTAGTACCCAAAAAGGATGGAACGTGGAGAATGTGTACCGATTGCCGAGCCATAAACAAGATTATCGTCAAGTATAGGTACTGATGGGGATCAAGGGTCTGATGAGGATCAAGGGCCCCATCAAGAGGTTAAGGGTCCTATAACAAGAAGGAGGGCAAGGGAACTTTGTCATCAAGTTGCCACCTTCTTGTACAAGCATGTTCAAGATGAACCTAAGACTCCTTGGGTTCATTTCATTGAACCTTCAACTTGAGCATGTATCAGCATGCACGTCTACATTCTTTGTTTTTGAATTTATCTTGTGTCTTGTGATCTTAGTTTTATGTATTTGCTTTGTAGGTAAATTAGGTACAAGAGAATGTTTGAAGAGAATGTTTGAAGAGAATGTTTCAAGAGAATATTCGAAGAGAATGTTTGTCTACGCTAAGACAAATTCAAAGGTGTCCAAGATAGGATCTCTTGATCAAATTGAAATAAAAAACATCCACAAAAATCATCCACATGGCCGGCCACTTTAAGCTAAAGGATGACATCTTACTTGAATTTAAACTTGAAGATAAACTTGAATTTAAATTCAGCCTTGATTTGAATTCAAGTTTCAACCAGATTAAGCCTTCAAATTGAAGATGAGTTTAGCCAAGTCTCACAAGCCAATCCACACGCCATGAAGAGAGAGAAGGAGATAAAATCCATCCAAGTTTGAATTCAAATTCAAACTTAATTTAAATTCAAACTTCAACCATCTTTTGCATTCAACATCTCAGCCATTTGAAGACATCTCAAACTTAATTTAAATTGAAGATAATGTCTTGCAAGATTTGAAGTTTTTAGCTAGGATTTGTTTTAGCTTTGAATTTAAATAGTTTTCAATTTTTAAACATTGTTAGCTAGCTTTATTTTGAATTAGTTCTAGATATTTTAAGGCTCAAGTTCAGCCTATAAATAGAGCCTTAGGGGACGCTTGAAAGACCACCTTTTGATGAATAATAATTCTTGATATTTCATTCACTTTGTGTGAGACTTTGTTTTCTTGGTTTTGCATTAAAAACCTAGGTTAAGATCCTTCAAAGTTGAGTATATTGAAGGTGTTGCCATTGCTTAAAGGTGCCGTCCAGGAGGGCCGTATCGGTTTGCCTGATCAACGACCATCTTGAAGTGTTGGTCTTGCTCATTCTTTTATTCCACACGTTTTTAATCACTAAGGAAGCAAGGGGAAGTCTTCTTCCTTGTGCCTAACCCTTTGTGAAGGACGTTTGGAAGGTGGAATCGTTGGAGCCCACGAGTTGCACGCATCAGGTACCCCATACCTAGGCTAGACGATATGTTAGACATGTTGCACGGATCCAAATTCTTCACCAAAATCGACCTTAAGCAAGGGTACTTCCAGGTACTCATTAGAGAAGGGGACAAATGGAAGACTGCATTCAAAACCAAGTTTGAGCTCTATGAGTGGTTAGTGATGCCCTTCGGGCTCACCAACGCCCCTAGTACCTTTATGAGGCTAATGAATGAAGTCTTACGTGCGTTCATAGGACGCTTTGTCGTTGTCTATTTCGATGATATCCTAATCTATTCCCACACCATAGAAGATCATCTTGACCATATTAGAGCCGTTTTTGAAAAGCTTAAGCAAGAACAACTTTACGCCAACTTTAAGAAGTGCTCCTTTTGTTTAGAACGCGTGGTTTTTCTAGGCTTTGTCATTTCGGCTGAGGGAGTATAGATGGATGAGGAAAAGGTTAGGTCAATTGTGGAGTGGCCTATACCTAAGAATGTAGGGGAAGTTTGCAGTTTTCATGGACTAGCAAGCTTTTATAGACGCTTTGTCAAAGATTTTTCTTCCATAGCTGCACCCCTAAACAAAATTGTGAAAAAAGATGTGCCTTTTAGGTGGGAAGAGCCACAACAACAGGCATTTGATGAACTCAAGCGTAGGCTGACCACTGCACCCATACTTAGGCTACCAAATTTTGACGAGACCTTTGAGATCGAGTGTGATGCAAGTGGAGTGGGTATAGGCGCAGTTTTGACCCAAAGTAAGAAACCCATAGCCTACTTTAGTGAAAAGTTGAAAGGAGCATCACTGAATTACTCGACCTATGATAAGGAACTTTATGCCCTTGTGAGATCCCTACAAACTTGGCAACACTATCTTCAACCTAAAGTGTTTGTGATCCACACTGACCACAAAATCCTTAAGTATCTTAAAGGGCAGGGAAAGTTGAACAAAAGACATGCCAAATGGGTAGAGTTCATAGAACAATTTCCTTACGTGATTAAGTACAAACAAGGAAAGGATAATATAGTTGCTGATGCCCTCTCTAGGAGATACACGTTAGTGACTACATTATCTTCACGCTTCTTAGGATTCGAATCACTTAAGGACTTGTACCCCAATGACCATGACTTTGGCACCATTTTCGAGGCATGTAAAGGAGCACCATTTGGGAAATTTTACATACATGAGGGTTATTTTTTCAAAGAACAAAAATTGTGCGTTCCCCAATCATCCCTACAAGAAGCATTGACTAGAGAAGCCCATGGGGGAGGTTTAATGGGTCATTTCGGAGTGTTCAAAACCCTTGAGACTCTTAAGGAACATTTCTATTGGCCCCACACGCGAGCAGACGTCGAGAGGTTGTGTGGTAGTTGCATCACTTGCAAACAAGCCAAATCCAAGTCCCAACCACATGGCCTTTACACGCCTTTACCCGTCCCTGATGTCCCTTGGATTGACATTTCCATGGACTTTGTGCTAGGACTTCCTAGGTCTCGGGGAGGACGCGATAGCATTTATGTTGTGGTTGATCGATTTTCAAAAATGGCACATTTCATTGCATGTAGGAAAGTTGATGATGCCACACATGTTGCTAATTTGTTCTTCAAAGAAATTGGTAGATTGCATGGCATGCCACGTACAATTGTAAGTGATAGAGATACAAAATTTTTGAGTCATTTTTGGCGTGTTTTGTGGGCTAAACTTGGTACACAATTGTTGTTTACCACCACCGCACACCCACAAACTGATGGACAAACTGAAGTCGTTAATCGTACTCTTTCTCAACTTTTGCGTGCCATTTTGCAAAAACACATTAAACATTGGGAAGATTGTTTGCCATATATCGAATTTGCATATAATAGGAGTGTCCATCACGGTACTTTGCATAGTCCATTTGAAATCGTGTATGGCTTTAATCCCTTGTCTCCCATCGATTTGATTCCTATTCCCGTGCATGAACGTTCTAGTCTTGATGGTAAACAAAAAGCGGACAACATAAAGAAACTGCATGAACAAGTTAAAACACAACTTGAAAAGAAAAACAAAGCTTATGAAAGACGAGCTAACAAACATCGGAAAAGAGTTGTGTTTAAGCCTGGAGATTTAGTGTGGTTACATTTGCGCAAGGAAAGATTTCCCAATGAAAGAAAGTCAAAATTGTTGCCTCGAGGAGATGGCCCCTTTAAAGTATTGAAACGCATAGGTGACAATGCATACATCCTTGATCTTCCCGACAGGTATGGTTCAATTTCTCCTACTTTTAATGTTGCTGACCTCACCCCTTTCAACGATGACCTTCTTGATTCGAGAACGAATCCTTTTGAGGAGGGGGGATTGATGAGGATCAAGGGTCCGATGAGGATCAAGGGCCCCATCAAGAGGTTAAGGGTACTATAACAAGAACGAGGGCAAGGGAACTTTGTCATCAAGTTGCCACCTTCTTGTACAAGCATGTTCAAGATGAACCTAAGACTCCTTGGGTTCATTTCATTGAACCTTCAACTTGAACGTGTATCAGCATGCACGTCTACATTCTTTGTCTTTAAATTTTATCTTGTGTCATGTGATCTTAGTTTTATGTATTTGCTTTGTAGGTAAATTAGGTACATGAAATGTTTGAAGAGAATGTTTGAAGAGAATGTTTGAAGAGAATGTTTGAAGAGAATATTTGAAGAGAATGTTTGAAGAGAATATTTGAAGAGCATGTTTGTCTACGCTAAGACAAATTCAAAGGTGTCCAAGATAAAGTCTCTTGTTCAAATTGAAATCAAACATCATCTACAACATATCACAAGGGGCGGCCACTTTAAGCTAAAGGATGACATCTTACTTGAATTTAAACTTGAAGATAAACTTGAATTTAAATTCAACCTTGATTTGAATTCAAGCTTCAACCAGATTAAGCCTTCAAATTCAAGATGAGTTTAGCCAAGTCTCACAAGACAATCCACACGCCATAAAGAGAGAGAAAAAGATAAAATCCATCCAAGTTTGAATTCAAATTCAAACTTAATTTAAATTCAAACTTCAACCATCTTTTGCATTCAACATCTCAGCCATTTGAAGACATCTCACACACCTTGCTATCTTTCCACATGCCAACTTGGAGATAAGAAAAGGATGGGATCATAATTCAAAGATTGAATTCAATTTTGAAGTCAAATTGAATCCAATCTTCAACTAGCCTTTGAATTCAAGTTCAACCACTTCATCTACATCTCCAACGCCAATTTCATCACCAAACATGACTAGATTCATTGAAGATAATGTATTGCAAGATTTGAAGTTTTAGCTAGGATTTGTTTTAGCTTTGAATTTAAATAGTTTTCAATTTTTAAAACATTGTTAGCTATCTTTATTTTGAATTAGTTCTAGATATTTTAAGGCTCAAGTTCAGCCTATAAATAGAGCCTTAGGGGATGCTTGAAAGAACACCTTTTGATGAATAACAATTCTTGATATTTCATTCACTTTGTGTGATACTTTGTTTTCTTGGTTTTGCATTAAAAACCTAGGTTAAGATCCTTCAAAGTTGAGCATATTGAAGGTGTTGCCATTGCTTAAAGGTGCTGTCCAGGAGGGCCGTTTTGGTTTGCCTAATCAACGTCCATCTTGAAGTGTTGGTCTTGCTCATTCGTTCAATTCCACACGTTTTTAATCACTAAGGAAGCAAGGGGAAGTCTTCTTCCTTGTGCCTAACCCTTTGTGAAGGACGTTTGGAAGGTGGAATCGTTGGAGCCCACGAGTTGCACGCATCACACATGTACCCTCTAATAGCTCTAACTCATGAATCTTGAAAAACCAAGACCAAGTATGATTAACGAATGACAAGAACAAACCACAGAAGATTGTACCCAAGAACAAAATAATTATGGATTAAGACACGAACGTTTAACAGGAAAGTCTGTTTAATTTATGATGCTGTCTATCTGTGATATTTATGAATGATATGATATCTGCTTTATTATTTCAGCATTTATGCTATGTTTTATTATTTCGGTATGCACTCTGTGCTTTACTATTTCTGTTTACATTGAGCATTCTGATATCTGTTATACACCATACTGTACCACCCACTACCCTAGCCCCCATGTATGATCCATTTGATGAACCTAGACGGAACTACTTGCTAAGCGATTTGTTATCTCCTACCCTTTTATTTCACAACGCAGATCCGCAGGACATTGAGCCAGAGTTTATTGAAGATGAGTCTCGAGACTAGGTGCAAGGAGCTGATTAGTAGCTGGCTACGACCTCTTTTGCATTTTGGATATTCAGCTCGTACTACGCTATTTTGTACTCTTGATGTACTTATGACACACATGCGGATGTATTAGGCACTTCTGTTGACAGTTATTTCTGCTTATGTTATTTTGTTTCCGCTTATAGATACATGTTTCTACGAATTGTGCATTGCGTGGAAATTTTTTGGTACGACTTGCAAACCTTGGATACCATATTACCCACATTGCCGTCCCCTATACCCAATTCTCCAACTCTTGATCTTCTTGAACAAATCACACATTTGGTTGCTCGATTGTTGCATGACTTGAACCATTTTGTGGATAGTAAGTGCATAGAATCAAAATTAACTAAAGATTGCCCACGGTATGGTTCAGCCTTATACATCAACTTTGGTTGCTTATTTTCTTTGAATCTTAGTAGAAAGTTCAAGTTTGTGTTCATTTCAATTGATCCTACCTTGATACTAATTGGTGCAACTTGAAAGCAAAAAGGAAGAAACAAGCGGAGAACATTGTGATTCGAAGAAGCCTTGGCAATACACTTCCTTATTGATCACTTTGAGACTTCTTAACTTCAGGTTATCCAAGAACCAAAGTGGTAAGAGAGTGGAAAGAATAGAAAGCGGAGTGTTCATAGTTTATTTTTTTACTGATCCCTTAACGTTTGTTTGTCTTTGTGTTAGTTTGCTTCTTTCTTTTCCCTTTGTTTTCATTCAAATCCTTAGGAACAATGGCCAGCAGCAATCATTCCGCATCTAGCAAGTCTAAAGAAGCCGAAACTGTTGACAATACTCAACAACAAATGCTGGAGATGCTTAAGAAACTCATGCATGACAATGAGGTAATTAAGCATCGCTTGGAAGACGTGGAGCGAAGCTACAAAACAAGTGATGGCCAAGGAACAAGCAGGGCCGTTCCACCACCACAACCAAGGCGCCATCCTCCAGAAGAAGTTGAGGACGATAACATTCGACCCCCACACACCGAAGCGAGACGGTTTGCTCCTCCTACACAAGCAAGAAGGTACGCTCCAAGAAGGTACAATGATGATTACATTCCCTTTGAGCATGATGATTATGACTTTGATGACCAACATCCCCGTGGTTACCAAAGACGCCAAAATCCCCTTTTCCCGCATGATGACGATTTTCTCAAAACCAAAATCAATATTCCCACGTTTTATGGTAAAAGTAATGCGGAGGAATATTTAGAATGGGAAACGAAAGTGGATTTGATCTTTTCTTGTACCAATTATAGTGAATTGCAAAAAGTGAGGTATGCTTCCATTGAATTTTCTGGTTATGCACTTAATTGGTGGACGAATTTGTGTCGAAATAGAACTAAGACGAGAAAACCCCCAATCGCCACTTGAGAAGAAATGAAGTTTGAAATGCGACAACGTTTTATTCCAAACAATTATGAGAGTTCTATTTTCACGAGTTTGCATAACTTACGACAAGGTTCCAAAAGTGTAGACGAGTATTATAAAGAGTTAGAAATTTTGTTGGAGAGGTCTAACTTGCAGGAACCTGAAGAAGCCACCAAGGCTCGATTCTTACATGGTTTAAACAGGGAGATTGCGCAAAGGGTTGACCTTCAACCTTACCTCGACCTCACAACCATGGTACATATGGCTGAAAAGATTGAAACGCAATTAAAGGTACGTACATCTTCCAATTTCAATTGCAATTATCGTACTAATCAGTCTTCGTCAAGTTTTCCAGCAAGCCTTCAGGAACGGGAAGTTCACGGCCTACAGGAGGCCAAGCACGTGACCAAGGTTCGTCACAAAGAATGGACAATCGTGTGCAATCCACACAAAGGAGAGATGAACGCACCTAACAAAAGGCTCCTACCGGAAATCCTTCGGATTCCTCAAACAGGTTTAGAGACATTAAATGTTATAAATGTCAAGGACGTGGTCACATAGGAAAAGAATGTCCTAATGCAAAACGAATCATGTTAATTGAAGAGACAAACGAATATGTGTCCGAATCCGAGCATGAAAACGAATCTTAGCATGATAATGAAATTGAACCTGAAGAGGATCTAGGCGCATTAGATGATTTTGACACTAAGGAGTTTCTTGTTGTGCGTAGAGCTTTAAATGCATATCCAAAATTAGATTATCTCGAACAACATAGATAAAACATTTTTCATATTCATTGCATGATAAATGGTAAAGTGTGCACCATGATCATTGATTCCGGTTCTTGTGCGAATGTGGCTAGCATCGAATTAGTAAGAAAACTGAATTTGCCTATGACTAATCACCCGCACCCTTACAAACTTGCATTGCTAAATGACTGCGGTGAAGTTAGCGTAAGTAAACAAGTTTTGATTTCTCTTAGCATTGGTAGTTACAAAGATGATGTTTTATGTGATGTCGCACCAATGCATGCTAGTCATATCTTACTTGGTAGGCCATGACAATTTGATCGACATGTGACATATGATGGTTATTTGAATCGTTATTCTTTCAAATTGAATGGCAAATTGTACAAACTACATGCACTTCCACCACACAAAGTCCACGAGGATCACCAACGCATGTCCAAGTCTAGAGCCGATCCTAAGGAAAAAGAAGCCGAGAAAAAATTTGTGGAGTGTATGAAAAGTGAGAACAAAAAACACGAGAGCAAGGGAAAAGAGGTAGTGCCCCTAAGTGTCAACGACTCCAAAAAGAAGTGTGGGTATTTCGCAAAGAAAAAAGAGGTTACACGTGCACTTTATAACAACCAAACTGTCCTCATCATCATTCCAAAGTCGTGTCAGCCTGCCCTTGAAGAACTCCCACCAGACTTACCTACCTCAGTTGCGTCCCTTATCCAAGAATATGAAGTTCTATTTCCCTCCGAACCACCATCCGAATGACCACCCATTAGAGGAATAGAACACCAAATCGACTTTGTCCCAGGAGCATTGTTACCCAATCGCCCAGCCTATCGAGCAAACCCCGAAGAAACCAAAGAAATCCAAAGGCAAGTGGAGGAGCTCCTAGCTAGTGGACAAGTTCGAGAGAGTCTAAGCCCATCTGCCGTCCCAGTCATTTTAGTACCCAAAAAGGATGGAACGTGGAGAATGTGTACCGATTGCCGAGCCATAAACAAGATTACCGTCAAGTATAGGTACCCCTTACCTAGGCTAGACGATATGTTAGACATGTTGCACGGATCCAAATTCTTCACCAAAATCGACCTTAAGCAAGTGTACTTCCAGGTACGCATTAGAGAAGGGGACGAATGGAAGACTGCATTCAAAACCAAGTTTGGGCTCTATGAGTGGTTAGTGATGCCCTTCGGGCTCACCAACGCCCCTAGTACCTTTATGAGGCTAATGAATGAAGTCTTACGTGCGTTCATAGGACGCTTTGTCGTTGTCTATTTCGATGATATCCTAATCTATTCCCACACCATAGAAGATCATCTTGACCACATTAGAGCCGTTTTTGAAAAGCTTAAGCAAGAACAACTTTAACCCATCCCTAAAACTCACCAACCTGATCCCAAATAACCCTATTTACACCCCAAACAAAAAGCCCCAAACCAATTTTATCAAATACAATCAGATTCTAAAGATCCCAAGTCGTTCAAGAAAAAAAACCTAAATCAAAAAACCTAACCCTAACCCCCATTCGGCCTTACCCCAATTTCCCTCACCTTCCAAGGTTATTTTGTTGTAAGCTCAAGATACAAATTGCATTTTAAACACATTGCACTATTCTGTCCAAAAACGCAAGTGCTAAGTACAAAACACGTGAAATTCCAATTCCGCCCTTAGTCAAAAAAAAATTGGGAATCTGAACCTTGCTCAATTGAAATAGCAAGGAAGAAAAAGAAAAACAAAAGAACAAGAGCAAAACAAAAAAGGTGCAAAACGTTTGTGCATTACGTGGAAATTTTTTGGTACGACTTGCAAACCTTGGATACCATATTACCCACATTGTCGTCCCCTATACCCAATTCTCCAACTCTTGATCTTCTTGAACCAATCACACATTTGGTTGCTCGATTGTTGTATGACTTGAACCATTTTGTGGATGGTAAGTGCATAGAATCAAAATTAACTAAAGATTGCCCACGGCAACCCTTAGTTTATCTTTGGTTCAGCCTTATACATCAACTTTGGTTTCTTATTTTCTTTGAATCTTAGTAGAAAGTTCAAGTTTGTGTTCATTTCAATTGATCCTACCTTGATACTAATTGGTGCAACTTGAAAGCAAAAAGGAAGAAACAAGCGGAGAACATTGTGATTCGAAGAAGCCTTGGCAATACACTTCCTTATTGATCACTTTGAGACTTCTTAACTTCAGGTTATCCAAGAACCAAAGTGGTAAGAGAGTGGAAAGAATAGAAAACGGAGTGTTCATAGTTTATTTTTTTTACTGATCCCTTAACGTTTGTTTGTCTTTGTGTTAGTTTGCTTCTTTCTTTTCCCTTTGTTTTCATTCAAATCCTTAGGAACAATGGCCAGCAGCAATCATTCCGCATCTAGCAAGTCTAAAGAAGCCGAAACTATTGACAATACTCAACAACAAATGCTGGAGATGCTTAAGAAACTCATGCATGACAATGAGGTAATCAAGCATCGCTTGGAAGACGTGGAGCAAAGCTACAAAACAAGTGATGGCCAAGGAACAAGCAGGGCCGTTCCACCACCACAACCAAGGCGCCATCCTCCAGAAGAAGTTGAGGACGATAACATTCGACCCCCACATACCGAAGCGAGACGGTTTGCTCCTCCTACACAAGCAAGAAGGTACGCTCCAAGAAGGTACAATGATGATTACATTCCCTTTGAGCATGATGATTATGACTTTGATGACCAACATCTCCGTGGTTACCAAAGACGCCAAAATCCCCTTTTCCCGTATGATGACGATTTTCTCAAAACCAAAATCAATATTCCCACGCTTTATGGTAAAAGTAATGCGGAGGAATATTTAGAATGGGAAACGAAAGTGGATTTGATCTTTTCTTGTACCAATTATAGTGAATTGCAAAAAGTGAGGTATGCTTCCATTGAATTTTCTGGTTATGCACTTAATTGGTGGACGAATTTGTGTCGAAATAGAACTAAGACGAGACAACCCCCAATCGCCACTTGGGAAGAAATGAAGTTTGAAATGCGACAACGTTTTATTCCAAACAATTATGAGAGTTCTATTTTCACGAGTTTGCATAACTTACGACAAGGTTCCAAAAGTGTAGACGAGTATTATAAAGAGTTAGAAATTTTGTTGGAGAGGTCTAACTTGCAGGAACCTGAAGAAGCCACCAAGGCTCGATTCTTACATGGTTTAAACAGGGAGATTGCGCAAAGGGTTGACCTTCAACCTTACCTCGACCTCACAACCATGGTACATATGGCTAAAAAGATTGAAACACAATTAAAGGTACGTACATCCTCCAATTTCAATTCCAATTATCGTACTAATCAGTCTTCGTCAAGATTTTCCAGCAAGCCTTCAGGAACGGGAAGTTCACGGCCTACAGGAGGCCAAGCACGTGACCAAGGTTCGTCACAAAGAATGGACAATCGTGTGCAATCCACACAAAGGAGAGATGAACGCACCTAACAAAAGGCTCCTACCGGAAATCCTTCGGATTCCTCAAACAGGTTTAGAGACATTAAATGTTATAAATGTCAAGGACGTGGTCACATAGGAAAAGAATGTCCTAATGCAAAACGAATCATGTTAATTGAAGAGACAAACGAATATGTGTCCGAGTCCGAGCATGAAAACGAGTCTGAGAATGATAATGAAATTGAACCTGAAGAGGATCTAGGCGCATTAGATGATTTTGACACTAAGGAGTTTCTTGTTGTGCGTAGAGCTTTAAATGCATATCCGAAATTAGATGATCACGAACAACATAGATAAAACATTTTCCATATTCATTGCATGATAAATGGTAAAGTGTGCACCATGATCATTGATTCCGGTTCTTGTGTGAATGTGGCTAGCATCGAATTAGTAAGAAAACTGAATTTGCCTATGACTAATCACCCGCACCCTTACAAACTTGCATGGCTAAATGACTGCGGTGAAGTTAGCATAAATAAACAAGTTTTGATTTCTCTTAGCATTGGTAGTTACAAAGATGATGTTTTATGTGATGTCGCACCAATGCATGCCAGTCATATCTTACTTGGTAGGCCATGGCAATTTGATCGACATGTGACATATGATGGTTATTTGAATCGTTATTCTTTCAAATTGAATAGCAAATTGTACAAATTGCATGCACTTCCACCACACAAAGTCCACGAGGATCACTAACGCATGTCCAAGTCTAGAGCCGATCCTAAGGAAAAAGAAGCCGAGAAAAAAATTTGTGGAGTGTATGAAAAGTGAGAACAAAAAACACGAGAGCAAGGGAAAAGAGGTAGTGCCCCTAAGTGTCAACGACTCCAAAAAGAAGTGTGGGTATTTCGCAAAGAAAAGAGAGGTTACACGTGCACTTTATAACAACCAAACTGTCCTCATCATCATTCCAAAGTCGTGTCAGCTTGCCCTTGAAGAACTCCCACCAGACTTACCTACCTCAGTTGTGTCCCTTATCCAAGAATATGAAGTTCTATTTCCCTCCGAACCACCATCCGAATTACCACCCATTAGAGGAATAGAACACCAAATCGACTTTGTCCCAGGAGCAGTGTTACCCAATCGCCCAGCCTATCGAGCAAACCCCGAAGAAACCAAAGAAATCCAAAGGCAAGTGGAGGAGCTCCTAGCTAGTGGACAAGTTCGAGAGAGTCTAAGCCCATCTGCCGTCCCAGTCATTTTAGTACCCAAAAAGGATGGAACGTGGAGAATGTGTACCGATTGCCGAGCCATAAACAAGATTACCGTCAAGTATAGGTACCCCATACCTAGGCTAGACGATATGTTAGACATGTTGCACGAATCCAAATTCTTCACCAAAATCGACCTTAAGCAAGGGTACTTCCAGGTACGCATTAGAGAAGGGGACGAATGGAAGACTGCATTCAAAACCAAGTTTGGGCTCTATGAGTGGTTAGTGATGCCCTTCGGGCTCACCAACGCCCCTAGTACCTTTATGAGGCTAATGAATGAAGTCTTACGTGCGTTCATAGGACGCTTTGTCGTTGTCTATTTCGATGATATCCTAATCTATTCCCACACCATAGAAGATCATCTTGACCACATTAGAGCCGTTTTTGAAAAGCTTAAGCAAGGACAACTTTACGCCAACTTTAAGAAGTGCTCCTTTTGTTTAGAACGCATGGTTTTTCTAGGCTTTGTCATTTCGGCTGAGGGAGTAGAGATGGATGAGGAAAAGGTTAGGTCAATTGTGGAGTGTCCTATACCTAAGAATGTAGGGGAGGTTCGCAGTTTTCATGGACTAGCAAGCTTTTATAGACGCTTTGTCAAGGACTTTTCTTCCATAGCTGCACCCCTAAACGCAATTGTTAAAAAAGATGTGCCTTTTAGGTGGGAAGAGCCACAACAACAGGCATTTGATGAACTCAAGCGTAGGCTGACCACTGCACCCATACTTAGGCTACCAAATTTTGACGAGACCTTTGAGATCGAGTGTGATGCAAGTGGAGTGGGTATAGGCGCAGTTTTGACCCAAAGTAAGAAACCCATAGCCTACTTTAGTGAAAAGTTGAAAGGAGCAGCACTGAATTACTCGACCTATGATAAGGAACTTTATGCCCTTGTGAGATCCCTACAAACTTGGCAACACTATCTTCAACCTAAAGAGTTTGTGATCCACACTGACCACAAAAGCCTTAAGTATCTTAAAGGGCAGGGAAAGTTGAACAAAAGACATGCCAAATGGGTGGAGTTCATAGAACAATTTCCTTACATGATTAAGTACAAACAAGGAAAGGATAATATAGTTGCCGATGCCCTCTCTAGGAGATACACGTTAGTGACTACATTATCTTCACGCTTCTTAGGATTCGAATCACTTAAGGACTTGTACCCCAATGACCATGACTTTGGCACCATTTTCGAGGCATGTAAAGAAGCACCATTTGGGAAATTTTACATACATGAGGGTTATTTTTTCAAAGAACAAAAATTGTGCGTTCCCCAATCATCCCTACAAGAAGCATTGACTAGAGAAGCCCATGGGGGAGGTTTAATGGGTCATTTCGGAGTGTTCAAAACCCTTGAGACTCTTAAGGAACATTTCTATTGGCCCCACATGCGAGCAGACGTCGAGAGGTTGTGTGGTAGTTGCATCACTTGCAAACAAGCCAAATCCAAGTCCCAACCACATGGCCTTTACACGCCTTTACCCGTCCCTGATGTCCCTTGGATTGACATTTCCATGGACTTTGTGCTAGGACTTCCTAGGTCTCGGGGAGGACGCGATAGCATTTATGTTGTGGTTGATCGATTTTCAAAAATGGCACATTTCATTGCATGTAGGAAAGTTGATGATGCCACACATGTTGCTGATTTGTTCTTCAAAGAAATTGTTAGATTGCATGGCATGCCACGTACAATTGTAAGTGATAGAGATACAAAATTTTTGAGTCATTTTTGGCGTGTTTTGTGGGCTAAACATGGTACACAATTGTTGTTTACCACCACCGCACACCCACAAACTGATGGACAAACTGAAGTCGTTAATCGTACTCTTTCTCAACTTTTGCGTGCCATTTTGCAAAAACACATTAAACATTGGGAAGATTGTTTGCCATATATCGAATTTGCATATAATAGGAGTGTCCATCACGGTACTTTGCATAGTCCATTTGAAATCGTGTATGGCTTTAATCCCTTGTCTCCCATTGATTTGATTCCTATTCCCGTGCATGAACGTTCTAGTCTTGACGGTAAACAAAAAGCGGACACCATAAAGAAACTGCATGAACAAGTTAAAACACAGCTAGAAAAGAAAAACAAAGCTTATAAAAGACGAGCTAACAAACATCAGAAAAGAGTTGTGTTTAAACCTGGAGATTTAGTGTGGTTACATTTGCGCAAGGAAAGATTTCCCAATGAAAGAAAGTCAAAATTGTTGCCTCGAGGAGATGGACCCTTTAAAGTATTGAAACACATAGGTGACAACGCATACATCCTTGATCTTCCCGACAGGTATGGTTCAATTTCACCTACTTTTAATGTTGCTGACCTCACACCTTTCAACGATGACCTTTTTGATTCGAGGACGAATCCTTTTGAGGAGGGGGATTGATGAGGATCAAGGGTCCGACGAGGATCAAGGGCCCCATCAAGAGGTCAAAGGTCCTATGACAAGAAGGAGGGCAAGGGAATTTTGTCATCAAGTTGCCACCTTCTTGTACAAGCATGTTCAAGATGAACCTAAGACTCCTTGGGTTCATTTCATTGAACCTTCAACTTGAGCATGTCTCAGCATGCACGTCTACATTCTTTGTTTTTGAATTTATTTTGTGTCGAGTGATCTTAGTTTTATGTGTTTGCTTTGTAGGTAAATTTGGTGCAAGAGAATGTTTGAAGAGAATGTTTCAAGAGAAGAGAATGTTTCAAGAGAATGTTAAAGAGAATGTTTCAAGAGAAGAGAATGTTTCAAGAGAATGTTTGAAGAGAATGTTTGAAGAGAATGTTTCGAGAGAATGTTCGAAGAGAATGTTTGTCTACGCTAAGACAAATTCAAAGGTGTCCAAGATAGAATCTCTTGATCAAGTTGAAATCAAAATCATCTCCATTATCCACAAAGGGGGGCCGGCCATGTTTGAAACAAATGGATAATGATCAATCATGATTTGAATTCAAGTTTCAACCAATTTGAGATTTAAAGTTGAAGAAGATTTCAGCTCCTATCTTCTTGATATACACGCCATTTTGGAGGATAAATCAACAACACAAAAGTTGAATCAAGTTTGAATTCAAGTTCAAACTCCATTTGGATTAAATCTTCAACCATCCTTTGAATTCAACCCCAACCACCTTATCCTCATCAAATCAGATTTTTCAAGACCCTCATCACTCATCAAAAACGGCTGGAAGGATTAAGGATATCCTAGGATCAAATTCAAAGTGCACTCAAAATTCAATCTCAACTTGAAGTCAAACCTCATCCAAACTTTTGAAAACAAGCTCAAGCATATCCTACTCATCAAATCAGCTCCTCCAAGGCTCCATTTTGGTCCACATACACGGCTGAAGATAGAAGGGAAGACACCTTGCAAGCAATTCAAATTTTAGCTAGGATTTGTTTTACTTTTTGAATTCAAATAGTTTTCAAGTTTCAAACATTATTAGCTAGCTTATTTTGAAATAAAATCTGGTCATTTAAAGGCTGATAGGCGTGGGTTAGAGGCCTATAAATAGACCCCTTTGGCTGATTGTAATCACACCTTTTGATGAATAACAATTCTTGATATTTCATTCACTTTGTGTGATACTTTGTTTTCTTGGTTTTGCATTAAAAACCTAGGTTAAGATCCTTCAAAGTTGAGCATATTGAAGGTGTTGCCATTGCTTAAAGGTGCCGTCCAGGAGGGCCATATTGTTTTGCCTGATCAACGACCATCTTGAAGTGTTGGTCTTGCTCATTCTTAATCCATACGTTTTTATTCATTAAGGAAGCAAGGGGAAGTCTTCTTCCTTGTGCCTAACCCTTTGTGAAGGACGTTTGGAAGGTGGAATCGTTGGAGCCCACAAGTTTCACGCATCAGCAGCTATGGAAGAAAAATCTTTGACAAAGCGTCTATAAAAGCTTGCTAGTCCATGAAAACTACGAACTTCCCCTACATTCTTAGGTATAGGCCACTCCACAATTGACCTAACCTTTTCCTCATCCATTTCTACTCCCTCAGCCGAAATGACAAAGCCTAGAAAAACTACGCGTTCTAAACAAAAGGAGCACTTCTTAAAGTTGGTGTAAAGTTGTTCTTGCTTAAGCTTTTTAAAAACAGCTCTAATGTGGTCAAGATGATCTTCTATGGTTTGGGAATAGATTAGGATGTCATCAAAATAGACAACGACAAATTGTCCTATGAACGCTCGTAAGACTTCATTCATTAGCCTCATAAAGGTGCTAGGGGCGTTGGTGAGCCCGAAGGGCATCACTAACCACTCATAAAGCCCAAATTTGGTTTTGAATGCAGTCTTCCATTCGTCCTCTTCTCTAATGCGTACCTGGAAGTGCCCTTGCTTAAGGTCGATTTTGGTGAAGAATTTAGAGCCGTGTAACATGTCCAACATATCGTCTAGCCTAGGTATGGGGTACCTATACTTGACGGTAATTTTGTTTATGGCTCGGCAATCGGTACACATTCTCCACGTTCCATCCTTTTTGGGTACTAAAATGACTGGGACGGCAGATGGGCTTAGGCTCTCTCGGACTTGTCCACTCGCTAGGAGCTCCTCTACTTGCCTTTGGATTTCTTTGGTTTCTTCGGGGTTGGATCGATAGGCTAGGCGATTGGGTAACACGGCTCCTGGGACAAAGTCGATTTGGTGTTCTATTCCTCTAATGGGTGGTAATCCGGATGGGGGTTCGGAGGGAAATAGAACTTCATATTCTTGGATAAGGGATGCAACTGAGGTAGGTAAGTTTGGTGGGAGTTCTTCTAGTGTAAGGTGACACGACTTTGGGATGATGATGAGGACAGTTTGGTTGTTATAAAGGGCGCGTGTGACCTCTCTTTTCTTTGCGAAATACCCACACTTCTTTTTGGACTCAGTGACACTTAGGGGCACTACCTCTTTTCCCTTGCTCTCGTGTTTTTTGTTCTCACTTTTCATACACTCCACGAATTTTCTCTCGGCTTCTTTTTCCTTAGGATCTTCTCTAGACTTGGACATGCGTTGGTGATCCTCGTGGACTTTGTGTGGTGGAAGTGCATGCAGTTTGTACAATTTGCCATTCAATTTGAAAGAATAACGATTAAAATGACCATCATATGTCACATGTCGATCAAATTGCCATGGCCTACCAAGTAAGAGATGACTAGCATGCATTGGTGTGACATCACATAAAACATCATCTTTGTAACTACCAATGCTAAGAGAAATCAAAACTTATTTACTTACGCTAACTTCACCGCAATCATTTAGCCATGCAAGTTTGTAAGGATGTGGATGATTAATCATAGGTAAATTCTGTTTTCTTACTAATTCGATGCTAGCCACATTCGCACAAGAACTGGAATCAATGATCATGGTGCACACTTTACCATTTATCATGCAATGAATATGGAAAATGTTTTCTCTATGTTGTTCGTGATCATCTAATTTCGGATATGCATTTAAAGCTCTACGCACAACAAGAAACTCCTTAGTGTCAAAATCATCTAATGCGCCTAGATCCTCTTCAGGTTCAATTTTATTATCATGCTCAGACTCGTTTTCATGCTCGGACTCGGACACATATTCATTTGTCTCTTCAATTAACATGATTCGTTTTGCATTAGGACACTCTTTTCCTATGTGACCACGTCCTTGACATTTATAGCATTTAATGTCTCTAAACCTGTTTGAGGGATCAGAAGAATTTCTGGTAGGAGCCTTTTGTTGGGTGCGTTCATCTCTCCATTGTGTGGATTGCACACGACTGTCCATTCTTTGTGACGCGCCTTGGTCACATGATTGGGCTCCTATAGGCCGTGAACTTCCGGTTCCTGAAGGCTTGTTGGAAAACCTTGACGAAGACTGATTAGTACGATAATTGGAATTGGAATTGGAGGAATTACGTACCTTTAATTGTGTTTCAATCTTTTCAGCCATATGGACCATGGTTGTGAGGTTGAGATAAGGTTGAAGGTCAACCCTTTGCGCGATCTCCCTGTTTAAACCATGTAAGAAACGAGCGTTGGTGGCTTCTTCAGGTTCCTGGAAGTTAGACCTTTCCCACAAAATTTCTAACTCTTTATAGTACTCGTCTACACTTTTAGAACCTTGACGTAAGTTGTGCAAACTCGTAAAAATAGAACTCTCATAATTGTTTGGGATAAAACGTTGTTTTATTTCAAACTTCATTTCTTCCCAAGTAGCAATTGGAGGTTGTCTTGTCTTAGTTCTATTTCGACACAAATTCGTCCACCAGTTAAGTGCATAACCAGAAAACTCAATAGAAGCATACCTCACTTTTTGCAATTCGCTATAATTGGTACAAGAAAAGATTAAATCCACTTTCGTTTCCCATTCTAAATATTCCTCCGCATTGCTTTTATCATAAAACGTGGGAATATTTATTTTGGTTTTGAGAAAATTGTCATCTTGCGGGAAAAGGGGATTTTGGTGTCTTTGGTAACCACGGGGAGGGTGGTCATCAAAGTCATACTCATCATGGTCATATGGAATGTAATCATCGTTGTACCTTCGTGGGACGTACCTTCTTGGTTGTGTAGGAGGAACAAACCTTCTTGCTTCGGTGTGTGGTGGTTTAAGGTTTTCATCCTCAACTTCTTCTAGGGGATGGCGCCTTGTTTGTGGTAGGGGAACGGCCCTGCTTGTTCCTTGACCATCACTCGTTTTGTAGCTTCGCTCCACGTCTTCCAAGCGATGCTTAATTACCTCATTGTCATGCATGAGTTTCTTAAGCATTTCCAGCATTTGTTGTTGCGTATCGTCAACAGTTTCGGCCTCTTTTGACTTGCTAGATGCGGAATGATTGCTGCTGGTCATTGTACCTAAGGAATTGAACGAAAACAAAAGGGAAAAGAAAGAAGCAAACTAACACAAAGACAAACAAACGTTAAGGGATTAGTAAAAAAATAAGTTATGAACACTCCACTTTCTATTCTTTCCACTCTCTTACCACTTTGGTTCTTGGATAACCTGAGTTAAGAAGTCTCAAAGTGATCAATAAGGAAGTGTATTGCCAAGGCTTCTTCAAATCACAATGTTCTGCGCTTGTTTCTTCCTTTTTGCTTTCAAGTTGCACCAATTAGTATCAAAATAGAATCAATTGAAATGAACACAAACTTGAACCTTATACTAAGATTCAAAGAAAATAAGCAACCAAAGTTGATGTATAAGGCTGAACCAAAGATAAACTAAGGGTTGCCATGGGCAATCTTTAGTTAATTTTGATTCTATGCACTTACTATCCACAAAATGGTTCAATTCATGCAACAATCGAGCAACCAAATGTGTGATTGGTTCAAGAAGATTAGGAGATGGAGAGTAGGGTATATAGGGGACAGCAATGTGGGGTAATATGGTATCCAAGGTTTGCAAGTCGTACCAAAAATTTTCCACGCAATGCACAAACGTTTTGCCCTTTTTTCTTTTCTCTTGTTCTTTTGTTTCTCTTTTGCTTCCTTGCTATTTCAATTGAGCAAGGTTCAGATTCTCTTTTTTTTACTAAGGGCAGAATTGGAATTTCACGCATTTTGCACTTAGCACTTGCGTTTTTGGACAGAAGAGTGCAATGTATTTAAAATGCAATTTGTATCTTGGACTTGCAACAAAAATAACCTTGGAAAGTGAAGGAAATTGGGGTAAGGCCGAATGGGGGTTAGGGTTAGGGTTTTTGATTTAGGGTTTTTTTGAACGTTTTGGGAATTTGCGGAATGGGGTTGTAGGAATGGAATGGGCATTGTAAATGGACTATTTGGGTTGGTAATTGATGATTGGTGTGGTCAATTTGCATATTGGTTGGTTTAGGACAGAATTTGAACAAAATTCAAATTCTAGGGTTAGGGTTTATTTGAATGAATTGGGATCTTTATAATCTGATTGTATTTGGTAAAATCGGTTTGGGGATTTTTGTTTGGGGTGTAAATAGGGTTATTTGGGATCAGGTTGGTGACTTTTAGGGTTGGGTTGGGGTGGGGCTAGTTGGGCCGTGGGGGTGTGGCTGGTTTTAGAGTTTGGTTGGTGTTGCAAATGGGTTGTGAAGACAAGCACACGTAGGACTACTAGATTTATAGCATGAAATCAATCACAATGTGAATCACAAGATGCATACAATCATCACCAACTAAAAGCTTCGGTAGCAACAAGATGATTTGAAACCGAGGTAGCTTTATAGGTTGATGGTCGGAATATTTAAAAGAAGGCTGAATGTAACCTAAAATGCAACAAACCCTAATTTGTTCAAGTTTGAACGACTCAAAATCAGATTGTGATGCGAAAAGGAAATAAAGGAAATGACACTTGAATGATGAAAAGCAAAATGCAGCAACATGCAAGGACTCAAAGCAAATGAGTAGGACGTTTGTTTTTTTGTATGAAATGCAAGACAATGGCGTGTAGAGTGAGGGGTAGAAGAAGGACTCAACTGAAATTGAAATGACTAGACTCAAACGAAAAGGAAATGATAGATGGTGGAATAGAGTAATTTGGGCTCTGATACCAATTTGATGCGTGCAACTCGTGGGCTCTAACGATTCCACCTTCCAAACGTCCTTCACAAAAGATTAGGCACAAGGAAGAAGACTTCCCCTTGCTTCCTTAGTGAACAAAACATATGGATTAAAACGAGCAAGACCAACACTTCAAGATGGTCGTTGATCAGGCAAACGAATAAGGCCCTCCTGGACAGCACCTTTAAGCAATGGCAATACCTTCAAAATGCTCAACTTTGAAGGATCTTAACCTAGGTTTTTAATGCAAAACCAAGAAAACAAAGTATCACACAAAGTGAATAAAATATCAAGAATTGTTATTCATCAGAAGGTGTTCTCTTTACACGCCCCAAGGGGCTTAATTATAGCCTAAATTTCGTCCCCCCTTCAGCCTAGAAACAATTCAAATAAAGCTATCTAACAAATGTTTAAACTTGAAATTTGCTTGAATTTCAAAACTAAGATAATTCTAGCTAAAACTTGAAATACTTGCAAGATGTTATTCCATCCATTCAGCCGTGTATGAGAGTCCACTAATCCCTTGGAGGAGCTGATTTGATGAGTAGGATGAGGCCTGAAGTTGAATTCAAAAGTTGGTTGAATTTGAATTCAAGTTGAGTTTGAATTTGAGCTTGTTTTGAACTTGGATCTTGCATATCTTTTCCACTAATCTAGCCGTGTCCCTTGAGGAAATGAGGTGTAGAAAACCTGATTTGATGATGATAAGATGGCTGGGATTGAATTCAAAAGATGGTTGAAATTCGAATTCAAATTGAGTTTGAATTTGAATTCAAACTTGAATTCAATTTGAATTGGGTTTTATCCCCTTCTTTCCCTTCAAACATGGTGTGTGGAAGGCTGTTGATTTAGCTGAATTCATCTTGAATTTGAAGCCTCAATCTGGTTGGAACTTAAATTCAAATCAAGGTTGAGTTTAAATTCAAGTTTGGCTTTGAATTTAAATTCACTTGATCATCATCCTTTTTCTAGCAAGATGGCCGGCCCCCTTGTGGATAATGGAGATGATTTTGATTTCAATTTGATCAAGAGATTCAATCTTGGACACCTTTGAGTTTGCCTTGGTGGAGACAAACATTCTCTTCAAGACAACATTCCTTTGGTCTCCTTTTTTGAAACATACGGCTATCTTCCTCAATTTGGCCCTTCATTTTATTTGGATCTTCCATGCACCTAATCTTCCTACAAAGCAAACACATAAAACAAAGATCACAAGAAAACAAGATAAACTTCAAGACAAAGAAGGTACACACACATGTTTGCACTAAAGCTGAAGGTTCAATGAAATGAACCCAAGGGATCTTGGTTCATCTTGAACATGCTTGTACAAGAAGGTGGCAACTTGATGACAAAGTTCTCTTGCCCCCCTTCTTGTCATAGGACCCTTGACCTCTTGATGGGGCCCTTGATCCTCATCAAATAAAGTTCGTCACTAAAAGCAAAATATAACATCAAAGGACTGCAACTTGTACTGATGAATAACACAACAAGAATCATCACTTAGGGACTACAAGGTCATTATAACTTAAATATCATGTGTTCCTACATGAATGCAATATGCATGCATATGTACGTGTAATGCATGTGTTCCTACATGAAAAAATATGATCTCTTCATGCTTTTCTTTCAAATCATCATCGTTGTAAAACAATAGAGTGTTCAGATCTATTTCCCGGATCTGAGGCGGGGTAACGTCATCTTCTTCTTGTCGGGTCTATTCTATCAAGGCCCGCATGGCCTACTGTTTCTTCTCGTCGGGTCTATTATTTCCAGGCCCGCACGGCCTACTGTTTCTTCTCGTCGGGTCTGTTATTTCCGGGCCCGCATGGCCTACTGTCAGATCACCTAACCCTGATCTGGTGGGTTCTTACTGGCCAAGTTCATACTCACACACGGTACCGGTGGGGAATCATTCTTTTCAAAAATCATCTTTTGAAAATGCTTTTTCATCTTTCTTTTTCATAAAAGACATGCTGTAAATCATGTACGTGACGATGATGTAATGCATGACATGTAATATGCAACCATGGCATAATGCGTGACATAAACGAATGCATACGTCTCATCGCTATGCTGGAAAATTTCCAGCTTAGTGAGTGTGGTCTCCTTAGTGATTCCCTGCTCAAATAAACATTCTAGACCAATTCATTGGCATGTACTTCTTCATAAATGGCATAAGTGATTACCATGCAAGTTTTATGGAATTACGATGTCGATAAGGGTATCGTTTGTTCTTTTTCGTAAAGCGGTGCAAACTAAATTCTTGAATGACCAGTTTTACTATAAAATTTATTGTGACCACTCCTTCAATCTTTTTCAGGAAATTCCAACTGAAGCGTGAAACTCGTGGGCTCCAACGATTCCACCTTCCAAACGTCCTTCACAAAGGGTTAGGCACAAGGAAGAAGACTTCCCCTTGCTTCCTTAGTGATTAAAAATGTGTGGATTAAACGAATGAGCAAGACCAACACTTTAAGATGGTCGTTGATCAAGCAAACCAAAACGGCCCTTCTGGACGGCACCTTTAAGCAATGGCAACACCTTCAATATGCTCAACTTTGAAGGATCTTAACCTAGGTTTTTAATGCAAAACCAAGAAAACAAAGTATCACACAAAGTGAATGAAATATCAAGAATTGTTATTCATCAAAAGGTGTTCTTCATAGGCGCCCCAAAGGCTCTATTTATAGGCTGAGATTGAGCCTTAAAATGTCTAGAACTAATTCAAAATAAAGCTAGCTAACAATCTTTGAAAATTGAAAACTATTTGAATTCAAAACTAAAACAAATCCTAGCTAGAAACTTCAAATCTTGCAAGAGATTATCCTCATGAATCTGGTCATGTTTGGTGATGAAATGGCATTGGAGGCTTGATCTTGACATAGATAAGATGGTTGTGTTTGACTTCAAAGGCTGGTTGAAGATTGAATTCAATTTGAATTTGAACTTGACTTCAAACTTGAATCTAATCTTTGAATTTTAATCTCTCCTCTTTTGCTCTCCAAATTGGCGTGTAACCATAGAAGATGGCGTGTGATAAGGTCTACAAGGGGTTGAGATGTTGGATTCAAATGCTGGTTGGAGATTGAGTTTAACTTGAACTTGAATTTAAATTTGGATTCAAATTTGAATTGTCATCTTATCTTTGTTTTCCTTCAAATTTGACTTCATGTTGGCGTTTGGAGTGGATGTAGATTAGGCTGAAATCTTCTTGAACTTTAAGCCTAGCTTTGAATTTAAACTCAATTGATCATTATCCATTTGCTTCAATCATGGCCGGCCCCCCCTCTTATGGATAATGGAGATGATTTCAACTTGATCAAGAGATTCTATCTTGGACACCTTTGAATTTGTCTTAGCATAGACAAACATTCTCTTCGAATATTCTCTTGAAACATTCTCTTGAAACATTCTCTTGAAACATTCTCTTGAAACATTCTCTTCAATATTCTCTTCAAACATTCTCTTGTACCTAATTTACCTACAAAGCAAATACATAAAACTAAGATCACACGACACAAAATAAAATCCAAACAAACAAAGAGTGTAGACGTGCATGTGATACATGGTCAAGTTGAAGGTTCAATGAAATGAACCCAAGGAGTCTTAGGCTCATCTTGAACATGCTTGTACAAGAAGGTGGCAACTTGATGACAAAATTCCTTTGCCCTCTTTCTTGTCATAGGACCTTTGACCTCTTGATGGGGCTCTTGATCCTCATCAGACCCTTGATCCTCATCAATCCCCCCTCCTCAAAAGGATTCGTCCTCGAATCAAAAAGGTCATCGTTGAAAGGGGTGAGATCAGCAACATTAAAAGTATGTGAAACTGAACCATACCTGTCGGGAAGATCGAGGATGTATGCATTGTCACCTATGCGTTTCAATACTTTAAAGGGTCCATCTCCTCGAGGCAACAATTTTGACTTTCTTTCATTGGGAAATCTTTCTTTGCGCAAATGTAACCACACTAAATCTCCAAGTTTGAACACAACTCTTTTCCAATGTTTGTTAGCGCGTCTTTCATAAGCTTTGTTTTTCTTTTCTAGTTGTGTTTTAACTTGTTCATGCAGTTTCTTTATGTTGTCCGCTTTTTGTTTACCATCAAGAGTAGAACGTTCATGCACGGGAATAGGAATCAAATCAATGGGAGACAAGGGATTAAAGCCATACACGATTTCAAATGGACTATGCAAAGTACCGTGATGGACACTCCTATTATATGCAAATTCGATATATGGTAAACAATCTTCCCAATGTTTAATGTGTTTTTGCAAAATGGCACGCAAAAGTTGAGAAAGAGTACGATTAACGACTTCAGTTTGTCCATCAGTTTGTGGGTGTGCGGTGGTGGAAAACAACAATTGTGTACCAAGTTTTGCCCACAAAACACGCCAAAAATGACTCAAAAATTTCGTATCTCTATCGCTTACAATTGTACATGGCATGCCATGCAATCTAACAATTTCTTTGAAGAACAAATCAGCAACATGTGTGGCATCATCAACTTTCCTACATGCAATGAAATGTGCCATTTTTGAAAATCGATCAACCACAACATAAATGCTATCGTGTCCTCCCTGAGACCTAGGAAGTCCTAAAACAAAGTCCATAGAAATGTCAATCCAAGGGGAATCAGGGACGGGTAAAGGCGTGTAAAGGCCATGTGGTTGGGACTTGGATTTGGCTTGTTTGCAAGTGATGCAATTACCACACAACCTCTCGACGTCTACTCTCATGTGGGGCCAATAGAAATGTCCTTTAAGAGTCTCAAGGGTTTTGAACACTCCGAAATGACCCATTAAACCTCCCCCATGGGCTTCTCTGGTCAATGCTTCTCGTAGTGATGATTGGGAAACGCACAATTTTTGTTCTTTGAAAAGATAACCCTCATGTATGTAAAATTTCCCAAATGGTGCTCCGTTACATGCCTCGAAAATGGTGCCAAAGTCATGGTCATTGGGGTACAAGTCCTTTAGTGATTCGAATCCTAAGAAGCGTGAAGATAATGTAGTCACTAACGTGTATCTCCTAGAGAGGGCATCGGCAACTATATTATCTTTTTCTTGTTTGTACTTAATCACGTAAGGGAATTGTTCTATGAACTCTACCCATTTGGCATGTCTTTTGTTCAACTTTCCCTGCCCTTTAAGATACTTAAGGCTTTCGTGGTCAGTGTGGATCACAAACTCTTTAGGTTGAAGATAGTGTTGCCAAGTTTGTAGGGATCTCACAAGGGCATAAAGTTCCTTATCATAGGTAGAGTAATTCAATGCTGCTCCTTTCAACTTTTCACTAAAGTAGGCTATGGGTTTCTTACTTTGGGTCAAAACTGCGCCTATACCCACTCCACTTGCATCACACTCGATCTCAAAGGTCTCGTCAAAATTTGGTAGCCTAAGTATGGGTGCAGTGGTCAGCCTACGTTTAAGTTCGTCAAATGCCTGTTGTTGTGGCTCTTCCCACCTAAAAGGCACATCTTTTTTCATAATTTCGTTTAGGGGTGTAGCTATGGAAGAAAAATCTTTGACAAAACGTCTATAAAAGCTTGCTAGTCCATGAAAACTGCGAACTTCCCCTACATTCTTAGGTATAGGCCACTCCACAATTGACCTAACCTTTTCCTCATCCATCTCTACTCCCTCAGCCGAAATGACAAAGCCTAGAAAAACTACGCGTTCTAAACGAAAGGAGCACTTCTTAAAGTTGGCGTAAAGTTGTTCTTGCTTAAGCTTTTCAAAAACGGCTCTAATGTGTTCAAGATGATCTTCTATGGTGTGGGAATAGATTAGGATATCATCGAAATAGACAACGACAAAGCGTCCTATGAACGCACGTAAGACTTCATTCATTAGCCTCATAAAGGTGCTAGGGGCGTTGGTGAGCCCGAAGGACATCACTAACCACTCATAGAGCCCAAACTTGGTTTTGAATGCAGTCTTCCATTCGTCCCCTTCTCTAATGCGTACCTGGAAGTACCCTTGCTTAAGGTCGATTTTGGTGAAGAATTTGGATCCGTGCAACATGTCTAACATATCGTCTAGCCTAGGTATGGGGTACCTATACTTGACGGTAATCTTGTTTATGGCTCGGCAATCGGTACACATTCTCCACGTTCCATCCTTTTTGGGTACTAAAATGGCTGGGACGGCAGATGGGCTTAGGCTCTCTCGAACTTGTCCACTAGCTAGGAGCTCCTCTACCTGCCTTTGGATTTCTTTGGTTTCGTCGGGGTTTGCTCGATAGGCTGGGCGATTGGGTAACACGGCTCCTGGGACAAAGTCGATTTGGTGTTCTGTCCCTCTAATGGGTGGTAATCCGGATGGTGGTTCGGAGGGAAATAGAGCTTCATATTCTTGGATAAGGGACGCAACTGAGGTGGGTAAATTTGGTGGGAGTTCTTCAAGGGCAAGTTGACACGACTTTGGGATGATGATGAGGACAGTTTGGTTGTTATAAAGTGCACGTGTAACCTCTCTTTTCTTTGCGAAATACCCACACTTCTTTTTTGACTCGTTAACACTTAGGGGCACTACCTCTTTTCCCTTGCTCTCGTGTTTTTTGTTCTCACTTTTCATACACTCCACGAATTTTCTCTCGGCTTCTTTTTCCTTAGGTTCGTGATGAGCCCACGATGGCGTCAACGCAACATATTTTCATGTATCATGTATTGTCACATGTTAGTTCTGTAAGGCATGGCATATCACTGTTAACTCCGCACACACTAGTGCTAGTTCTTATGTCTTATTGCCTAACTAACCCTTAGGACATGTCATATATGTTGTGCATATTGTGTTTGTTGCTTGGTGTCTTTGAAGATAGGTCAAAGAGAGCTTTACATTGAAGAAGCATGAACACCGATCGATCCATGTCCCATATGATCGGATGATATCATTGTTCAAACAAAGCTTGAAGATGCAAATTAGAATCTGAATTTTTGTTCAAGCAAGGAGGTGATAAGCAAGTAGCTTACAAGCAAGGAGGTGACAAGCACCCATGTCAAAATCTGATTTCTTCTTCACGTTAAAATGGTTGAAACAAGCTGCTCATTACATGAACCAATAGAAAGAAGTCTTGCAAATGTCCAAACCAATCACAATCAAGCTAGAACAAGAATGCAAGCTGCTCAACAAATGATCCAATCAAACTCATTCAAGAAGGAAGGCTGGTTTATGGTTAAATGTGTTGAATATTCAAAGCCTAAACTACAACCAATCAAAATGGAGTTCAAACCAAGCTGCTCAATACAATATCCAATCAAATTTTGGCTGAAATCAACCATAGAAGAAACGTGAATCAAGCTTAAACCTTTGAAAATTCAAAGACAACTTGCAACCAATCAAAAGGCCATTTCAAAGCAAGCTGCTCCATGTCTTAACCAATCAAATTGATCAAGAAAAAGGCTGGAAACAAGGCATGAGAAGCACGGCAAAAGCAACCAGAATTTTGGAGTTAAAGTTGTTCAAAGCAAGCACCTTATTTTTAGTCTTGTACTTTGTACATTAAAACTTGTACTCTTTATCATTTTCATTTGTTATAAATAGCACAGGAAGCTGAATGTAAAAACAACAATAAACAACCATTATCAATACATTTCATCCAGAATTTCCCTTGAGGAGTTATCAACATTTCAAGTTGAAGTTTAAGACCACTCACGGTTTTCTTTCAAGTTCCTAGCCTAGAACTTGTTATTATTTGCTTCATCATTTGGTTTACAGCATCTTAGGGTCTCATTGAGGTTTTAGATGTGTTGGAGTGCCAAGGAGGAAGAGGTGTTGGCATAAATTGAGCCAAGAACAACGGTTATAGTTCAAGGGGTATCTTTGAGATGTTCTTTGCCATAGCTTTTGTTCAAATCAGTTTGGGATAGGAGACAAAGTCCTGGAATTCGTTTTCTAGCCTTCATTTGGCTCATCAATTGGTATCAGAGCTTTGGTTAGTCTTCTATTCATGTTTACATTGATTAAATTTGCATATGAATGTTGCTGCCCAACCGTATGTTGAACTGGTTTCTATTGCGTTTAGTTGCTGTTTGTTTAGATAGTTAGTTTATGTTTTTAAAGTGTTATTAGATACTATACTATAGTTTGGTAACTTAGTTAAGAGGCAAAACCGAAAACACCCCACAAAAATAACTTAGACTAGATTTAAGTGTGTTAGAATCTGATTGTGTAGCTCAAGTTTAAAACCGTGTGTAACCAGCTTGTACTTGTTCAATCTAGCTTAGATATTGTTCATTAGGTCCTAATCTAGAAGTTTAAATGGTAATTTAGATAAGTCCTTAAAACAGAAAACTTGAACACAAAATAGATTAGTTGATAGTTTAGCTTGTAATCAAGTAGTTAAAATTCTGTTTTCAGTACTTGTGTGCAATCTGTTTGAAACGTTTTAGTGCTGCCTTATTTAGCTTAGTTAGACTAGTTTACAACATAGATTAAGAGGTTTAGTTGGTTGTTTAGTTGGCACAAGCCAAACCGAAAACCAAAGAACAAAACAAAGTAGTTTTAGCTAGTAAGTGAGCTGCCTAGTTCAAGAGACATACGTTTGAACATCAACCCTTGCATCTAGTATCATTTAGTTTAGAATCTGATTGCATCATACAAACAAAAACCAAACAAAAACAAAGTAGGATAGATCACTTAAAAACCGAACAAAACAAGTTAGCTTAGTTGCATCAAAACTGATTTTTCCATTAGTTAATATAGTAATCAGCCTTGTAGATTGCATTTAGAAACAACTAAGTTGCATTTAGCTATCTTAAGACTAGTTAGATCATTTAGATCAAAAACAGAAAAAGAAAAAAAAAGATAAGTGCCCAAAACCGTGTGGATTAAAACAACTTTTTAAAGGCTCATTTGAAATCTTGGTGAATGCTAATAGCTTTATCTTTTTGTTGATTTCAATTGTTTCAAACAACTTGTTGGACTTAGATATATTCTGAAAGTTAGGAATTTTTTAAGCCACACATTGTTAAAGAGCTATCCAATTGTTGTTTTAGATCAATTTCTGAACTTACATTGCACTATATACAATTTGAACTTGTTGTAATTGTGAATTGAATTCCCACTACATAGTGTTTAGCCGTGTTGTGTACGAGGAACTTTCAAATTCCAAATACAACAAATCTTGTGCAATTAAAGGCCGTGGGCAATGTCTCATGTAGGCCGTGAGGAGTAGTCTCACAACAATCAAGCAAACCATCCAAAGAAAGAAAATTAAGCTTGATTGAGAAATACGCGAGAGAAAAGCCAATCTTTGTCAACAAGTAAGAGGCAAGACAAGAGAGAATTGCACAAGAAATCCAAGTGAGGAAAAGCCCAAAATTAAACATTGCATAAAGGGAAAATCCCGTGCAAAGCTCAAAAGAAAGAAAGTGCCCAAACCAAACCCCAAAGTGTTGTAGTTTTGAAATATTGAAAGTTTCTAAAGCAAACCCTTGCTAGCACTTTGTTTGTGTGTCTTTACTTTCACTTTACTACAATTGATAATTGCATATGCTGTAAAGTAAATTGAGGGATTGACTTAAAACAACCCCGTAGATTTCTTTCAGCCCGAACAACAATTTGACTTATGTGATTTACTTGAATCTTTAGGAGAAATAGTCCAAATTGCTGTTGTGAACAATTGTCAACATAAAGTAGAGTATTTGCATCTTATCAATATTTTAATTGGCTTTTGAGATTGTTTTGATTAAACATGATTCTAAAAACCATTTGGGGAGTTGAATGCCATAGGAGAGACTATGATGAACTGGAAAAACGTATGAACTCCTTTGGTTGTACAAATGGTTTATGGGTTGGATATTGGGAATGTAAAACTCCTAGATATCAAACTCTTTCTCAGTGCAATAAAGATGTTAGTGCATATTACAATGAAATGCTTGATGATTTGTACTATGCTTATGTTGATGAACATGAGGAATTAAGCATGATTAGGTTCTTTGCTGGTCTAGATAAAGAAATTGCCGATTGCATGTTAAATGAAAAATTCTCATCACTTTATGACATGTATAAAAAGGCAAAGATTGTTCAATCAAACCTAATCCCATGGCGAGTTAATCAAAACTATGGGTATGAACTGAACTCTTGTGATTCTGAAAATGACAAACCAAATCCAGTTAAGTTAAGCAATTTGAGTCAGCCTATGGATAATATTGAAAATGCATTGCTTCAACTTAGAGACATGGTGCAAGTATTGATAGAATCTGAAAAGAACAAAGACTTGCAATCTGACATTTCTATGAATGATGGTTTGTCTGAAATTAGCCCCAACATGCCTGAAACTGGAACTCCTTTATCTGAATTGCATGTTCAACCTTGTGTACTGTCTGAAGAAGACCCTTCACTTGAATCTGTTGGTGATTTCCAAAGTGTTAATCGTTTGCTTATAGATGTTGTTAATTGTGATAACACTTTGTCTAAAAATGATTTACATTGTGACATGCATATAAATAAAATCCCTGTGCATGATCTGCATTCTGCTGAGATGCTTGTTTCTGGGTTACAATCTGAATTACATCCTGTACATTTCATTGATGACATTGATGTAAGTAATTCTGTTGAGAATGACATTGATAAACTAGATTCTTATGATTTGATGTTAGCTGAACTAGATTGTCTACTTGATGTAGAGCTTGATCATGATGTCATTATTGAAATAGATTCAGCTACAAATGAACATAAATCCTTGGATGAACTAGTTAATGAATTGAATGACATATTTAGTATAGATGAAGATTCTATTTCCGAAATATCTATTTCATCTCATCTTGTTGAATGTTTGCCTGTTGTCATCTCAATTGATACATCTTGTCTAAATATTGCACATGTCTATAAGATTTGTACATTTAGTGTTAACATGTTGCAATATGCTTTTTGGATGTTGTTTTATCTGTTAGGATGTATGTGTTCTAAAATTTTTGTTATCATATTGTTAATACATCCTAAACATTTTAGAAAGCGTGTACACACCTTATTCTTTCTTCAAAGATAAGGATGCACCAAGGTATTTCACCTTCACCATTTGTATTATCATGTTCATATTGATTATGGTGTAGATGATCATACGTGTACATCCTACATCCCAATCCCTTATTCTCTTCATGTTGAGATTCGAGGACGAATCATTTTCAAGAGGGAGGGAATGATGAGCCCACGATGGGGTCAACGCAACATATTTTCATGTATCATGTATTGTCACATGTTAGTTCTGTAAGGCATGGCATATCACTGTTAACTCCGCACACACTAGTGCTAGTTCTTATGTCTTATTGTCTAACTAACCCTTAGGACATGTCATATATGTTGTGCATATTGTGTTTGTTGCTTGGTGTCTTTGAAGATAGGTCAAAGAGAGCTTTACATTGAAGAAGCATGAACACCGATCGATCCATGTCCCATATGATCGGATGATATCATTGTTCAAACAAAGCTTGAAGATGCAAATTAGAATCTGAATTTTTGTTCAAGCAAGGAGGTGATAAGCAAGTAGCTTACAAGCAAGGAGGTGACAAGCACCCATGTCAAAATCTGATTTCTTCTTCACGTTAAAATGGTTGAAACAAGCTGCTCATTTCATGAACCAATAGAAAGAAGTCTTGCAAATGTCCAAACCAATCACAATCAAGCTAGAACAAGAATGCAAGCTGCTCAACAAATGATCCAATCAAACTCATTCAAGAAGGAAGGCTGGTTTATGGTTAAATGTGTTGAATATTCAAAGCCTAAACTCAAAACAACAATATACAACCATTTATCAATACATTTCAACCAGAATTTCTCTTGAGGAGTTATCAACATTTCAAGTTAAAGTTTAAGACCACTTAACGGTTTTCTTTCAAGTTCCTAGCCTAGAACTTGTTAGTATTTGCTTCATCTTTTGGTTTACAGCATCTTAGGGTCTCAATAAGGTTTTAGATGTGTTGGAGTGCCAAAGAGGAAGAGGTGTTGGCATGAATTGAGCCAAGAACAAACGGTTACAGTTCAAGGGGTGTCTTTGTGATGTTCTTTGCCATAGCTTTTGTTCAAATCAGTTTGGAATAGGAGACAAAGTCCTTGGCAACGTTTTCTAGCCTTCGTTTGGCTCATCAATTGTACGCAACATATTTTCATGTATCATGTATTGTCACATGTTAGTTCTGTAAGGCATGGCATATCACTGTTAACTCCGCACACACTAGTGCTAGTTCTTATGTCTTATTGCCTAACTAACCCTTAGGACATGTCATATATGTTGTGCATATTGTGTTTGTTGCTTGGTGTCTTTGAAGATAGGTCAAAGAGAGCTTTACATTGAAGAAGCATGAACACCGATCGATCCATGTCCCATATGATTGGATGATATCATTGTTCAAACAAAGCTTGAAGATGCAAATTAGAATCTGAATTTTTGTTCAAGCAAGGAGGTGATAAGCAAGTACCTTACAAGCAAGGAGGTGACAAGCACCCATGTCAAAATCTGATTTCTTCTTCACGTTAAAATGGTTGAAACAAGCTGCTCATTTCATGAACCAATAGAAAGAAGTCTTGCAAATGTCCAAACCAATCACAATCAAGCTAGAACAAGAATGCAAGCTGCTCAACAAATGATCCAATCAAACTCATTCAAGAAGGAAGGCTGGTTTATGGTTAAATGTGTTGAATATTCAAAGCCTAAACTACAACCAATCAAAATGGAGTTCAAACCAAGCTGCTCAATATAATATCCAATCAAATTTTGGCTGAAATCAACCATAGAAGAAACGTGAATCAAGCTTAAACCTTTGAAAATTCAAAGCCAACTTGCAACCAATCAAAAGGCCATTTCAAAGCAAGCTGCTCCATGTCTTAACCAATCAAATTGATCAAGAAAAAGGCTGGAAACAAGGCATGAGAAGCACGACAAAAGCAACCAGAATTTTGGAGCCAAAGTTGTTCAAAGCAAGCACCTTATTTTTAGTCTTGTACTTTGTACATTAAAACTTGTACTCTTTATCATTTTCATTTGTTATAAATAGCACAGGAAGCTGAATGTACAAACAACAATAAACAACCATTATCAATACATTTCATCCAGAATTTCCCTTGAGGAGTTATCAACATTTCAAGTTGAAGTTTAAGACCACTCACGGTTTTCTTTCAAGTTCCTAGCCTAGAACTTGTTAGTATTTGCTTCATCATTTGGTTTACAGCATCTTAGGGTCTCATTGAGGTTTTAGATGTGTTGGAGTGCCAAGGAGGAAGAGGTGTTGGCATAAATTGAGCCAAGAACAACGGTTATAGTTCAAGGGGTATCTTTGAGATGTTCTTTGCCATAGCTTTTGTTCAAATCAGTTTGGGATAGGAGACAAAGTCCTGGAATTCGTTTTCTAGCCTTCATTTGGCTCATCAGTTCGGCTCTAGACTTGGACATGCGTTGGTCATCCTCGTGGACTTTGTGTGGTGGAAGTGCATGCAGTTTGTACAATTTGCCATTCAATTTGAAAGAATAACGATTCAAATAACCATCATATGTCACATGTAGATCAAATTGCCATGGCCTACCAAGTAAGATATGACTAGCATGCATTGGTGCAACATCGCATAAAACATCATCTTGGTAACTACCAATGCTAAGAGAAATTAAAACTTGTTTACTTACGCTAACCTCACCGCAATCATTTAGCCATGCAAGTTTGTAAGGATGCGGATGATTGGTCATAGGCAAATTCAGTTTTCTTACTAATTTGATGCTAGCCACATTCGCACAAGAACCGGAATCAATTATCATGGTGCACACTTTACCATTTATCATGCAATGAATATGGAAAATGTTTTCTCTATGTTGTTCGTGATCATCTAATTTCGGACATGCATTTAAAGCTCTACGCACAACAAGAAACTCCTTAGTATCAAAATCATCTAATGCGCCTAGATCCTCTTCAGGTTCAATTTCATTATCATGCTCAGACTCGTTTTCATGCTTGGACTCGGACACATATTCGTTTGTCTCTTCAATTAACATGATTCTTTTTTGCATTAGGACATTCTTTTCCTATGTGACCACATCCTTGACATTTATAACATTTAATATCTCTAAACCTGTTTGAGGGATCAGAAGAACTTCCAGTAGGAGTCTTGTGTTGGGTGCGGTCATCACGCCGTTGTGTGGACTGTGCACGATTGTCCATCCTTTGCGACGCTCCTTGGTCACGTGTTGGGCCTCCTGTAGACCGTGAACTTCCTGTTCCTGAAGGCTTGCTGTGAAATCTTGACGAAGATTGATTAGTACGATAATTGGAATTGAAATTAGAGGAGTTACGTACCTTTAATTGTGCTTCAATCTTTTCAGCCATATGGACCATGGTCGTGAGGTCGAGGTAAGGTTGAAGGTCAACCCTTTGCGCAATCTCCCTGTTTAAACCATGTAAGAATCGAGCCTTGGTGGCTTCTTCAGGTTCCTGCAAGTTAGACCTCTCCAACAAAATTTCTAACTCTTTATAATACTCGTCTACACTTTTGGAACCTTGTCGTAAGTTATGCAAACTCGTGAAAATAGAACTCTCATAATTATTTGGAATAAAACGTTGTCGCATTTCAAACTTCATTTCTTCCCAAGTGGCAATTGGGGGTTGTCTCGTCTTAGTTCTATTTCGACACAAATTCGTCCACCAATTAAGTGCATAACTAGAAAATTCAATGGAAGCATACATCACTTTTTGCAATTCACTATAATTGGTACAAGAAAAGATCAAATCCACTTTCGTTTCCCATTCTAAATATTCTTCTGCATTACTTTTACCATAAAACATGGGAATACTTATTTTGGTTTTGAGAAAATCGTCATCTTGCGGGAAAAGGAGATTTTGGCGTCTTTGGTAACCACGGGGATGTTGGTCATCAAAGTCATAATCATCATGCTCAAAGGGAATGTAATCATCATTGTACCTTCTTGGAGCGTACCTTCTTGCTTGTGTAGGAGGAGCAAACCGTCTCGCTTCGGTGTGTGGGGGTCAAATGTTATCGTCCTCAACTTCTTCTGGAGGATGGCGCCTTGGTTGTGGTGGTGGAACGGCCCTGCTTGTTCCTTGGCCATCACTTGTTTTGTAGCTTCGCTCCACGTCTTCCAAGCGATGCTTGATTATCTCATTGTCATGCATGAGTTTCTTAAGCATCTCTAGCATTTGTCGTTGAGTATTGTCAACAGTTTCGGCTTCTTTAGACTTGCTAGATGCGGAATTGCTGCTGGCCATTGTGCCTAAGGAATTGAACAAAAACAAAGGGAAAAAGAAAGAAGCAAACTAACACAAAGACAAACAAACGTTAAGGGATTAGTAAAAAAAAATAAGCTATGAACACTCTGCTTTCGATTCTTTTCACTCTCTTACCACTTTGGTTTTTGGATAACCTAAAGTTAAGAAGTCTCAAAGTGATCAATAAGGAAGTGTATTGCCAAGGCTTCTTCGAATCACAATGTTCTCTCCGCTTGTTTCTTCCTTTTTTTTGCTTTCAGGTTGCACCAATTAGTATCAAAGTAGAATCAATTGAAATGAACACAAACTTGAACTTTCTACTAAGATTCAAAGAAAATAAGCAACCAAAGTTGATGTATAAGGCTGAATCAAAGATAAACTAAGGGTTGCCGTGGGCAATCTTTATTTAATTTTGATTCTATGCACTTACTATCCACAAAATGGTTCAAGTCATGCAACAATCGAGCAACCAAGTGTGTGATTGGTTTAAGAAGATGAAGAAATGGATAATTGGGTATAGGGGACGGCAATGTGGGGTAATATGGTATCCAAGGTTTGCAAGTCGTACCAAAAATTTTCTACGCAATGCACAAACGTTTTGCCCTTTTCTTTGCTCTTGTTCTTTTGTTTTTCTTTTCTTCCTTGCTATTTCAATTGAGCAAGGTTCAGATTCTCCTTTTTTTGACTAAGGGCAGAATTGGAATTTCACTTGTTTTGCACTTAGCACTTGCGTTTTTGGACAGAATAGTGCAATGTATTTAAAATGCAATTTGTATCTTGGACTTGCAACAAAAATAACCTTGGAAAGTGAAGGAATTTGGGGTATGGCCGAATGGGGGTTAGGGTTAGGGTTTTTTTTATTTAGGGTTTTTTTGAATGTTTTTGGAATTTGCAGAATGGGGTTATAGGAACGGAATGGGCATTGTAGATGGACTATTTGGGTTGGTAATTGATGATTGGTGTGGTCAATTTGGGTATTGGCTGGTTTAGGACAGAATTTGAACAAAATTCAAATTCTAGGGTTAGGGTTTATTTGAATGAATTGGGATCTTTAGAATCTGATTGTATTTGGTAAAATTGGTTTGGGGCTTTTTGTGTGGGGAGTAAATAGGGTTATTTGGGATCAGGTTGGTGGGTTTTAGGGTTGGGTTGGGGGTGTTGTTGGTTGGGCCTTGGGGTGGGGGTGGTAGAATTAGGGTTTTGTTGTTGAAGAGGGTTCGGGAAGGTAAACACACTTATGACTACTTGTCTTAAAGCATGAAATCAATCACAATGCGAATCATAAGATGCATACAATCATCACCAACTAAAAGCTTCGGTAGCAACAAGATGATTTGAAACCAAGGTAGCTTTATAGGATGATGGTTGGAATATTTTGAAGAAGGTTGAATGTAACCTAAAAATGCAACGAACCCTAATTTGTTCAAGTTTGAACGACTCAAAATCAGATTGTGATGCGAAAACGAAATAAAGGAAATGACACTTGAATGATGAAAAGCAAAATGCAGCAACGTGTAAGGACTCAACGCAATGTTTTGTTTTGGACGTTTTTTTGAATGAAATGCAAGACAAATGACGTGTAGAGGGAGGAGTAGAAGAAGGACACAACTGAACTTGACTAGACTCAAACAAAAAAAGGAAATGATAGATGGTGGAATAGAGTAACCTGGTCTCTGATACCAATTTGATACGTGAAACTCGCGGGCTCCAACGATTCCACCTTCCAAAGGTCATTCACAAAGGGTTAGGCACAAGGAAGAAGACTTCCCCTTGCTTCCTTAGTGATTAAAAACGTGTGAATTAAACGAATGAGCAAGACCAACACTTCAAGATGGTCGTTGATCAGGCAAACCAAAGCGGCCCTCCTGGACGGCACCTTTAAGCAATGGCAACACCTTCAATATGCTCAACTTTGAAGGATCTTAACCTAGGTTTTTAATGCAAAACCAAGAAAACAAAGTATCACACAAAGTGAATGAAATATCAAGAATTGTTATTCATCAAAAGGTGTTCTTCCTAGGCACCCCAAAGGCTCTATTTATAGGCTGAGATTGAGCCTTAAAATGTCTAGAACTAATTCAAAATAAAGCTAGCTAACAATCTTTGAAAATTGAAAACTATTTGAATTCAAAACTAAAACAAATCCTAGCTAGAAACTTCAAATCTTGCAAGATATTATCCTCATGAATCTGGTCATGTTTGGTGATGAAATGGCGTTGGAGGCTTGATCTTGACATAGATAAGATGGTTGTGTTTGACTTCAAAGGCTGGTTGAAGATTGAATTCAATTTGAATTTGAACTTGACTTCAAACTTGAATCTAATCTTTGAATTTTGATCTCTCCTCTTTTGCTCTCCAAATTGGCGTGTAACCATAGAAGATGGCGTGTGATAAGGTCTACAAGGGGTTGAGATGTTGGATTCAAATGCTGGTTGGAGATTGAGTTTAACTTGAACTTGAATTTAAATTTGGATTCAAATTTGAATTGTCATCTTATCTTTGTTTTCCTTCAAATTTGACTTCATGTTGGCGTTTAGACTGGATGTAGATTAGGCTGAAATCTTCTTGAACTTTAAGTCTCCAATTGATTGAGATTGAATTCAAATTAAGGTTGAATTATAAATTCAAGCCTAGCTTTGAATTTAAACTCAATTGATCATTATCCATTTGCTTCAATCATGGCCGGCCCCCTCTTATGGATAATGGAGATGATTTCAACTTGATCAAGAGATTCTATCTTGGACACCTTTGAATTTGTCTTAGCATAGACAAATATTCTCTTCGAATATTCTCTTGAAACATTCTCTTCAACATTCTCTTCAAACATTCTCTTGAAACATTCTCTTCAACATTCTCTTGAAACATTCTCTTCAACATTCTCTTCAAACATTCTCTTGTACCTAATTTACCTACAAAGCAAATACATAAAACTAAGATCACACGACACAAAATAAAATCCAAACAAACAAAGAGTGTAGACGTGCATGTGATATATGCTCAAGTTGAAGGTTCAATGAAATGAACCCAAGGAGTCTTAGGCTCATCTTGAACATGCTTGTACAAGAAGGTGGCAACTTGATGACAAAGTTCCTTTGCCCTCTTTCTTGTCATAGGACCTTTGACCTCTTGATGGGGCACTTGATCCTCATCGGACCCTTGATCCTCATCACCAACTCTCCAGGTTACTAAACTCATTGGACTAGCATCCTTCCAAAATTTAGCCCAAATTCATTTTTCTAAGGTCCAATCTCAGTTCATGCAACATGCTACATAAATTCTGCCAATCCAGCGCATTTCAGTCTGACCCATTTTACTAGAAAATTTATTAAAAATAAACCATGATTCATTTTAACAAAATTCCAACTTTCACCTTTAATTTATTCATAGGGTTAGTGTCATACCGAAAATTAGTTAATTTGCATGCCTCTAAGGTCAATTTCTAGGCTACTAAATATGTTACTTAATTTCTTTCCAGTACAACATTTTCAGCAGGACCAATGTTACTAGGAAATTTATTAAAAATAAACCGTAGCTCCTTTTAATGAAATTCCAACCCTCACATCTAATATACACATAAAACTAGTAGTATACCAAAAATCAACAGATTTGAAAGTTCTTAAGGTCCCTTCTCTGGTCTCACAAAACAATCCAAGTTTCTGTCCAATTCCAATAATTTTTCTAGTGGTCATATATTCTTCTTAAGTGTCCTTGTCTTACATTTTTGTCACAAATACCTAGTGAAAATTGTGGATGCACACGCACCCTTCCATCAACAGCCCCATTTTCAGTGCATGCAAGAAAATAATGAATCTAAGAGCATGTTATGCACAACACACAACAAGACCAAAGACTTGTCCCCATTTTCTACTAAGTTATCATTTCCATGCAAAAATCGCACTCATTCCCCTTCACCCCTTCAACCGTGAGCCCTCCTTATAGAGAAGAGAGAGTCTTTAACTTGTTATTCCTAGATTAACACATAACAAGTCACATGACCCCCGAAGATTACACCTTTGGAACAAGATTTCATACCTACACCCCAAATGGCTTGGGCCGAAAGTTTTGGCCTTCAAACTTAGCATAATACAACTAAGATTAGATCTTAAGTATATTTAGCCATTCATGCACACACTTTCACATTCAAGCCACAAAGAGTATAATGTACTTGCCTTCTTGGCTTACTCTTCTTGGAGAGGTGTAGAAAAGTTGAAATGTTTCTCCTCTCTATGCAAGCATTCCCACAGTGGTGGAGAGAAAAAAAAAGGCAAGGTTAGTTTACATCTTTAACTCAATATTCTCTTAGAAAAGGAGTTAAATGGCTTACCAAAAGGAGCTTGAGTGGTATCCAAGCTTCTCTAGTCTAGAGTCTTTGAAGACTTGAGATCTTTGAGCCTAGTGACCATTGAAGGTCACGGTTTAGGGGCAAAAGAGATGAGTGAGTCCTCAAACTAGGTAAAATACAAGGGTTTTCCTTGAATAGTTGAGTGTGTACTTACCTATGTTCTCTTGAGCTTGTATGAATCTTAGTCCCCTTGGTGTGTCCTTAGGTCGTATGGCTTATGGGGAAGAAGAGAGGAGGGTGTCTTGTTTTGGTGTTAGAAGATGGAGGCTAGGGTTTCTCTTTGGAGGAAATTCTTTTGGCTACTTGGTTGTAGCCGTTGGGATGGGGGGGGGGGGTTTCCCAATTTAATTCTTTAACCTTGGTTACTTTTTAGTTAACCAAGGTTACTTTATTACTAACCTTGGTTACTTCATGCTAACCATAGTTACTTTTTGCTAATCTTGGTTAGTTAGGTTTGGTTAGGTTGTCATTTAACTAGGGTAGGAAGATGGCTCTCTTAATTGGCCTCCCCCCTTAAGTAGCCGGCGGTTGGGGGTCTTTAATGCCCCCAACCATGCCTAATTCAATTTTTCCATTTTCCTCCTTTTTCTTTACTTAACATATTCATAATTATAATATAGGAAAATAAAAAAAAATATGGTGTGCCTTCCTTGGGCTGTTGGCCGAAATTTATAAGGCCTTGGGGGAAAATTGGGTACTTTCCCCATGGCCCAATATTCACTCTCAAGTACTATATGCATATTGCTATTATCCGAAATGAAATTTGCAGTAGTAGTCATCGATTAATTACATCGTAATTAATATAAATCACAAGTACAAAAGGGTCCCCTATTGGGTTACAACATCCTCCCCCCTTATTATAAGTTTCGTCCTCGAAACTTGAAAGTGCTTAATTAAAGAGGTGAGGGTACAAGTTCTTTATGTGTTCTTCCATTTCCCAGGTAGACTCATCTACAGAATGATTCTTCCATTGCACTTTGACCATTGGTATTGATCGTTTCCTCAATACCTTTTCTCTACGATCAACTATCTTCTCTGGTTCCTCCTCATATGTCGCATCAGCTTCTAGTTTCAAAGGTTGATCCTTTACGACATGGCTAGGATCGTGTACATATCGTCGCAGTTGTGATACATGAAACACATCATGTATTTGAGATAGGGTTGGCGGTAGAGCGAGTCGATAAGCCACTTCTCCAATCCTTTCAAGAACCTCGTATGACCCAATAAATCTTGGGCTCAACTTCCCCTTAATACCAAATCTTTTGACTCCTTTCGTTGGCGACACCTTTAGAAATATTTTTCCCCAACTTGAAATTCTAAAGTTCGCCGCTTTTCATCTACCCAAACCTTGCTTCTATTTTGAGCCGCTTGTAACTTTTGCTTTATGATTCTTATTTTCTCTCGAGTCTGCTCTACTAGGTCGGGTCCAGTGAGAATCCTATCTCCTATTTCATCCCAGTAGAGAGGAGAACGGCATTTCCTTCCATAGAGTGCTTCGTACGGGGCCATCCCTATGGATCGATGGTAACGGTTGTTATAATAAATTCTACTAGCTTGAGACTTCGATCCCAGCTTCCCCCAAAGTCAAGTGTGCAGGATCGCAACATGTCTTCCAGTGTCTGGATGGTTCTTTCCGATTGACCATCCGTTTGGGGATGAAATGCCGAGCTCATGTGAATCTCAGTGCCCATTGTTTTCTGAAAAGCTGTCCAGAATCATGATGTGAAACGAGGATCACAGTCACATACGATGCTTAGGGGTATTCCATGAAGACTCACAATTTGTTCCACGTACATCGCAGCCAATTTCTCCATTGGGGCCTTGATGGTCATAGCCATGAAATGGGTGGACTTGGTTAGACGATCAACAACCACCCAAATGGCGTCGTAACCGCTTATCGTTCTAGGCAGGTCGGTAACAAAATCCATCGTAATGTGGTCCCACTTCCATTCGGGAACTTCGAGAGGCTGTAGCAATCCAGCGGGTTTCTGATGTTCTGCCTTCACCTTTTGGCAAACGAGGCATTTTTCCACAAATTCCTCAATCTGTCTTTTCATGCAACGCAATCAGAATCGTCGTTTCAAGTCTTGGTACATTTTATTTGCTCCAGGGTGGATAGAAAACCGAGAGTTGTGAGCTTCCTTAAGAACTTCATTCAGTATGTCTTCGTTATTGGGTACACCAATCTTTCCCGAAACCACAAACTGTTGTTGTTTCGAACCTTAAATTCTTCGGTGGGTTTCATTCGTACCCGGTCCTTCATCTTGTTTAAGGTTTCATCCTTTTCTTGCCCTTCTTTAATTTTGTCTATTAATGAAGGAATTATTCACCAACTTTGCGAGCATGCCTTCAATCGAGTCAACCTCTTCTAGATCAAATTCTTCCATGTCACGTTGTAAAGGTGGTTGGCGTGGATGGCTTGTTTTTCTACTTAATGCATCGGCTACCTTGTTAGCTTTCCCCGGATGGTATTGAATTGATAGGTCGTAGTCCTTCATTAATTCTAGCCATCTTCGTTGTCGCATGTTCAGTTCTTTTTGGGTGAATAAATACTTGAGGCTTTTGTGGTCTGTGAAAATTTTGCACTTTTCACTGTATAGATAGTGCCTCCATATTTTTAGTGCAAAGACCACAGCTGCTAACTCGAGGTCATGTACAGGGTAGTTTTGTTTGAAGGGCTTCAATTGTCGGGATGCATATGCGATCACTCGATCTTTTTGCATTAGCACACATCCCAGCCCGTTCTTAGAGGCATCTATATACAACAAAGTTTTCTCCAGGGATGGGTTGCGCTAAGACTGGGGCGGAGGTCAGTTTCTTCTTCAATTCAGTAAAGCTACTTTCACAATCTGAGGTCCATTCAAATTTGGTTTTCTTCTGGGTCAACCGGGTCAGAGGCATAGCGATTCGAGAGAATCCTTCCACAAACTTTCTGATGAGCCAAACGAAGGCTAGATAAACATTCCAAGGACTTTGTCTCCTATTCCAAACTGATTTGAACAAAAGCTATGGAAAAGAACATCACAAAGACACCCCTTGAACTGTAACCGTTGTTCTTGGCTCAATTTATGCCAACACCTCTTCCTCTTTGGCACTCCAACACATCTAAAACCTCAATGAGACCCTAAGATGCTGTAAACCAAAAGATGAAGCAAATACTAACAAGTTCTAGGCTAGGAACTTGAAAGAAAACCGTTAAGTGGTCTTAAACTTCAACTAGAATAAGTTGAGAACTCCTTAAAGGATATTTGATTGAAATGTGTTTGAAAATTGTTGTGTATTGTTGTTTGTACATTCAGCTTCCTATGCTATTTATAACAAATGAAAATGATAAAGAGTACAAGTTTTAATGTACAAAGTACAAGACTAGAATAAGGTGCTTGCTTTTGAACAACTTTGGCTCCAAGAATTCTGGTTGCTTGCCGTGTATTCCTTGCTATTTTCAGCCTTCTTTTCTTGATCAATTTGATTGGATAAAACTTGGAGCAGCTTGCTTGGAATTAGGCTTTGATTGGTTGAGAGTGTGGCTTTGAATTTTCAAAAGAATGAAGCTTAATCCAAGGTTTCTTCCATGCTAGTTTTCAGCCACAATTTTGATTGGTTAACACATTGAGCAGCTTGCTTTGAATTGCATTTGATTGGTAGCAACTTTGGTGTTGAATTTTCAAAGGAATTAGCTACAACCAGCCGTCCTTCTTCTAGGTTTTGATTGGATCAAATTTTGTGCAGCTTGCTTGCTTTTCTTCCCTTGTTTTTGATTGGTTTGTACATTTGCTAGACTCCTTTCTATTGGTTCATGAAATGAGCAGCTTGTTTCAACCATTTTAACGTGAGGAACAATTCTGAATTTGACATGAGTGCTTGTCACCTCCTTGCTTGTAAGCTACTTGCTTATCACCTCCTTGCTTGAACAAAAATTCAGGTTTTAGTTGCATCTTCAAGCTTTGTTTGAACAATGATATCATCCGATCAGATGGGACATGGATCGATCGGTGTTCATGCTTCTTCAATGTAAAGCTCTCTTTGACCTATCTTCAAAGACACCAAGCAACAAACAAGATACACAACATATATGACATGTCCTAAGGGTTAGTTAAGACTATAAGACATAAGAAGTAGCACTAGTGTGTGCGGAGTTAACGGTGATATTCCATGTCTTACAGAACTAACGTGTGACAATAAATGATACATGAAAATATGTTGCGTTGACCCCATCGTGGGGTCATCATTCCCTCCCTCTTGAAAATGATTCGTCCTCGAATCTCAACATGGATAGAATAAGGGATAGGGGTTTAGGATGTACACGTATGCTCAACTACACCATAACCAAATAGAAACATGATAATACAAATGGTGAAGGTGAAATACCTTGGTGCATCCTTATCTTTGAAGAAAGAATAAGGTGTGTACACGCTTTCTAAAATGTTTAGGATGTATTAACAATATGATAACAAAAATTTTAGAACACATACATCCTAACAGATAAAACAACATCCAAAAAGCATATTGCAACATGTTAACACTAAATGTACAAATCTTACAGACATGTGCAATATTTAGACAAGATGTATCAATTGAGATGACAACAGGCAGACATTCAACAAGATGAGATGAAATAGATATTTCAGAAATAGAATCTTTATCTATACTAAATATGTCATTCAATTCATTAACTAGTTCATCCAAGGATTTATGTTCATTTGTAGCTGAATCTATTTCAATAATGACATCATGATCAAGCTCTACATCAAGTAGACAATCTAGTTCAGCTAACATCAAATCATAAGAATCTAGTTTATCAATGTCATTCTCAACAGAATTACTTACATCAATGTCATCAATGAAATGTACAGGATGTAATTCAGATTGTAACCCAGAAACAAGCATCTCAGCAGAATGCAGATCATGCACAGGGATTTCATTTATATGCATGTCACAATGTAAATCATTTTCAGACAAAGTGTTATCACAATTAACATCATCTATAAGCAAACGACTAACACTTTTGAAATAACCAACAGATTCAAGTGAAGGGTCTTCTTCATACAGTACACAAGGTTGAACATGCAATTCAGATAAAGAAGTTTCAGTTTCAGGCATGTTGGGGCTAATTTCATACAAACCATCATTCACAGAAATGTCAGATTGCAAGGCTTTGTTCTTTTCAGATTCTATCAATACTTGCACCATGTCTCTAAGTTGAAGCAATGCATTTTCAGTATTACCCATAGTCTGACTCAAATTGCTTAACTTAACTGGATTTGGTTTGTCATTTTCAGAATCACAAGAGTTCAGTTCATACCCATAGTTTTGATTAACTTGCCATGGGATTAGGTTTGGTTGAACAATCTTTGCCTTTTTATACGTCATAAAGTGATGAGAATTTTTCAGACATGCAATCAGCGATCTCTTTATCTAATCCAGCAAAGAACCTAATCATGCTTAATTCCTCATGTTCTTCAACATAAGCATAGTACAAATCATCAAGCATTTCATTGTAATATGCACTAACGTCTTTATTGCACTGAGAAAGAGTTTGATATCTAGGAGTTTTACATTCCCAATATCCAACCCATAAACCATTCATACGACCAAAGGAGTTCATACGTTTTTCCAGTTCATCATAGTCTCTCCTATGGCATTCAACTCCCCAAATGGTTTTTAGAATCATGTTTAATCAAAACAATCAACCAAGATGGTAAAACAATGAGATAAATAAGTCAGAATACAAGCAAGTAAGATCAAACTATAACTTTAACAAAACGTAAATTTCTACTTCAAATTGACAATTGAATAAACAACAATCTTGGACTATCTAAGATTCAAGGAAAAATAGAAGTCAAGTGATGTTTTTGGCTGAATCAAAGAAAGCTAAGGGTTTGTACAGAACAATCCTTTAACTTTCTTTAAACTTTAATGCACATTCAATTGTAAATAAAGTGAAAGACAGTACATACACACAAGTGTTCAACAAGGGTTTGTTCGAGGAACCTTTTACAACAATCAACACTTTTGGTGTAGGTATTTGCTTTTGGTTTTGCACAATTCACCTTTTGTGAACTTTGGATGGCTATATCTCACTTCTTGTGCAAATCACTCATACGTCTTGTCTCTTGTTTTTTGACGTTAAAAATGACTTTTCTCTCAGTTTCTTTCACAAACAAGTCTAATTATTTTCCTTTAGATTGGCTTTGTCTGTTTTGTGAGTCTACTGCTCACTTGCCTTTATGAGACATTGCTCACGGCTTCTTTTTCTTTGGTTTTACTTGCACAAGTTTTGGTGTGGCTTTTGTGAAACGTTCTTTGAACAACACGGAAGAACACTAATGATGTGAAAACTGTTTCACAAATTTAACAACCAAAGATAGATGAAAGTTCAATGCAAGTTGAAGAAGTGTAAAGACAACAAGATGATAACAGGGTCGGCAATTTAACAGTGTGGGATAAATATAGACAAAGTGATCCTAAGTAAGAACTTAAGTCCAATAAAGTCTTTAAACAATTGAATCAATCCCAAGTAAAGATAAACATAAAGCCAACGTTAAAATTTGAAATCAAATCTTGTTTCTTACAAATTTACTTCACTTTTAACAAATCTCAAGTCAATAATGTTTCAATTAAAAGATTCAATCAAGTTTGTACCAAACAATGACTTAAGGTGTAACGGGGGTGGTGAAATCAAATTCAACAAGTTTAAACAAATAGCATTCAA
>AP025043.1:28131271-28156442 GCA_036186865.1 Eustoma russellianum | reverse complement strand
AAAAGAAACTTAGTTGTTTCTAAATGCAATTTATAAGGGCTGATTACTATAACACTAATGGAAATCAGTTTTGATGCAAACTAACTAACTTGTTTTGTTTTTAAATTATCTATTCTACTTGTTTTTGTGTTGGTTTTCGTTTGTATGATGCAATCAGTTTCTAAGCTAGATGATACTAGATGCAAGTGTTTATGCATTCAACACAACAAACGTGTATCAACTAGAGACTAGGCAGCATACATATCTAACTAAAACTACCCTTTTTTTTGTTCTTAGTTTTCGGATTTGCTTGTGCTAAACTAAACAACCAACTAACCCTTTTAACTACGTTGTAAACTAGTCTAACTAAGCTAAATAAGGCAGCAACTAAAACGTCTAAAACAGATTGCACACAACTACTAAAATCAGAATTTAACAACTTGATTACAACTAACTATCAACTAATCTATTTTTGTGTTCAAGTTTTCTGTTTTAAGGACTTATCTAAACTACCATTTAAACTTCTAGATTAGGGTCTAATGAACATTATATAAGCTAGATTGAACAAGAACAATCAGGTTACACACGGTTTTTTAACTAGATTACACAAACAGATTCTAACACACTTAAGTCTAATCTTTCTTTTTTGTGGTATTTTTGGTTTTGCTACTTAAAACTAATTTACCAAACTATTGTAAACCAACTAATAAACACTTTAAAACATGAACTAACTATCTAAATAAACAGATTCTAGATGGACAACAAAACAGCTTACTAAACGGTTTTGGGCAGCATCAATCATATGCAAGTTTAAACAACGTAAACATGAATAGAAGACTAACCAACGCTCTGATACCAATTGATGAGCCAAACGAAGGCTAGATAAACGTTCCAAGGACTTTGTCTCCTATTCCAAATTTATTTGAACAAAAGCTATGGCAAAGAACATCACAAAGACACCCCTTGAACTGTAACCGTTGTTCTTGGCTCAATTAATGCCAACACCTCTTCCTCTTTGGCACTCCAACACATCTAAAACCTCAATGAGACCCTAAGATGCTGTAAACCAAAAGATGAAGCAAATACTAACAAGTTCTAGGCTAGGAACTTGAAAGAAAACTGTTAAGTGGTCTTAAACTTCAACTAGAATAAGTTGAGAACTCCTTAAAGGATATTTGATTGAAATGTGTTTGAAAATTGTTGTGTATTGTTGTTTGTACATTCAGCTTCCTATGCTATTTATAACAAATGAAAATGATAAAGAGTACAAGTTTTAATGTACAAAGTACAAGACTAGAATAAGGTGCTTGCTTTTGAACAACTTTGGCTCCAAGAATTCTGGTTGCTTGCCGTGTATTCCTTGCTATTTTCAGCCTTCTTTTCTTGATCAATTTGATTGGATAAAACTTGGAGCAGCTTGCTTGGAATTAGGCTTTGATTGGTTGAGAGTGTGGCTTTGAATTTTCAAAAGAATGAAGCTTAATCCAACGTTTCTTCCATGCTAGTTTTCAGCCACAATTTTGATTGGTTAACACATTGAGCAGCTTGCTTTGAATTGCATTTGATTGGTAGCAACTTTGGTGTTGAATTTTCAAAGGAATTAGCTACAACCAGCCGTCCTTCTTCTAGGTTTTGATTGGATCAAATTTTGTGCAGCGTGCTTGCTTTTCTTCCCTTGTTTTTGATTGGTTTGTACATTTGCTAGACTCCTTTCTATTGGTTCATGAAATGAGCAGCTTGTTTCAACCATTTTAACGTGAGGAACAATTCTGAATTTGACATGAGTGCTTGTCACCTCCTTGCTTGTAAGCTACTTGCTTATCACCTCCTTGCTTGAACAAAAATTCAGGTTTTAGTTGCATCTTCAAGCTTTGTTTGAACAATGATATCATCCGATCAGACAGGACATAGATCGATCGGTGTTCATGCTTCTTCAATGTAAAGCTCTCTTTGACCTATCTTCAAAGACACCAAGCAACAAACAAGATACACAACATATATGACATGTCCTAAGGGTTAGTTAAGACTATAAGACATAAGAAGTAGCACTAGTGTGTGCGGAGTTAACAGTGATATTCCATGTCTTACAGAACTAACATGTGACAATAAATGATACATGAAAATATGTTGCGTTGACCCCATCGTGGGCTCATCACTTTCGATAGTAACCGACGAGACCGAGAAAACTTCGTACCTCTGTAACATTTGTCGGTCGGGGCCATTCCGTGATTGCCTCGATTTTCTTGGGATCTACTGATATACCCTCCTCGGATATCACATGCCCCAGAAATGCTACACTTCGTAGCCAGAATTCGCATTTACTAAACTTTGCGTATAGTTGTTTTCTTCGTAGAATGTCCAGAGCGATCCTTAAGTGGGCTGCATGGGTCTCTTTGTCCGGTGAATATATCAAAATATCGTTAATGAAGACTACGACGAATTTGTCTAGTTGGTCTTGAAAATCTCGATTCATTAGATGATACAAGCACAAGCCTGTGGATTATTGACGGATCTTCCCTTTAACTCTACCTTCTCCTCCAACATTGGTTTAGGCACAAAAGTGTCAAACAATCCCTTGCTTCCAATGATGATGGGGACATTTTTTTTTTGGGCAGCCACACCAACGATTTCAGTGTTCGTCACGCAAGCATTACACCCTCGTGGACGGTTCAATCTTTAGACGTAGGCAATATCACCTTCAAGGTTGCTAAAGCCTTGAAAGATCTAATCTAAGGTTTTTATGCAAAACCTAGAAAACAAAAGGAACACATTTTGTGCCCAAAAGAACTTGTTTTTGAATAGAATTCTTCAAAGTCTGATTGTTAAAAATTGGTTTACATGGCTTAAATAAGGATAAAACTCATCCTAACACTTATTCTAGTCAAAAATACAATAAAACACAAATATTATGGTCATAAGGCCAGACCAAAACTTTTGGAACCTATTCAATTGGCTTAAAGAGGTCAAACTCCAAGAATAAACAAGGGTGCTGGATTTTAGGCTGAAGTGGCGCCTCTGGTTGACTCTTATTTTCCTATGGAAACAAGCCGAATTTAAAGAAGTGTTGTTCTTGAGAAATTTAGTTGACGTCTTGATGAGCTACAGCCTAACCTTGTGGACGATGACACCTCAATGCCCCACACAGGTCCCATAACAAGGAGTATGGCTAAGAAGTTGTTACATTGTGTTGAATCATTTCTTTATAGGCATGAAGAGGATGAACCAAGCAGAGATGATGTCCATTGGGTTTATATGATACAAGCTATGATCTAGTTGTATCAAAAACGTGTTGTACATATCTTTAGTTGTTCTTTTTAATATTGTTGGTTGGTTAACCTTGTTTTAGGATAGTTTGGGTTGTATTATTGCCTTGTCTTTCAGGAACACGTACATAGCTTGGAAATGCAATTAGAATCTGAATTTTTGTCCAAGCAAAGAGGTGTTGTGCAAGTAGCTTACAAGCAAGGTGGTGACAAGCACTCATGTCAAATTCAAGCAATGTTCTTCACGTTAAATGGGTGTACAAGCTGCTCACATCATGAACCAATTAGAAGGAGTCTTGCAAATCTTCAAACCAGTCACAATCAAGTTGAAGTCAAGAATGCAAGCTGCATAACAATTGCTCCAATCAAATTCCTTGAAGAAGTCGTTGGTTTAAGGCCTAAAAGGGTTGAAAATTCAAAGACCAACTTGCAACCAATCAAAGCCTAATTCAAAGCAAGCTGCTCCATTTTTTATCCAATCAAATTGATCAAGAAAAAGGCTGGAAACAAAGCAAAGAAGCACGGCCAAGCAACCAGATTTCTTGGAACCAAAAGTTGCTCAAACAAGTTCCAAGCAAGCATGTCATTTTTAGTCTAGTACTTTGTACTTTAAACTTTGTACTCTTTATAATTTTCGTTTGCTATAAGTAAGGTAGGAACCTGAATGTACAAAGACAACAATTTCAAACACATTTCAATCAAACTTTCCTTTAAGGAGTTCTCAACTTATTCTAGTTGAAGTTTAAGACCACTTAACGGTTTTCTTTCAAGTTCATAGCCTAGAACTTGTTAGTACTCACTTCATTTTTGGTTTACAGCATCTTAGGGTCTCAATGAGGTTTTAGATGTGTTGGAATGCCAAAGAGGAAGAGGTGTTGGCATAAATTGAGCCAAGAACAAACGGTTACAGTTCAAGGGGTGTCATTGTGATGTTCTTTGCCATAGCTGAGGTTCAAATCAATTTGGAGTAGGAGACAAAGTCCTTGGAACGTTTATCTAGCCTTCATTTGGCTCATCACGTCTTCATCTTGAATTTCGGCTTTTGAATGACTTATTTTGAAGTTCTCACGACTGAGTTAAGCGCCCACAAAGTTAAAGCAATTTTCAGGTGGCTGGATTTTAGGCAGAAATGACTCCCTCGGTTGACTGGCCTTTTTACTGCATATGCAAGCGAATTTGAATATGAGTCCTTCTACGGAAAATTAGTTCACATCCTGAACTTGACTTTTGACTTTTGAATGACTCCATTTGGAGTTTTCATTATTGAATTATGCGTCCATAAAGTTCAAGCAATTTTCAGCACTTTTCAGCATTCTTTGTCTAACACTTCTAAACGGGTTTGGCAACTCCAAGAGCCCCTACAAAGCAAGCAAAGACATAACAAGCATCAAACAAGTAAAAGAAAGGAAAATAAACAAAAATGCAAGAAATTGAAACACAGAAAATGAAATGCATGATGTGCAATCTAACTAAGACACACCTATAACGTCTTGCACATATGTGTGCATCAATCTCTCTTTCCTAGAAAAGATTCGTCCTCGAATCTTAGCATGTATGCACTGAGGGGAAAAGAACCACAAAAATCCAACAACTATGCAAGACAAACAATTTAAACACAACATTCATGGAAATTTTTATCCTAATATGTTTGGGATGGATATATAACTCAAGAATGAAGCATGCATCCAACCACACATATAAGAACATCTTAACAAGAATGCTTAACAACCAGCACCTTTTCCTATTGTGTTTTGGATGCATAAACAAGGACAACTCAAATTCCTCATTCATGTAGCTAGGACTATCATAAGCATGTAACATGCAACGACTTGGACCATGGTTTTTATTTGTGGACAGCATACTTTCAACACAAAATGTATTAGGTACAAGAGTTAAAGTATGTAAAACATTAAGAACAAGCATCGTTCCTTGCGCATTCCTTAGCATTCCGAAATTAGTTTCTTCACCATCGGTTTCAAACTCACTCTCATGATGATTGGGTGAAATTTCAGCATTTTTATCATCATCTTTAGGCAACTTAAGTTCAATAAACTCATGGGTAATTTCAGCATCATGTTTATGAATGAACAAAGGATTATCATATAGCAATATATTTGAATGCATGTTAGAACTTTCAAGTAATGTATCATCATTTTCATGCATTTGAAACAAAGGATTACTATAATATTTCCATTCATGTTCTTTCAAGTTGTCATGCTCAATTGTTTCATCACTTTCACTAGATATATCACTTAAAACATCATGTAAATCATCATCTAAGTCATGCAAATCAGTAGCTAAATCATCTTTTAAGGTCAACAAATCATCATGCAAGTCAAGAATTTCATTATGCAATACATCTTCCTTAGATTCTTCATTGTTAACAACATTTAAATCATGTTCAACCAAAGGAATTTCAGCAACATTTTCATGCATATCATGCTCAACTTTACTATCGCGAATGCTAGCGCATATGGCATCAAATTGATCCCATAAGTCAAGATTCGTTTCTATGCTTTTTGCACAATAATACATATATTTAAGAGTTTCAAATCGATATATCATGCACCATTTTATCAGCAATATTTTTATTCAATCCAGCAATAAACCTAATCATTCTCAATTCCTCACATTCTTTAGTGTTAGCATAATAATAATGATCAAACATGTAATTGTAGTATGCTCGAACATTTCGTTTATCTTGAGGAAAAGTTTGATACAATGGTACCTCTTTGCGATATTTGCTTACCCAAATCTTATTTGCCTTACCAAAGTGATACATGCGCCATTCGACATCATTACAGTCATGTTCATGAAGCATGACCCCCCAAATGGTTTCAATCCTCATTGGAACCTTGAAAGAAGACATAAAACAAACAAACCTTTGCAAAGATAGTTAGAAAATCAGTTTGCGCTTCTATGTATTTGTTGCCTCACTTGCTATCTTTTCTTTTCTCTCAACAACACTTTGTTTCCTTGGCCAACCTAGGGTTAGAGCCAACAAGACGAGCAATCAATGAGGTGGCCTTAGTCCAATATGTCTTCAACCATGCTTCACAACTCCAAAGCAGATGCGAATCAAAACAATCCAATAGAGCAAATGTATAAAGCAACATCAAAAATTGGACAAAAACTCTAGGAATCAAAGAGTAAATGAGACCAAAAGTTATGTAAGAGGCTGAGCCAAAGAAGAACTAAGGGTTGCCCTGGGCAATCTTTAGTTAACCTTAGGCTTTATGCAATTTGAATCACAAGCATGTTTGATCAAATTGTAACCAATTGTGTCCAAGTGTTTCTTTGGCTATATGTAGGTGTTGTATAAGGTTGAAATTTCAGTATTTTTGTGGGGGTGAGTCACGATAATGTGGAGGGGAAAAAACAGCCACTTTTTGGGACAATTTGCACCTTAAACAACTTGCAACTCTCAAGCCCTTCTTGACCTCTTTTCTTTGATCTTTTCAGCTCTTTTCTTTTCTTTTGTCTAATTTTTTCAAAGGTATGTAGACTGATTTTTTTAATGCAAGGGCAGTTTGGTAATTTCACACTTTAGGCACTTGGGCTCAACTTTTCAGCACAAAACTTTTCTTTGTCTTGTAGGAGGTTTTTTTATGCCGTGGGGTCTAATGTGTGGGGAAAGTAGGATTTGCTTCAAGGTGTGTAGGCTGAATTTATGATAGTGGAAGGTATGGTTTTTCATCAACCTTGAACACAATGAATCACATCCCAAATCAATCCACAAATGCAATTCAAACACATAAAAATTCAAGTTAACTACTAGCTTCGTTAGCAACAAGAATTGTATGGAAGACTAGGTAGCTTTTTAGGTAAAAGTAGAAAGCTTTTTTTTATGTGGCTGAATTACAATCTATAGCACAAAACGTATTGTCCAAGTTTATACAAAAGCAGTCCGTATAACACGCGTTTAGAAGCTAAGAAGACAACATTCTGTTTTTTTTTTGAATTTATGGTGTTTAAGGTGGATGATGAAGGAAAATAGATGAGGGAATCAGAATCAAGATGGGGCGAAAATGGATATGAAAGAAAACAACAAAAACAAAAACGGATATGGGTTAAAGGGGGAACCTGGCTATGATACCAAATTGATACAAGCACAAGCCTGTGGATTATTGACGGATCTTCCCTTTAACTCTACCTTCTCCTCCAATATTGGTTTAGGCACAAAAGTGTCAAACACTCCCTTGCTTCCAATGATGATGGGGACAGTTTTTTTTGAGGCAGCCATACCAACGATTTCAGCGTTTAGCATTACACCCTCGTGAACGGTTCAATCTTTGGACGTAGGTAATATAACCTTCAAGGTTGCTCAAGCCTTGAAAGATCTAATCTAAGGTTTTTATGCAAAACCTAGAAAACAAAAGGAACACATTTTGTGCCCAGAAGAACTTGTTCTTGAATAGAATTCTTCAAAGTCTGATTGTTAAAAATGGGTTTACATGGCTTAAATAAGGTTAAAACTCATCCTAACACTTATTCTAGTAAAAAATACAATAAAACACAAATATTCTGGTCATAAGGCCTGACCAAAACGTTTGGAACCTATTCAATTGGCTTAAAGAGGTCAACTCCAAGAATAAACAAGGGTGCTGGATTTTAGGCTGAAGTGGCGCCTCTGGTTGACTCTTATTTTCCTGTGGAAACAAGCCGAATTTGAAGAAGTGTTGTTCTTGAGAAATTTAGTTGACGTCTTCACCTTGAATTTCGGCTTTTGAATGACTTATTTGAAGTTCTCACGACTGAGTTATGCGCCCACAAAGTTAAAGCAATTTTCAGGTGGCTGGATTTTAGGCAGAAATGACTCCCTCCGTTTTCTGGTCTTTTTACTGCAGATGCAAGCCGAATTTGAATATGAGTCCTGCTACGGAAAATTAGTTCACATCCTGAACTTGACTTTTGGCTTTTGAATGACTCCATTTGGAGTTTGCATTATTGAATTATGCGTCCACAAAGTTCAAGCAATTTTCAGCACTTTTCAACATTCTTTGTCTAACACTTCTAAACGGGTTTGGCAACTCCAAGAGCCCCTACAAAGCAAGCAAAGACATAACAAGCATCAAACAAGTAAAAGAAAGGAAAATAAACAAAAATGCAAAAAATTGAAACACACAATGAAATGCATGATGTGCAATCTAACTAAGACACACCTATAACGTCTTGCACATATGTGTGCATCATTAGATCCATGAATGCTGCAGGGGCGTTGGTCAGTCCGAACGGCATTACTAGAAATTCGTAATGCCCATAACGGGTCCGGAATGCAGTTTTCTGGACGTCTTCAGCCTTGATCCTCAACTGGAAATATCCTGAGCGAAGATCAATTTTACTGAAAATCCTTGCCCCCTGCATCATGATACTTTTAGGTAGGGTTTATAATAAATTTCTTACAAAAATAAAATTTTTGTTTGCTTACCCAAAGCTGATCGAACAAGTCGTCGATCCTTGGCAAAGGGTACTTATTCTTTATGGTGATCTTGTTGATCTCCCTATAGTCAATGCATAACCGCATACTTCCGTCCTTCTTCTTAACGAACAGTACAGGAGATCCCCAAGGTGAAACACTTGGGCGGATCAGTTTCTTCTCCAACAATTCACGTAGCTGCTCCTTCAGCTCCTTTAGTTCCGTAGGGGCCATTCTGTAGGGAGCCTTAGATATTGGTTCAGCACCCGGAACCAGATTGATCTCAAAAGATATCTCTCTTTCCAGAGGAAGACCTGGCAATTCCTCAGGAAAGACATCTGGGTATTCTCGAACTACTGGTACTCGGGTCAGGTCGGAGGGGGCTTGATCAGTGTTTATGGCATATACAAGATATCCTTCATGTCCTTTCTTTAGTGCTTTACTAGTGCGGATCGCATTTACATAAATGTTCTTAGGACTCTTTCGTAACTTTGGTCCTCCTTGAAAGGTTACGTCTTTACATGTCCGGTCCTTAAAGGTAACTTGTTTTTCTTTACAATCGATGTTCGCATGATTCTTGGAGAGCCAATCCATTCCAAGAATCACATCGAAGTCTGTCATGGGTATGGAAATCAAATCGGCGTCAAACCGATGATTATCGAACTCAAGTTCACAATTTTTGAAAACATGGTGAGCTAAGGTGCATCACTATAGGTTGGGTTTCTCTCAATATTCTTTGCAAATCTCTTTGATATGAAAGAGTGGCTAGCGCCACTGTCAAATAGCACGTTGGCAGGTATTGAACATACTAGTATAGCTCCTGAATCATACGGTACTTACTAAGCAACCATAGGGCAACGGTATTACAAAAGGAAAATTAGTACAGTTTTCTAAAAATATCTGTCACCACATCGTTGGCCTCTTCAGCAGCTGCGTCAGTCATAGCGTGAACTCGTGCATTGGTATATTTACGCTGAGGTTTTGATGGCTGTTGTTGCTGCTCGGCCCCCTTCTCCGAACACTCTCTGCTATATGTCCTGCTTTCCCGCATCCAAAGCAGGTGGTTCCTTGGTTTGGATAGTTCCTAAAGATGTGCCCTGTCTGGCCGCATCCAAAACATTTTCCCGACTGGACATAACATTCTCCTACATGGCGCTTACCACAATGAGAGCAGTTTAGAATGGAAGATTGTTGTCCTTGATTTTGGGATTGATCCTTCTGGGAGCGGCGTTGAAATTGATTCTTCCCTTGACGCCCTAGGCCCTTTATATTTTGCATTGCGGACTTACGGGGCCCCCCGCTTCCGGACACCTCTCTCCTCTCTTTTGGCTAAACTCATCCTGGCGGATAATATCTCTTTCGATTCGGTAACAGGCATCTAGAAGGGCACCAAAATTTGCTGGGTTGGCATTAACCAACCATGTTCGGATTCTGGGGTTCAGTCCTCTCTCGAATTTCAACATTTAGTTTCTTCATCGTTCATGTTGGAGGGTTGGAATCTTCCCAGAGCTATGAATTCGTTAGCGTAATCAGCAACCGTCATTCCAGATTCTTGCATTAGGGACTCAAACTCATGTCTTTTCTGTAGTTTGACTGAGGGCGGTATGTAAAACTTGTTGAATTCCTGGAGGAACCTTTCCCAGGAAATTGGTCTTGGCAGGGCTTGTAGATTGGCCTTCCACCATTGTTTGGCCTCTCCTAACAAAAACGGTCTAACTGCTTGAGTCTTTACGTCATCTGAGGCTCTGATCAGTTCGAAACAATTCTCCACCTCATCAAGCCACTTCTCAGCAGCATCAGAGTCTGACTTCCCCTCAAATGGCGGAACATTGGCTCTTTTCAGTTTTTCAAAATAATACTGAGCATCTCTTACTAGCTCGTGAGGTTGAGGGTTATTCTGTTGCAGCATTACTTGCCCAATCTGGGTGACTGTTTGGCAAAAGTTCTGAAAAGCGTTAACATCTGGCATCATCGGTGGAAAGGTCCTTGTGGTGGAGGGACGTTCTGATCTGGTGGTGGATTTTGGCCTTGAGGCGGCGGGGGGTGGTGGGGCCTGAGCGAGTGGAGGTGAGTTAGACTCCTGCACCTCGGTCCTAGCTCTGGCTGGTCTTCCTCTGGGTCACACCATCTGCAGTATGCAGTGTCGGCTTTATTTAATACAGGAATGTCACAATTGTAGGATCTGCAAGGCACCACTAGAAGGGGGGGTTGAATAGGTGGTGCGGAAAAATATGGTTTTTAAATTTCTTTAAACCTAACCAATTCAAGTTCTGAAAACAGATTCTGTTTTCAGGACCAGTTTTAAAACGTTTTAAAAACTAGGTTAGAGGTCTCCAAAAATTATGAAATTTTGAGAGAACTTAGCCTCAGATGTTGTGAGGGTCCCCTAAAAATTTCAAATCAAAATTCAACCTTTAACCCCTTCAAAAACCGTTGGCACTCAGATTGTACCAAATCTGCCAGAACCGGTAGATGGTTTTGAAAAATTAATTCCTATTTGTGTGAATGTCCAAATGATCTGAAAATTTGACCAATAACTCTTCACACACTATATTTAAATGGGTTGAAACAGTTTTTGAAAATTCTTTTGGGAAGTAGGTCAAATACACCCAAAGTCTCAACCTTTGCAAGTCTGAAAATCAGACTGCACTAGTCTCAGAACTTTTGATGTTTGGATGACTTATACTTGTCCAAAAGGGTTGAAACTTGTGCCAAATTAACCCTAGAACGTTTATGTATGTTTCTGGAAATTTCTATAATTTTTAGAAAACGTTTACTATTTTTGCGAACGTGAACAATATGAGTAAACAGCGCAGAAACTGAAACGTAAATGCAGAAAGTAAATTGCACCAAGAATTTTATACTGGTTCGGTTATAAACAACCTACTCCAGTCTTCAAGGAACACCTTCCTTGGTTCACACTAATTTCAGCACATGCATATACACATCAAAACGTCACCCTAGCTGAGATGGAGCACATGTGGAGCCTTGTTGGCATGTTGATTGGTCAAGAATCAATCATACAATGTTGATGAATCAAAGAGAGAAGCTACAAAAGGTAAGTTTTCAACCCCCCCTTCTAGTGGTGCCTTGCAGATCCTACAAGTGGTATCAGAGCGCAGGAATACTCACGACAAGGAATCCAACGATTCAGTGAGATGGCATCCACAAATCTCAAAACCGAACAAGAAGGTATGTCAAGCCAAAGGCCTCCACTCTTTGACGGTGAGTCTTTTATTCAATGGAAACTTAGGATGAAATTATTTCTTATGGCTATAGACATAGACCTTTGGTCAATAATTGAAGATGGTCATATGTCCCGTCTAAATTGTCCATTGTAGATGGAGTCACACTAGAAGTAATTAAAACAAGACAAGACTATACTAGTGAAGACAAAAAGAAACTGAGTATGAATGCTAAGGCCATGCAATTACTCTTAAATGGCTTAAGTAAGAGTGAGTCTAGTTATGTGTCCAATTGTTCGAGTGCACAAGAAATGTGGAGAATCTTAGAAATGAAACACGAAGGCACGAGTCAAGTCAAAGAGTCTAAAATTAATATGCTTATGTCTACTCTTGAGTCTTTCAAGTTGTTGCCTAATGAGTCAATTGTTGATATGGATCTTCGTTTGACTAACATCTATAACTCTCTTGAGTCTCTTGGTAAGGCCTTTACAACGCAGGAAAAAGTACAGAAAGTCCTACGGAGCCTCCCTTCAGAATGGGATCCTAAAGTGACTGCCATAGAAGAAAGCAAGGAGACTAAGTCGATAAAAATGGAAGAACTCATTGGTTCACTAAAAGTGTATGAAAACAAACTCATTATTCGGAAATCGGAATCAACCAAACAAGGTAAGACAATTGCTTTTAAATCAAATGAATACGTCTCCCCTCCCTCGATCACAATAGATGATAGTGATTCCGAATCGGATAATGATGACTTAATTCTATTGGCAAAAGGACTAAGAAGATTCATGAGAAAATCATTTAGAAATAAAAACAAGGGCACTACATCTAAGAGAAATAAAAACAAGTCAAATGATAAGGACATTAAATGTTATGAATGCGGCAAACTCGGACACTTATCATATGACTGCCCAAACAAAGAAAAACAAACTAATAAGTACCCTGACAAGGAGCGGAACAAAAATAGACCCGTCTCAGATCCTAAACAAAGGAAACGTGCACTGAAGGCCTCCACATGGAGTGACTCATCAGACTCTGAAACTGAGACCGAAGAGGAGACCGCTCAAGTTCTGCTTCGCTTCAAAAGCATCTAATGAGGTATCATCTGACTCTGACTCTGACTCTGAACCTTCTTACGATGATTTATTTAGTCAATATCTTGAGTTACATAAATTTACTAAGACTCTCGCAAAAGAAAAGAAACGTTTAATTGAAGACAAGAAACTGTTAGAATCTTCTAACGAGAATCTTGTCGCTCAATTAAGCGATTCAAAGAAAGAGTCTTCATGTGCCATCACTGCATTAAAACCGAGATTCTCATCATTAACTTCTCAAAATAATGAAATGAAATCCGAGATTTCAAATTTGAAATCAAGGAATACAGATTTAGAGAACATGATGAAACAATTCGATACAGGGTCAAACATGCTGCATCGCATCATATTATCGCAAAAGCATGACAGTGACAAAACTGGATTGGGGTACGTTGATACTAACGAAAGTATCAACCAAACCAACCAAGTTTGTTGTGTCTAAAAAGGTAGACACCCCTAAGCATCAAGTGGCGTCTAAGATGACGCAGAAAGCACCCCCTTCCACACGCCCCACTCCCTCATATCATGTGAAATATAATGTTGTACCATATAGATATGAGAAGAAGAGATCAATGCATACACGGAATACATATCATCCACGCACCACGCACACACACACAAGGACATATCACAAACGTCCTTCATACATTGAGTATAGGGGAATCCTTGGGCAAAGACCCAAAGTACATGCACCACATGTATACTATGTCGCACCTTCATCTACTTTCTTGCCATTTGATAGACCGAGAAGGATCACCCAAGTATGGGTACCGAAAGGTACCTTTACTAAAAGGTGATTAACTAACTCGAAAGGACCCAAAATTAAAAGGGTACCTAAATCACCTTTTTACATTGCAGGGAGACCACTCATCAAAAGACATATCAATAAAGTGGTTCCTTGACAGTGGTTGCTCGAGGCACATGACAGGTGACCCCGAGCCTCTTCTCCAAATTAAAGAAGGTCACAAAAGGCGGATCCGTGACCTTTGGAGACAACAATGAAGGCAAGATCATTGGTAAAGGTACGATTGGAAACCCGGATACACTTCAAATCTCCAACGTGTTTTTGGTAAGCAACTTATCTTACAATCTTCTTAGTTATTTCGCAATTTGTTGACAATGGTTTCAATGTGTGTTTTACTCACCCCTACTGTAATATAATAAATAAAAATGGAAGAAACTGTTTTTTAAAAGGAAACGTGAAGGAACTATATTCACACTACTATGGATGATTGTAGTAGATGCCAAAGTTAGTTAAATGTTTTCTGTCAAATGAACCCAATGTGAATTTGTAGCATAGACGTTTAGGACACATAGGTATTTCTACACTAGAAAAATTGCAACAAAAGAACCTAGTACGGGGATTGCCTAAGCTTGATTTAGACAACTTTCAGTTGTGTGAATCTGCATAAAAGGAACAAACACGTGAGTCACTTAAGCCTAAAAATGAGATAAGCACGACTAGAATACTAGAAACTATTGCATATCGATTTGTTTGGTCCTAGTCGTACTACAAGCCTTGGTGGGCGTCACTATGCATGTGTAATTGTTGATGACTTTTCTCGTTATACTTGGACTTTATTTCTTGCACATAAGGGATGATAGCGCCATAGAAATCGCTACATTAAATTAATACAAACTTGAAAATCAATACGGCGTAACTGTGAAAAGAATAAGAAGCGATAGAGGCGGTTGAGTTAAAAATAAAGAGATGATTTCATTCTGTGAAGAAAAAGGAATTCTAACATGAGTTTTCGCCACCTAGAACTCCACAATTAAATGGAGTAGTAGAAAGAAAGAATCGCACACTACAAGAAAATCGCTAGAACTATGCTTTGCGAAATAAATTACCTAGATTTCTGGTGGGCGGAAGCCGTAAATTGTGCATGCTATATTGTAATCGCCTATCTATAAGAAAGAAAATAAACAAGACGCCTTACGAAATTTTGAATGATCGTATGCCTTAAGATAGATTATTTTCGTTGTGTTTGGATGCAAATGCTTCTGTATTGAATACAAAAGATAACTTAGATAAATTTGAATCCAAATCGATTGAGTGCATTTTTATTGGGTATTCCATTAATTCAAAAGCATATAGATGTTATGATCCTCTCCACTAGACAAATCATAGAATCTATTCATGTTAAATTCAATGAATTTGGAGAGTTGATAAAGAAAAGGAATATGATGATGACTTTGATTGAAACCCGTTTTGGATGAAGAAAATGAGTCTTTTGATATGCATGAGATGAATGAAACACTAGAAATGCATGATCATATAGAAATGCATGATAACTTAGAAAATAATCAACCAAGATGGCATAGAGATCACCCACATGATCTCATCATAGGCGACATCACTCACGGTGTGCGACCACGTAGAAGAATCACTTCGGATGAAATAAATGAATTTCATGCTATGATTTCTGAAATTGAGCCTAAAAATGTGCATGATGCTTTGAGTGATTCATCTTGGATTGATGCTATGCATGACGAACTTAATCAATTCGTTAGAAATGATGTATGGGATTTAGTGCCACGACCACAAGATAAGACAATAATAGGCACAAAGTGGGTGTTTAGGAACAAAATGAATGAAGAAGGAAAGTCGTTAGAAATAAAGCAAGACTCGTAGCTCAAGGATATAATCAAGAAGAAGGAATAGACTACGATGAAACATTTGCACCCGTAGCACGTTTAGAAGCATACGACTCTTACTTGCTATTGCTTGCATGAAAGATTTTAAATTGTATCAAATGGACGTCAAAAGTGCTTTTCTAAACGGATTTATACAAGAAGAAGTATACGTGAAGCAACCACCCGGTTTTGAAGATTTGAAACATCCTGATCACGTGTACAAACAAGAAGGCACTATATGGACTAAAGCAAGCGCCTAGAGCATGGTATGATCGTTTTGCTACTTTTCTTTTAGAAAATAATTTTAAACGTGGTACTATAGATAGTACACTATTTTTGAAACAAGAAAAATCAGATTTACTTATTATTCAAATTTACGTAGATGACATTATTTTTGGTTCTACCTCACATAGACTCGTTAAGGATTTTGAAAATTGTATGAAAGCTGAATTTGAAATGTCTATGGTTGGTGAACTTATTTTCTTGGCTTGCAGATTAAGCAAACGAGTAAAGGAATTCATATAAGCCAAGCTAAGTACGTAAACGACATGATCAAGAATTCAATTTTGAAAATTTGAAACCATCCCCCACGCCTATGAGTGTCACTACTAAATTAGACAAAGATGAACATGGTAAAGATGTTGATAATGGATTATAGATCTATGATAGGTTCTTTACTATATTTAACTGCTAGTAGGCCTGACATCATGTTTAGCGTATGCATGTGTGCTCGTTTTCAAAGTCAACCTAAGGTGTCACACTTAAATGCGGTAAAAAGAATATTCGCTATATTAAGCACACGCCCACCTTAGGTATTTGGTACGATAAGGATTCTACATTCGACTTACATGCTTACTGATGCAGATTATGGTGGCTGCAAAATAGATAGAAAAAGCACGAGCGGAACTTGCCAATTTATAGGAAATTCCCTTATTTCATGGTTTTCCAAAAAGCAAGCAAGTGTTGCTTTGTCCACTACTGAGGCTGAGTATATGGCTCTTAGCCTTTGTTGCACACAGTTGTTGTGGATAAAACAACAACTTTCGGACTTTGGAATTACCGTAGATAAAATTCCTATATTGTGATAGTATGAGTGCATAAATTTGTCTAAGAACCCCGTATTACACTCTAAGGCTAAGCATATAGAAGTTCGCTATCATTTTCTTCGTGATCACGTTAACAATGGTAATATTGTCATAGATCACGTACGCACAGAATCACAAGTAGCGGATATATTTACTAAGGCCTTAAATCAAGCCACATTTGAATCTCTCCGTTCTAAATTAGGCATGCTTCCTGTTGATGTGATTTAATGCGATTATTTGATTTACTTTCCTTTTTGACAGGAATCTTTTGATTAACTTTCCAAAATAAAGGGGGAGAGAGAAGCATGATTTAAGGGGGAGAGAGAGAGATTTAAGGGAGAGAGATCACTGATTGATCCTAATTGCAAATCAAGGGGGAGCCGGATTTGAAATTCGAAATTCAAATTTCAAATCTGTGCAATTCAAGGGGAGAGAGAACACTTAAATCATGTACACTGTTATTTTGAAAATCATCAAAAGGGGGAGATTGTAGAAATATGAGGGTTTGAGTGATTTAAAATAAGAAATTTGAATATGTATATATAATATATAACGTTAAGTATATATATATATACACAAGTGTACATGTATGCATGATAACTTGCCTTATTTAGCTATATATTATGTTGCCGTACTAACGAGCCATGAAGCTTTAAAGCTTACATCATATGGCGAACATTTGTTGAGTTTATACTATTTTCAGGTGCCACAATTAATGAACTAAAGTAGTTCATTAAGTGAAGTACTTAGTTTAATAAACTAAGTAGTTCATTAAAGGAAGATGCATTTGGAAAAGGCAAAGGCAACATGGCTATGGAAGGAAAGTTCTCCTCCTCCACACATCAATCACACGTTTTAATACATATATATACTATATTTTCAGATTTTTATAAAAGGCACATACACATTTATTCCAACGTACTCTTGACACGTTATATATCTTACGAACGTACGTTTACGTCACACCACTATACTTAACTCATATTTATGAGTATATTCAGATCTTATATCATATGATATAAGATATGGTGATGACAATTAAATACGACACGATAAAAGGTTCTAAACCGAAATTTGTCGTATCGGGCGATACCGAAACTTCGCCAACGTGTCACGTACTTGCCATAAATAAATGGCCAGCCCATATACATCAAAATTCATTAAAATTTCGTGCCATACACTGTTATTGAGACAAAAATACTTTCCATGTTGGCACACACAAATCACCCCACATTTAGGCCAAAATGTGAAGATTCCAATTTTATTTTTGTCACATGTTTATGGTACCACTTTAAATCAGCCAAGTGCTGAAAATTAAAGTATATTTATATATTATGTATAACATAATATATATAGCATGTGCAAAAGTTGGAATTTAAATTAGAGAAAAATCGGGTAATCGATAAATATCGAAAATTCGGTTTTCTACGCACTTGACATGGAACGTTTTTCTTGAACATGATGTGGCACGTATCTAGACACTTTTACATATAATATACATCTTAAAGTGTTCTAGAAAATTAAATTAAGGGCTGATTGGAATATTACATGTGTATAATATTAAATGTGCACTATTTTCAAAGTTAGCAAAAATAAATTTCAGCACATGCATATACATCAAAACGTCACCCTGAGATGGAGCACATGTGGAGCCTTGTTGGCATGTTGATTGGTCAAGAATCAATCATACAATGTTGATGAATCAAAGAGAGAAGCTACAAAAGGTAAGTTTTCAACCCCCCTTCTAGTGGTGCCTTGCAGATCCTACAAGTGGTATCAGAGCGCAGGAATACTCACGACAAGGAATCCAACGATTCAGTGAGATGGCATCCACAAATCTCAAAACCGAACAAGAAGGTATGTCAAGCCAAAGGCCTCCACTCTTTGACGGTGAGTCTTTTATTCAATGGAAACTTAGGATGAAATTATTTCTTATGGCTATAGACATAGACCTTTGGTCAATAATTGAAGATGGTCCATATGTCCCGTCTAAATTGTCCATTGTAGATGGAGTCACACTAGAAGTAATTAAAACAAGACAAGACTATACTAGTGAAGACAAAAAGAAACTGAGTATGAATGCTAAGGCCATGCAATTACTCTTAAATGGCTTAAGTAAGAGTGAGTCTAGTTATGTGTCCAATTGTTCGAGTGCACAAGAAATGTGGAGAATCTTAGAAATGAAACACGAAGGCACGAGTCAAGTCAAAGAGTCTAAAATTAATATGCTTATGTCTACTCTTGAGTCTTTCAAGTTGTTGCCTAATGAGTCAATTGTTGATATGGATCTTCGTTTGACTAACATCTATAACTCTCTTGAGTCTCTTGGTAAGGCCTTTACAACGCAGGAAAAAGTACAGAAAGTCCTACGGAGCCTCCCTTCAGAATGGGATCCTAAAGTGACTGCCATAGAAGAAAGCAAGGAGACTAAGTCGATAAAAATGGAAGAACTCATTGGTTCACTAAAAGTGTATGAAAACAAACTCATTATTCGGAAATCGGAATCAACCAAACAAGGTAAGACAATTGCTTTTAAATCAAATGAATACGTCTCCCCTCCCTCCGATCACATAGATGATAGTGATTCCGAATCGGATAATGATGACTTAATTCTATTGGCAAAAGGACTAAGAAGATTCATGAGAAAATCATTTAGAAATAAAAACAAGGGCACTACATCTAAGAGAAATAAAAACAAGTCAAATGATAAGGACATTAAATGTTATGAATGCGGCAAACTCGGACACTTATCATATGACTGCCCAAACAAAGAAAAACAAACTAATAAGTACCCTGACAAGGAGCGGAACAAAATAGACCCGTCTCAGATCCTAAACAAAGGAAACGTGCACTGAAGGCCTCCACATGGAGTGACTCATCAGACTCTGAAACTGAGACCGAAGAGGAGACCGCTCAAGTTTGCACATGCTATATATATTATGTTATAAATATTATAATATATACTTTAATTTTCAGCACTTGGCTGATTTAAAGTGGTACCATAAACATGTGACAAAAATAAAATTAGAATCTTCACATTTTGGCCTAAATGTGGGGTGATTTGTGTGTGCCAACATGGAAAGTATTTTTGTCTCAATAAACAGTGTATGGCACGAAATTTTTAATGAATTTTGATGTATATGGGCTGGCCATTTATTTATGGCAAGTACGTGACACGTTGGCGAAGTTTCGGTATCGCCCGATACGACAAATTTCGGTTTAGAACCTTTTATCGTGTCGTATTTAATATGTCATCACCATATCTTATATCATATGATATAAGATCTGAATATACTCATAAATATGAGTTAAGTATAGTGGTGTGACGTAAACGTACGTTCGTAAGATATATAACGTGTCAATAGTACGTTGGAATAAATGTGTATGTGCCTTTTATAAAAATCTGAAAATATAGTATATATATATGTATTAAAAACGTGTGACATTGATGTGTGGAGGAGGAGAAGACTTTCCTTCCATAGCCATGTTGCCTTTAAGCCTTTTCCAAATGCATCTTCCTTTAATGAACTACTTAGTTTATTAAACTAAGTACTTCACTTAATGAACTACTTTAGTTCATTAATTGTGGCACCTGAAAATAGTATAAACTCAACAAATGTTCGCCATATGATGTAAGCTTTAAAGCTTCATGGCTCGTTAGTACGGCAACATAATATATGAGGTAAATAAGGCAAGTTATCATGCATACATGTACACTTGTGTATATATATATACTTAACGTTATATATATATATATACATATTCAAATTTCTTATTTTAAAATCACTCAAACCCTCATATTTCTACAATCTCCCCCTTTTGATGATTTTCAAAATAACAAGTGTACATGATTTAAGTGTTGTCTCTCCCCCTCAGGCGCTACCATCTCTCCCAAAACCAAGTGGTATCAGAGCGAGGTCACGGGTTCGATTCCCAGCAGGAGCAATTGCTGAGGGGGAGATGTTGGGTGCAGCAATTGTCCCGTGGCGTAGGCCGGTGGGCGTAGGCCAGGTGGGCCAAGTCACAGTCGAATGCCGTGGGCGCTTGTGTGCTGAATGTGCTATAAGACTAGGGTATGCGCATCTCCTGTCACCAATTGGTTTTGGGAGAGATGGTAGCGCCTGAGGTCCTACAACAATAAGTAGCAAAATTTATCTTAGCATATCGGAAGAGCATATACGTATAATTCAAAATTCACGATTGGTCATTAATTAGGCATATCATTGGGCCGTACCCTAATTTTCTAGTCTAAGTCATCCTATTCTAAGGTCAATTCTCATCTAAGATCAGAACTTAGTCGACTACAATCATAACTTAATTCTATATTCTGTCCGGATCTGGAGCCTTCGCTCTGATACCACCTGTGGCGCCTCGCACTCTGGCACCGCCGGAGTGGGTGCACCCGCCGTACTTCACTAAGGAGAGTACTAGGCGTCATCCATACGTGTCGCGATCCATGATAGGAATGCATGGATTTTAGCGCTTACATGTAAATAAGCAAGCGAAACCGTGGCAGAATTTAAAACTTTGAAATTAAAACGTCATCACCACCATTTAAGGTTTACATCCCAGATCAATTGTATCATAAAGTGACAAAAGAAATTGTTTTTCCCATCTCAATTACATAAGTCAGTCATCCTTAGGGCTGGCAAGTCCGGTCTCCTAAATCTGTCCATCCTTCGCTGCACTCACGGGTAAGGAACCTTAGGTTCGTCATCGATCCACTCTACTTTGTCTTCTGCAACCTCTGGGAGGAAAAATAAGGGTGAGTGACAAAGTCACCAGCAAGTGTACTATAATAATCGAGAATTAAATGGAAAGTGTGAGCAAGAACCGAACCCTAAAGTTTTTGGTTTAGAAGCATACCTGTCCTCCATCCAATACTCGATAGGGATCATCACTTAATGTATCAAGCTCATTACTAAAATAAAGTTCGTCACTAAAAGCAGAATATAACATCAAAGGACTGCAACTTGTACTGATGAATAACACAACAAAATCATCACTTAGGGACTACAAGGTCATTATAACTTAAATATCATGTGTTCCTACATGAATGCAATATGCATGCATATGTACGTGTAATGCATGTGTTCCTACATGAAAAAATATGATCTCTTCATGCTTTTCTTTCAAATCATCATCGTTGTAAAACAATAGAGTGTTCAGATCTATTTCCCGGATCTGAGGCGGTAACGTCATCTTCTTCTTGTCGGGTCTATTCTATCCGGGCTCGCAGGGCCTACTGTTTCTTCTCGTCGGGCCTATTATTTCCGGACCCGCACGGCCTACTGTTTATTCTCGTCGGGTCTATTATTTCCGGGCCCGCACGGCCTACTGTCAGATCACTTAACCTTGATCTGGTGGGTTCTTACTGGCCAAGTTCATACTCACACACGGTACCGGTGGGGAATCATTCTTTTCAAAAATCATCTTTTGAAAATGCTTTTTCATCTTTCTTTCTCATAAAAGACATGTTGTAAATCATGTACGTGACGATGATGTAATGCATGACATGTAACATGCAACCATGGCATAATGCGTGACATAAACGAATGCATACGTCTCATCGCTATGCTGGAAAATTTCCAGCTTAGCGAGTCCACTTCTCCTTAGTGATTCCCTGCTCAAATAAACATTCTAGACCAATTCATTGGCATGTACTTCTTCATAAATGGCATAAGTGATTACCATGCAAGTTTTATGGAATTACGATATCGATAAGGGTATCGTTTGTTCTTTTTCGTAAAGCGGTGCAAACTAAATTCTGGAATGACCAGTTTTACTATAAAATTTATTGTGACCAATCCTTTAATCTTTTTCAGGAAATTCCAACTCTCCAGCTTACTAAACTCATTGGACTAGCATCCTTCCAAAATTTAGCCCAAATGCATTTTTCTAAGGTCCAATCTCAGTTTATGCAACATGCTATATAAATTCTGCCAATCCAGCGCATTTCAGTCTGACCAATTTTACTAGAAAATTTATTAAAAATAAACCATGACTCATTTTAACAAAATTCCAACTTTCACCTTTACTTTATTCATAGGGTTAGTGTCATACCGAAAATTAGTTAATTTTAATGCCTCTAAGGTCCATTTCTAGGCTACTAAATATGTTACTTGATTTCTGTCCAGTACAACATTTTCAGCAGGACCAATCTTACTAGGAAATTTATTAAAAATAAACCGTAGCTCCTTCTAATGAAATTCAAACTCTCACATCTAATATACACATAAAGCTAGTAGCATACCAAAAATCAACAGAGTTGAGAGTTCTTAAGGTCCCTTTTCTGGTCTCACAAAACAGCCCAAGTTTCTGTCCAGTTCCAGTAATTTTCCTAGTGGTCAATATTCTTCCTAAGTGTCCTTGTCTTACCTTTTGTCACAAACACTCAGCAACAATTGTGGATGCACACGCACCCTTCCACCAACAGCCCCATTTTTGGTGCATGCAAGAAAATAATGTAGCTAAGAGCATGTTATGCACAACACACAACAAGACCAAAAACTTATCTCCATTTCCTAATAAGTTATCATTTCCATGCAAACATCACACTCATTACCTTCACCCCTTCCACCGTGAGCCCTCCTTATAGAAAAGAGAGAATCTTTAACTTGTTCTTCCTATATTAACACAAAACAAGTCATATAACCCCCAAAGATTACACCTTTGGAACAAGATTTCACACCTACACCCCAAATGGCTTGGGCCGAAAGTTTTGGCCTTCAAACTTAGGCATAATACAACTAAGATTAGATCTTAAGTATATCTAGCCATTCATGCACACTTTCACATTCAAGCCACAAAGTGTATAGTGTACTTGCCTTCTTGGCTTACTCTTCTTGGAGAGGTGTAGAAAAGTTGAAATATTTCTCCTCTCTATGCAAGCATTCCCACAGTGGCGGAGAGAAAAAAGGCAAGGTTAGTTGATGCGTGCAACTCGTGGGCTCCAACAATTCCACCTTCCAAACGTCCTTCACAAGGGTTAGGCACAAGGAAGAAGACTTCCCCTTGCTTCCTTAATGGATTAAGAATGAGCAAGACCAACACTTCAAGATGGTCGTTGATCAGGCAAAACTACCACACAACCTCTCGACGTCTACTCTCATGTGGGGCCAATAGAAATGTTCCTTAAGAGTCTCAAGGGTTTTGAACACTCCGAAATGACCCATTAAACCTCCCCCATGGGCTTCTCTAGTCAATGCTTCGCGTAGGGATGATTGGGGAACGCACAATTTTTGTTCTTTGAAAAGATAACCCTCATGTATGTAAAATTTCCCAAATGGTGCTCCTTTACATGCCTAAATGGTGCCAAAGTCATGGTCATTGGGGTACAAGTCCTTAAGTGATTCGAATCCTAAGAAGCGTGAAGCTAATGTAGTCACTAACGTGTATCTCCTAGAGAGGGCATCAGCAACTATATTATCCTTTGCTTGTTTGTACTTAATCACGTAAGGGAATTGTTCTATGAACTCTACCCATTTGGCATGTCTTTTGTTCAACTTTCCTGCCCTTTAAGATACTTAAGGCTTTCGTAGTCAGTGTGGATCACAAACTCTTTAGGTTGAAGATAGTGTTGCCAAGTTTGTAGGGATCTCACAAGGGCATAAAGTTCCTTATCATAGGTAGAGTAATTCAATGATGCTCCTTTCAACTTTTCACTAAAGTAGGCTATGGGTTTCTTACTTTGGGTCAAAACTGCGCCTATACCCACTCCACTTGCATCACACTCGATCTCAAAGGTCTCGTCAAAATTTGGTAGCCTAAGTATGGGTGCAGTGGTCAGCCTACGTTTAAGTTCATCAAATGCCTGTTGTTGTGGCTTCCCACCTAAAAGGCACATTTTTTTCACAATTTCGTTTAAGGGTGCAGCTATGGAAGAAAAATCATTGACAAAGCGTCTATAAAAGCTTGCTATCCATGAAAACTGCGAACTTCCCCTACATTCTTAGGTATAGGCCACTCCACAATTGACCTAACCTTTTCCTCATCCATCTCTACTCCCTCAGCCGAAATGACAAAGCCTAGAAAAACACGCGTTCTAAACAAAAGAGCACTTCTTAAAGTTGGCGTAAAGTTGTTCTTGCTTAAGCTTTTCAAAAACGGCTCTAATGTGGTCAAGATGATCTTCTATGGTGTGGGAATAGATTAGGATATCATCGAAATAGACAACGACAAAGCGTCCTATGAACGCACGTAAGACTTCATTCATTAGCCTCATAAAGGTACTAGGGGCGTTGGTGAGCCCGAAGGGCATCACTAACCACTCATAGAGCCCAAACTTGGTTTTGAATGCAGTCTTCCATTCGTCCCCTTCTCGAATGCGTACCTGGAAGTACCCTTGCTTAAGGTCGATTTTGGTGAAGAATTTGGATCCGTGCAACATGTCTAACATATCGTCTAGCCTAGGTATGGGGTACCTATACTTGACGGTAATCTTGTTTATGGCTCGGCAATCGGTACACATTCTCCACGTTCCATCCTTTTTGGGTACTAAAATGACGGGGAC
>AP025043.1:28107057-28125217 GCA_036186865.1 Eustoma russellianum | reverse complement strand
CGTAAATGTCATAAGTGATTGCCATGCAAGTTTTATGAAATTACGATGTCGATAAGAGAATCGTTTGTTCTTTTTCATAAAGCGGGTACAAACTGAATTCTGGAATGACCAATTTTACTATAAAATTTATTGCGACCAATCCTTTAATCTTTTTTCGAAAATTCCAACTCTCCAGCTTAATAAACTCATTGAACTAGCTTCCCACCAAAATGTGGCCCAAATGAAATTTTCTAAGGTCCAATTTTGGATCATGCAACATGCCACACAAATTCTGTCCATCCAGCGCATTTCAATCTGGCCCATTTTACTAGAATATTCATTAAAAATAAACCATAGTTCATTTTGACAAAATTCCAACTTTCACCTTTACCTTGTTCATAGGGTTAGTGTCATACAGAAAATTAGTTAATTTTCATACCTCTGAGGTCCATTTCTAGGCTACTCAACACATTACTTAATTTCTGTCCAGTACAACATTTTCAGCAGGACCAATCTTACTAGGAAATTTATTAAAAATAAACCGTAGCTCTTTTTAATGAAATTCCAACTCTCACATCTAATATACACATAAAGCTAGTAGCATACCAAAAATCAACAGAGTTGAGAGCTCTTAAGGTCCCTTTTCTGGTCTCACAAAACAACCCAAGTTTCTGTCCAGTTCCAGTAATTTTCCTAGTGGTCAATTGTTATAGCCGGAAAAAAAGGGAGAAAATAAAAGAAAAGAAATAATAATAATTAAATAGGTATAAGATAAAGATAAAAGAAAATAATTAAATGAGTTAAAAAAAAAGGGAAACGTGTGAAAAATGGGGGGGGACGTAACCGTTCCCCCCTAAATTAGCGCTGCTGAAACATTAAAAGGAGGGATAAGGGGAAACGGGAAGCAGAACGCAAAAAAAATATAAACAAAAGAGAAAAGCAAAGGGGAGGGGAGACCACGCAGGAAGAAGAGGAAAGGGAAGGGAAGAGAGAAGAAGAATAAGAAGTAAAGAGGTTTGTTTATTTGGTCTACAATTGAGGGTAGGTTCCTTTTCCCCCTCCATTGGTACAAATTCAAGCATGCTCTAGTGATATTTTTATGTGTGTTCTTTTTGTTTTGTTTTTAATTGTTGAATGTGTTCATGTTGTTTTTAACTGTTGAATTCCATGGAATGTAGTTCAATCTGTGAAAAGCATGAATTTGGACTGTGTGGAACGCCATATTGAGATGCGTGGCTTTATTTGATTTTAGGGAAAAATTTGATAATCAAAATAGTAAAACTCTTGCAAGACTGGAGATTTTCCATTTGTTTTGGCTTAGAATAGTTTACCATAGACTGGGGAATTAGGCGAAACTATAGATCGGGGGTCGAAAAATGGTTGCGGAGACCGCGGTGCGCTGCGCGCGGCTGCACGAAAGCGGCCGCGCGCCGCTGCACGCGCCGCTGCCAGGATAGGCGCTGGGAGGTTTCCATTTGTAAATAAAAAAAAACCTAAATGCTGAAAGGGCCGAAGCCCTGAATTACTGGACTAAGTCTGCCCTTAACGGGCTGGCCATGCTTAAAGGGCTTGGCCCATTATTAACGGAAAATAAAAAAAAAGGGGGAGGCTGGTTTCGGGCTGGGTCGGATGGCCAGCGGACCGGGCCAGACATCAGCCGGCCCAATAATATCCAAAAATAAAAAAAATAAGGGGAGATAACGGGCCAGACCTGGCGGGCTGGACCAGGGGTGGCGCTGTTTAGGGGCTGACGGTGAGGGCCAGCCCAAATGCAATTTTAGGGATGATATAATTTCTGAAATTTTGTTTATATAAATTTAATTAATTTAAAATAGAAATAATGAAAGGAAAAATATAAATAAATATCAGGAAATTCTAAATAAATTCCAGAAATTTAAAATGTTGAAATTAAATTTATTTCACTAAACTTCAATAATTTTGAAAATTTATTTAATTAGAATTAGGTAATAAATAGAAATAAATTAAGGAAAAATAGGAATAAATGAGGAAAAATATAGAAAAGGCACGGTAAAGGTATACATGACGTGGAAAAGTGGATTTGAAGCCGAACAAGGTTGAGTCAGCTTCCGGATAATAAGTGAACCTAGAATTGAGTGACGGAGGATAGTGAGGATAAGCCAGGGGCCTCAGGCGATTGTGTTTTTGCATTCATGGCACGTGCATTGCATTGATGGCGGGTCGTGACGTACGGGTCACGGGCGCTCAGGATGGTGTACGGTGGCGGGGCCACGACACTCAGGATGGTGTACAGTGGCGGGGCCACGACACTCAGGATGGTGTGCGGAGGCGCGGCCACGCACACTCAGTATGGTGACTGGGGTGTACAACCTGCAGCCACTCAGTAGGACCTGGGTTCATGCATTGCACAGTATGAATATTGGCATCTTGCGTGACATGACTTTGTTGCATGTGACATGCATAGTGGGACATGCATCATGTTGTTGCGCATTCTATATCAGGAGTGATTTACCTTTCCGCAGTCTTTGCATGCTTATGTGATATTATGTGTTATTTACCTTTCCGCATTCTTTTGCATGCGTATGTGACATTATGTGTTATGTGCTATGTGTTTTATCATTTTTGGGATGTTTGTCTTGTATTACTTGGAGGCAGGTGCCTACTGAGTGATTTCCCAGTCACTCACCCCTACTTTCTCCCCCCCCCACCAGGTGAGCAGGAAGAGACTCATGACTATGTCTTTGTTGAGGACGGGGCTGATACAGTGGAGTGGGTAGACTGATGGTCGCGCTTAGGATATAAGGAGACCTTGCGACTGTTTGTCTTTGTTTTACTAGGGTCTCATCAGACATTACCTTGTTAGGTTTTTTTTTTCAGACTTATATTATTGTCAGGATTTGGTTATTATTGTATTAAGGAATTTTATTTAGCAAGAAAACTTTATGTTATTGTATTTCGTTTCCGCGAGAAAAATTTCTACGCCTTTTCGAACATGTTGGAAGTTGATTCGACGCTTTGTATCCTCCTTAGTGAGATACGGCGGGTGCACTGTTCCCGATGCTAGGGTTCGGGAGCGGGGCGCTACAGGTGGTATCAGAGCTGAGGCTTCAGATCCGCCTCGGAAACGCACTAGACATAAGTGATGATTTTCCCTAAAAACAACTAGTACACCCCTAATAAATGAAGTAGACCTAAGTTATGATCGGGTTAAGGGAGGTGTGTGCCGATGGAGAGCTTTTCTTATTAATTACTTCTTTACCCCGCGAAAAAACTATTTACTTTATTTGTGACTAACCTGCGTACCTCTGTGAACTCGAACATCAGGAAGATGCCGCCAAGACGTGAGCCAGCAGGAAATAGAGGGCGCGATGGAGATGACCATCAGGGTCAGGGGGCTATTCCCCAAGTTATTGCTGATACTCTAGCCACCCTGACTACCCTGGTGGCTCAGCAGCAGGTGCAGATGGCTCACCTGCAGCAACAGCAGGAACAGCAGCAACAACAACAGCAACAGCCCCCACCACCACCACCCCCGGGACTTCGTTTCTTTTACAGGGAGATGCAGCACTCCCGGGTACCGATGTTTAGGGCACTACACGGCCAGAGGAGGCTGAGATTTGGCTCCAGAATATGACTGAGCAGTTGAGATTATTACAGGTCCCTGATGACCTGAAGGTGGAGGTGGTCGTTTCATTTTGGAGGGTGATGCGAGGGGATGGTGGATAACGTGCAGCGCCGGTTGACCCCTCCGGTGACTTGGACTCAGTTTCGAGAAGAGTATGAGAGGCACTATATTCCGGAGAGTGCCATACAGAGGAGGATGACTGAGTTTCAGCTACTTACTCAGGGGTCTATGACCGTGGACCAGTATGCGGAGAGATTTCATGCGCTGGGGAGGTATATGCCCTCCGTTATGGATAACGAGGGCAAAGATGTCTAAATTCAAGACCGGACTGAGCCCTCGCATTCAGTCGTTGATCATTTGTGCTAGACCGAGGACTTTCGAGGATTTGCTGGAGGTATGTCGGGATGTTGAGGGTGACCTCAGGAAGAGTACGGTAGATGACCGGACGAAGCGGCCACGGGAGGAGTACCGTTCGGGAGACCTGGGAGATGGCTGAAGGTGCCCCGCCGCCAGCAGCAGGGGAGCTCTTCTCGACCACGCAGAGAGAGACAGTTTACTCAGCCATTAGCCATCGGGGACCAGCATTGACAGATGCACAGCCGTTGAGGACAGTGGCACCCACTACACCATGTGTCCATTGTGGGCGATTTCATCCGGGTCAGTGTTGGAGGACCCAGAATGTTTGCTACAGATGCGGCACACCAGGGCACTTGCCAGAGATCCGCACAGGGACAGGCCCCACCCCAGCAGAGCCAGCCACAACAGAAGGGGAGGCCAAAGACGAATGCCCGAGTACATGTCATGTCGCACGCCGACGTCGAGGACACCAGCGATGTCGTAGCAGGTACACTTTAATTAAGTGTTATAAATCGAATATGCTTTAAATACCTTTCTGTCTCGTGGTTATGTGTTATATTGTATAACCCTGCCCGTGTTAGGTGAGATATTGATTAACAAGGTCCCAGCCTACGTCCTTTTCGATAGTGGGGCCAGCCATTCATTTATCGCCAGGAGGGTTGTCAAGAGTCTGAATATTCACCAGAACGGCTGGAGATTCCTTACCGTGTCCAAACCGCTGGTGACCAGGTGTTGTATCGCACTATCAGTACAGAGACTGTTCGATGGAGATTAATGAGCTGGAGTTCACGGCGACTCTGATTCCGATCCAGATGCAAGATTTTGATGTATTCTGGGCATGGATTTTCTGGCTAAGCATGAGGCCAAGATCGACTGTCGTAGAGGCAGGTCCGTATGCAGACACAGAGTAAGCAGGAAACCATCTTTCAAGGGGATTACAAGCTACATAAGGCGCCTAAGAAGATCTACATGAGTGCAGCGCAGGCACACAAGGCATTGAGGAAAGGTAATCAATGTTTTCTTGTATATGCTATTGGCGCAGAAAAAGAGGTACCCTTGATAGATTCGATACCAGTGGTGAATGAGTATAAAGATGTATTTCCCGAAGAGCTGCCAGGACTACCGCCCAGTCGGGAGGTAGAGTTTGAGATTAATTTACTGCCAGGTGCTGAGCCAATATCGAAGGCACCGTACAGAATGGCTCCGGCTGAGTTAAAGGAACTAAAAGAGCAGCTACAGGAGTTACTGGACCGGAAGTTCATTCGACCCAGCGTCTCACCATGGGGAGCTCCGGTCTTGTTCGTGAAGAAGAAGGATGGCAGTATGAGACTCTGCATCGATTATCGAGAGATTAATAAGATCACAATCAAGAACAAGTATCCTCTACCCCGGATCGAGGACCTCTTCGATCAGTTAAAGGTCTTTAAATCAATGTAATTCAAATTACGTATAAATTTTACAATTGACTCATCAACTTTGGTATCCTTCAGGGAGCTAAGGTATTCTCCAAGATTGATCTTCGTTCCGGATATCATCAGCTGAGGATTAAAGCAGAGGACGTAGCGAAGACTGCTTTCCGCACTAGATATGGCCACTATGAATTTTAGTGATGCCATTCGGTCTGACTAATGCTCCCGCAGCTTCATGGACTTGATGAATACGGTGTTCAGAGACCAGCTTGATAAGTTCGTGGTGGTCTTTATCGATGACATTCTGATCTATTCCCGAATGAGGAATTGCATGAAACGCATTTGAGAGAGGTTCTGGAAGTACTCAGGCAGAAGAAGCTATACGCCAAGTTTAGTAAGTGTGAGTTCTGGTTGAAGAGCGTTGCTTTCTTGGGACACGTGGTTTCGGAAGAAGGAATTTCTGTGGATCCCAAGAAGATTGAGGCTATTACTGAGTGGCCCAGACCGACTAATGTGACGGAAGTGAGGAGTTTTCTGGGCTTGGCTGGCTACTACCGGAAGTTTGTAGAAGGGTTCTCGTCTATTGCGGTGCCACTGAGCAGGTTGACTCAGAAAAAGTCGAAGTTTGTATGGACCGCTGAGTGCGAGCAGAGTTTCGCAGAACTTAAAAGACGATTGACGACGGCCCCTATACTTGCTCAACCCTCAGGCTCGGAAGGGTTCATCATCTATAGCGACGCATCGAAGAATGGGCTAGGTATGTGCATAAGACTTCGAGTAAGTTTGATATATGTTACTACCTGGTCTAATCTCTTTCTTTTCAGGATGTGTCCTGATGCAGAACGACAAGGTGATCGCATATGCTTCACGCCAGTTGAAGCCATATGAGCAGAATTATCCGACTCATGACCTGGAGCTAGCTGCCGTAGTTTTCGCACTTAAGATTTGGCGTCATTACCTTTATGGAGTGAAGTGCGAAGTATTCAGATCATAAGAGTTTGAAGTACTTATTCACTCAGAAGGAGCTGAACATGCGACAAAGGAGATGGCTTGAGTTGTTGAAGACTATGATTGACTATCAGCTATCATCCAGGGAAGGCGAACCGAGTTGCGGATGCGCTGAGTAGGAAGTCCAGTCATGCCAGACAGACGCCGTTGGAGAGGGATATGGCTGAATTAGATCTTGATATCGTGGACTCCACAGCTAATGTTTTAGCAGCATTGATTATCACCCCATCTTTGATCGAGCAGATCAAAGAGGCGCAAAAGGGAGATGTGGCACTTAGTGAGATCGAGAGAGGATGATGACTAGTCAAGTTGATGGTTTTCAAATCCATGACGACGGCAGTATGTGGTTTCAAGGGAGGTGTGTTCCGGAGGATGAGGATCTTAGAAGGACAGTACTGAAGGAGGGCACAATTCAAAGTTGTCTATCCATCCGGGTGCCACAAAGATGTATAACGATTGAAGAAACACTACTGGTGGAGCGGTATGAAGAGACATATAGCCGAGTTCATTGAGAGATGTCTGGTATGTCAGCAGGTCAAGGCAGAACACCAGAGACCAGGGGGTTGTTGATGCCGTTAGAGATCCCTGAATGGAAATGGGAACATGTGACGATGGATTTTGTGGGGGTCTTCCGAGGACAAGGAATGGTAATGATATGATCTGGGTGATTGTGTGGATAGATTGACGAAGTGCTCACTTCCTACCAGTGCCGAATGATGTGACTCTGGAGAGATTGGTTACACTCTATATCGACAACATCATCAGTCTACATGGCGTCCCAGTCAGTATGTCTCCGATCGTGACTCAAAATTTACATCCAATTCTGGTCAGCATGTCAGAAGAGAATGGGGACCGAGTTACGTTTGAGTACTGCGTTTCACCCGCAGACGGATGGGCAATCAAAGAGAAACATACAGACATTGGAGGATATGTTGAGAGCTTGCGCCATCGATTTCAAAGGGAACTGGGACGGTATGATCAAATTGATTGAGTTCTCCTACAATAACAGTCATCATAGCGCCATCGGCATGGCTCCATTTGAGGCGCTTTATGGGCGTAAGTGTAGATCCCCTATTCTTTGGGATGAAGTGGGAGAGCACACTATTACAGGTCCAGAGCTAGTTGAGCAAACCAAGGAGAAGGTTAAGTTGATTCGAGAAAGGCTTAAGGTTGCTCAGGACAGAAGTAAAAGTTGGGCTGACTCGAAGAGGCGTCCGTTGGAGTTTGATGTGGGAGAAAAGGTTTATTTGAAAGTATCACCTATGAAGGGTGTTGCCAGATTTGGTCTAAAGGGTAAGCTGATGCCTCGATACATTGGCCCCTACGAGGTGCTCGAAAAGATTGGTCCGTTGGCTTATCAGTTGGCGTTACCTCCGGCACTAGCCCAGGTGCATAATGTATTCCATGTATCCCAGTTGAGGAAGTACGTTCCAGATCCGAGTCATGTACTGGACACACCACCTTTAAGGATCAGACCGGATACATCATATGAAGAGACACCGGTTCGGATTATAGACCGTAAAGACCAAGTGCTAAGGAGGAGAATCATACCATATGTCAAGGTACAATGGAGCAATCACCGCGAGAACGAAGCGACTTGGGAGCTGGAGGACCAGATGCGCGAACGCTACCCCGAGCTCTTCGATTAAGGTATGTTGAATCTTTCCGGTCTCTACTATTAAGTCACAACAAGTTTTGAGGACGAAACTTTTTGTAAGGTGGGTAGGATGTTATAGCCGGAAAAAAGGGAGAAAATAAAAGAAAAGAAATATAATAATAATTAAATAGGTATAAGATAAAGATAAAAGAAAATAATTAAATGAGTTAAAAAAAGGGAAACGTGTGAAAAAGGGGGGGGGGTTGTAACCGTTCCCCCTAAATTAGCGCTGCTGAAACATTAAAAGGAGGGATAAGGGGGAAACGGGAAGCAGAACGCAAAAAAAAAATATAAACAAAAGAGAAAAGCAAAGGGGAGGGGAGACCACAAGGAAGAAGAGGAAAGGGAAGGGAAGAGAGAAGAAAAAGAAGAAGTAAAGAGGTTTTGTTTATTTGGTCTACAATTGAGGTAGGTTCCTTTTCCCCCTCCATTTGGTACAAATTCAAGCATGCTCTAGTGATATTTTATGTGTGTTTTTTTGTTGTTTTAATTGTTGAATGTGTTCTTGTTGTTTTAACTGTTGAATTCCATGGCATGTCGTTCAATCTGTGAAAAGCATGAAATTTGGACTGTGTGGAACGCCATACTGAGATGCGTGACTTTATTTGATTTTAGGAAAAATTTGATAATCAAAATAGTAAAACTCTTGCAAGACTGGAGATTTTCCATTTTGTTTTGGCCTTAGAATAGGTTCCCATAGACTAGAATTAGGCGAAACTATAGATCAGGGTCAAAAAATGGTTGCCGGAGACCGCCGGTGCGCCGCACGCGCCGCCGAAAGCGGCCGCGCATGGCTGCACGCGCTCTGCCAGGATAGGCGCTGGGAGGTTTCTATTTGTAAAAAAAACCTAAATGCTGAAAGGGCCGAAGCCTGAATTACTGGACTAAGGCTGCCCTTAACGGGCCAGCCATGCTTAAAGGGCTTGGCCCATTATTAACGGAAAATAAAAAAAAGGGGGGAGGCTGGTTTCGGGCTGGGCCGGATGGCCAGCGGACCGGGCCAGACATCAGCCGGCCCAATAATATCCAAAAATAAAAAAATAAGGGGAGATAACGGGCCAGACCTGGCGGGCTGGACCAGGGGTGGCGCTGTTTAGGGGCTGACGGTGAGGGCCAGCCCAAATGCAATTTTAGGGATGATATAATTTCTGAAATTTTGTTTATATAAATTTAATTAATTTAAAATAGAAATAATGAAAGGAAAAATATAAATAAATATCAGGAAATTCTAAATAAATTCCAGAAATTATAAAATGCTGAAATTAAATTATTTTCACTAAACTTCAATAATTTTGAAAATTTATTTAATTTAGATAATTAGGTAATAAATAGAAATAAATTAAGGAAAAATAGGAATAAATAAGGAAAAATATAGAAAAGGCACGGTAAAGGTATACATGACGTGGAAAAGTGGATTTGAAGCCGAACAAGGTTGAGTCAGCTTTCGAATAATAAGTGAACCTAGAATTGAGTGACGGAGGATAGTGAGGATGGGCCAGGGGCCTCAGGCGATTGTGTTTTTGCATTCATGGCACGTGCATTGCATTGATGGCGGGTCGTGACGTACGGGTCACGGGCGCTCAGGATGGTGTACGGTGGCGGGGCCACGACACTCAGGATGGTGTACAGTGGCGGGGCCACGACACTCAGGATGGTGTGCGGAGGCGCGGCCACGCACACTCAGTATGGTGACTGTGGGGTGTACGACCTGCAGCCACTCAGTAGGACCCGGGTTCATGCATTGCACGGTATGGATATTGGCATCTTGCGTGACATGACTTTGTTGCGTGTGACATGCATAGTGGGACATGCATCATGTTGTTGCGCATTCTATATCAGGAGTGATTTACCTTTCCGCAGTCTTTGCATGCTTATGTGATATTATGTGTTATTTACCTTTCCGCATTCTTTTGCATGCGTATGTGACATTATGTGTTATGTGCTATGTTTTATCATTTTTGGGATGTTTGTCTTGTATTACTTGGAGGCAGGTGCCTACTGAGTGATTTCCCACTCACTCACCCCTACTTTCTCCCCCCCCCACCAGGTGAGCAGGAAGAGACTCATGACTATGTCTTTGTTGAGGACGGGGCTAATACAGTGGAGTGGGCAGACTGATGGTCGCGCTTAGGATATAAGGAGACCTTGCGACTGTTTGTCTTTGTTTTACTGGGGTCTCATCAGACATTACCTTGTTAGGTTTTTTTTTGTTCAGACTTATATTATTGTCAGGATTTGGTTATTATTGTATTAAGGAATTTTATTTAGCAAGAAAACTTTATATTATTGTATTTCGTTTCCGCGAGAAAAATTTCTACGCCTTTTCGAACATGTTGGAAGTTGATTCGACACTTTGTATCCTCCTTAGTGAGATACGGCGGGTGCACTGTTCCCGATGCTAGGGTTCGGGAGCGGGGCGCTACATTAATATTCTTCCTAAGTGTCCTTGTCTTACCTTTTGTCACAAACACTTAGCAAGAATTGTGGATACACACGCACCCTTCCACCAACAGCCCCTTTTTGGTGCATGCAAGAAAATATTGTATCTAAGAGCATGTTATGCACAACACACAACGAGACCAAAAACTTATCTCCATTTCCTAATAAGTTATCATTTCCATGCAAAGATCACACTCATCCCCTTCACCCCTTCCACCGTGAGCCCTCCTTATAGAAAAGAGAGAATCTTTAACTTGTTCTTCCTAGATTAACACATAACAAGTCATATAACCCCCAAAGATTACACCTTTGGAACCAGATTTCACACCTACACCCCAAATGGCTTAGGCCGAAAGTTTTGGCCTTCAAACTTAGCATAATACAACTAAGATTAGATCTTAAGTATATCTAGCCATTCATGCACACACTTTCACATTCAAGCCACAAAGAGTATAGTGTACTTGCCTTCTTTGCTTACTCTTCTTGGAGAGGTGTAGAAAAAGTTGAAATCTTTCTCTTCTCTATGCATGCATTCCCACGGTGGTGAAGAGAAAGAAAGGAGCAAAGTTAGTTTACAGCTTCAACTAAAATATACTCTTAGAAAAAGGCTAGATGGCTTACCAAAAGGAGCTTGAGTGGTATCCAAGCTTCTTTAGCTTAGAATCCTTAAAAGATTGAGACTTGAGCCTAATGACCATTGAAGGTCACGGTTATGAACAAGAGAGATAGCACCATAAGTTTCATTCTTATGGAGATGTAAATATCTTCTCAAGAGACTAAGGACCTTACCTTATACCTTTTAATCTTTGGAAGAACCTAGACCTCCTTGTTTGTTCCCTTGGCCCAATGTTTTTGAAGAGAAGGGAAGAGATGGAGCTCTCTTGCACTTGAAGTTCTTGAGCGGTTTTAAGAGGTTTCAGGTGTATATTGGAGGGAACTCTTTTTCTTTTGGCTAGGTCTAGCTGTTGGAGACGGGAAAAAGGGAGGGGTGAGGATCTTACCATAGTAAGGTTAGTAGTTTAACCTTTAGTTACTTTTAACCTTGGTTACTTTTAGCTAACCAAGGTTACTTTTCACTAACCTTGGTTACTTTATCCCAATCATAGTTTCTTTTTGAGACTAACCTTAGTTACTTTGACTTAACCTTAGTTATTTAAACCTTGGTTAGGTATCTATTAATCAATAGAGTAATAACCCTCTTAAATGGGCCTCTTCCCTCCTTAATCAACCGGCGGTTGGGGGGTCTTTAATGCCCCCAACCATGCCTAATTCAATTTTTAACTTTCTCCTTTTTATTTAATATAGTCATTTATCTATTCCATTTGTTTATTTGCATAATTGTGATATAGGAAAAATGTTTTGTGCCTTCCTTGGGCTGTTGGCCAAAATTCTCCAAGAATTGAGAAAAGAATTGCCCACTACTTACCACTCCTTAATTTTCATTTGGGTTTATTTAGGGAGGCCTTTAAGATTAAACTCTCTTATAATTTGGGAAAACCCCCTTTAAGGCCCCTTTACATGCCTTGTGGCCGAATTTTTTCTTGAGCCTTTTGGAATGAATTGGCCACTTCATATAGTCCCTAACCTCATGCTTGAATTGATTATATCATTTGCTTATTCTCCTAAAATAAAAGAATCACTAAGGAAACTTAGTGAAAGACACTTGAAGGATACCACTTTATTAATTCACTTATATGTGTCTTCAAGTACTATATGACTTTTCGGCGGGGTACAACAGAAGGAGGCTGCATGTGCTGAAATTTTCTTTTGGTAAGCTTTGCATAATATTCACACATGTATGGTAAATTGTAATCAGCCTTAATTTGAATTTTCTAGAACACTTTAACATGTCTTGAATGTGTAAAAAGTGTCCAGATACATGTTACATCAATTCCAAAAATGTTCCATGTGTGTAAGTTCGTAGAAAAACCGAATTTTTGGCTTTCCTCGATTACGCGATTTTTCTTCGATTAATTTCAAACTTCTTGCACATGTAATATATATTATGTCACACATAATATACATAAAATGAGGTATATATTCAGCACCAATGCCGAATAGAAAAACGTCCCATGTGTCAAAATAGAATTGGGTTTGAATTCCCCACGAATCTAGGCTAAATTGAGTGTGATTTGCGTGTGCAACATGGTATGACCTTGTGGCTGAGTTGTAACATATGGATCACGAAATGTTTGAATAATTTGATGTATATAGGCTGGCCATCTTTATATGGTAAGTACGTGACATGTCGGTGAAGTTTCGGTAGTCACCCGATACGACAATTTTTGGTTTATGACTTTGTAACATGTCGTTATAATTTTGACATCACTATTACTTATAATATATGATATAAGATCTGAATATACTCATAAATATGAGGTGTATATAGTGGTGTGATATCGACATACATTTATAATATATATGACGTGTCGGTGGTACGTCAGAATATCGTATATATCCTTTTAAATATATATATATATATATATATATATATATAATATATATATATATATTTGAAAGAAAGATTTTATTAGAGAAAAACCTCACTTATGGCGGAGGAAAAATCGTGATACAAAGCGTTCGAGTATGCAAACCTATGTATTAGAAAGGTAATGATGATATATCTCCAGTCATATACGATATGCCGCATTAAACCTTGCCAAGTAAAACCACCCTTGTGGATAAAACCTTGGCGAAGGAAAAAGCGTACATATTTATACGACTATCACAGATATCAAATATGAGACAAAGTAAATACAATGATATGGCATCTTTTGTCCTCTGAGTGAGTTGCATCCCCTGTTCATGATCAAGCACCCGACATGATAATATATATGTATGCCTGAACTGCCGCCGAAGAAGAGTGAAGAGGGTCCCTTAACAATGTCCGAATTCCTGTGGCAGTACTTACAGCGTTCTCGTGGAAAGAAACCAGCAACCAAATCGTCCATGCAACATACCAAATCACACCATACGTGAGGCATCATTGGGCAAAGTAATGAAAGGACACCAGCCGCAAGAGTGTAAAACATACCCGGTTTGCCTGTACCCATAGAGGCACAGGCAGGGAAGCAGAAAATGAGCCAAGTCGTACGAAAATTCCAGCAAATCGCGTCCATCGAATGTGTGAGACTCCAAACGCCCGTGCAGCAGCATTACCAAAAAAGGCATCAAAAATACACAGCAAAGTCATAATTTGTAGATATAATATGAAGATGAGCCAATCCTGTTGAAGAGTACAGGCAGCGACAACATGTGTGAGCCAATCCCGTTGGAAGACATTAAGATACTTTGACCTGCATAGGCTCGATTCGTCCTCGGTCCCCCACATCGTGAAAGAAAGGTGAGTGGAAGAATATGTGCGCATATGGAAGTGAGTGGCAACGATGAGTAGATGAAGGAATACAGAAAACATACCATGTCTGCCTGCACTCATATGAGCCCAGGCAGAGGATAAGAATATGCGCCAATCCATTCGGAAGACTTGATGATTAACCCATGCGCAAATGTGCAGATGTGAGATCAAGTAATAAAGCAGCACGGACCAACGATGGCAAGTGCTGACTATCAAAGGATGCTGTCTCTGGATGAAGCATAGCGTGTTGAGCTAAGTAATGAGCTGGCATATTTGCTTCACGATACACATGAGCGATTGACAACTGATTATGCTGAAATAGCGAATACAGTTGGGCCAAGTGGTAATTGCCAAAGATGGACTGCGTGGATCTCAATCTCGATACCAAAGATTCGCAGTCAGATTCTATAATAATCGCAGCGGTATAAAGGAAGAAAATATAAGAGACCAAAGAATGTCGCCTGGATTTCTGTCAATAATGGCGTACAGCACGGCAGGCGGAAGGATATGGCCCGCCAACACTCCCCATGATGATTGCGTAATAATGCGCCACCTGCAGCATAGCGCGCTCCCACAGCAGCATCCACATTAAGTATTAAAAACGACCAGAGGGCGGACATTTCCACCGAACAACCTTTAGGCGAGGAGACCGAATGCGGGGGATCCAGGAGAGAGAAATAGTTGGACCAGCAGTAAGCTTGGTCCCCTGAACCTTGTGAATCCAGATATTAATGTCAAAATGTATCGCATGTCGTAACTGAGTAGTCGAGAAGGATGTGGAATCCTCATATATTAGTTGCGCGTAGTGTTTCTAGATGTTTAGAACAATGAGAGCTGGAACAATAATTTTTAATACTCCAGCGAGTGAGGATTCAGAGGAGCGAAACCACCATGAGAGTAAATATTGCCGAAGCGTTGATGGGGTCGGCAGCAATATCCATAGTTCCGAAGAGAAAAAAGCCCATATTGGCGAAATACACTCACAGTACATAAAGACGTGAGCAACTGAGGCAGAAAGAAGCGTGCCGACAGAAGGGACACTGCGCCGGACGTATCACTGCATAATGGCCAAGATAGTCTTCAAAAGGTAGTGCAGAGTTGAAGATACGCCACAACAGCAATTTCGTTGATGGTGAATGGTGCTTAAACCAAATGAACTTGGAAGACAATTGCGTTGAGACAGAATTGCGGCAAATAGTGTAAGCCGATTTTAGCGTTAAACTCACCAGTGGATGATGGAGTCCATGATAGGAATTGTCCGGCATCCGTCGTGTGTGACATTCCTACAGGGGTGCATACGACAGATTAATTTCCATATCGGCGAGTCCGGGAGTCTTGGGATAAAATCTCCTCGCCTACCATATTTCATGTGCAATATATATATATATATATATGTATATATATATATATGTATGTATATATATATATATATATGTATGTATATATATATATATATATATATATATATATATATATATATACATGGTGTGTAAATTGAATGAGATGAGGAGAAGACTTTCCATTTTCAAATTTGTTGCCATAGCTCTCTCCAATATGTCTTCATTTAATGAACTAGTTAGTTCATTAACTTAAGCACTTCATTTAATGAACTAGTTTAGTTCATTAATCATGACACCTGAAAATAGTATAAAGACAACAAATGTTTGCCCATATGATGTAAGCTTTAATGCTTCATGGCACGTTAGTATGGCAATAATATATAACCACGTAAAGCATGTTTGTTCACATAAGCATGTCAAGTAACATTTATTCATGCATTTAGTAAGCACGTAACATTTAAATCATGCATTTGTAATCCTCAAACCCTTTTTCTCAACATATACTCGGCTTCAATGGTAAAAAAGATACACTAGCTTTTTTCTTTGAAAACCATGAAATCAAGTTGGTTTTTATAAATTAACAAGTTCCGCTAGTATATTTCTGTCTATTTTACAACCACCATAATCAGCATCACTATATGCATACAATTTTAACTTAGAGCTTCTATCATACAAAAGTCCTAAAGGAGGTGTGTGTGTTTAAGGTATCTAAATATCTTTTTCACTGCATTGTAATGAGATACCTTAGGAAAAGATTGAAACCTAGCACACATGCACACACTAAACATTATATCTGGTCTTGATGCGGTTAAATACAACAATGATTCAATCATAGACCTATATATGTGTTGTCAAAAGGTTTACCATTTTCAATTTTGTCTAGTTTGGTACTAACACTCATGGGGGTCGTTGAAGGTTTCAATTCTTCAAATCCAAACTTCTTAATCATATCATTGATATACTTAAGTTGACTGATGTGGATTCCTTGAGGGGTTTGTTTGATTTGTAGCCCTAAGAAGTAGTTCAATTCTCCTACCATTGACATTTCAAATTCTGACTTCATACATTCTTTGAGTCTTTTACTTAGATAAGGTTAGTTGAACCAAAGATAATATCGTCTATATATATTTGAACTATTAATAAGTTATCGTCTTTTCTTTTAAGAAATATGTATTGTATATGGTTCCCCTTTGATAATTGTTTGCAATAAGAAAATTTGTAAATCTATCATACCAAGCTGTTGGACTTGTTTCAAGCCATATAAAGTTTTCTTAAGCTTGTAAACATGGTTAGGGTTCTTTGAATCTTTGAATCCAGGGAGTTGTTTGACAAAGACCTCTTCTTGGATTTATCCATTCGAGAACGCACTCTTGACATCCATTTGGAAGAGTTTAATGTTGCATAGACTTGCAATAGCAAGTAAAAAACTAATTGCTTATAGTCGTGCAACGGGTGCAAAGGTTTCTTCCTAATCAGTTCCTTCCTGTTGATTATAACCTTGTGCGATTAGCCTAGTCTTATTTCATGTGATGTTTCCTTGTTCATCCATTTTATTTCTAAATACCCATTTTGCCTCTATAATGGATTTATTCTCAGGTTTAGGTACTAAATACCATATGTTGTTTCGGATAAATTGGTTTGGCTCTTCATGCATGGCATCTATCCATGATATCACTTAAGTCTTCCTTAACATTTTTAGGTTCTATGATGAGCTACAGCCTAACCTTGTGAATACAAACAATGATGATGACACCTCACTGCCCCGCACAGGTCCCATGACAAGGAGTATGGCTAAGAAGTTGTTGCATTGTGTTGAATCATTTCTTTATAGGCATGAAGAGGATGAACCAAGCAGAGATGATGTCCATTGGGTTTATATGATACAAGCTTTGATCTAGTTGTATCAAAAACATGTTGTACATATCTTTAGTTGTTCTTTTTAATATTGTTGGTTGGTTAAACTTGTTTCTGATAGTTTGTGTTGTATTATTGCCTTGTCTTTCAGGTACACGTACTTAGCTTGAAAATGCAATTAGAATCTGAATTTTTGTTCAACCAAGGAGGTGATAAGCAAGTAGCTTACAAGCAAGGAGGTGACAAGCACTCATGTCAAATTCAGAATTGTTCTTCACGCAAACATGGATGTATAAGCTGCTCAAAGCTTGAACCAATTGGAAGAAGTCTTGCAAATGTTCAAACCAATCAAAAACAAGTTGAAGACAAGCAAGCAAGCTGCACAAAAATTGATCCAATCAAACTCCTTGAAGAGGACGGCTGGTTAAGGTTTAATTCCTTTGAAAATTCAAAGCCAAACTTACAACCAATCTAAGGCAATTCAAAGAAAGCTGCTCAAAGTATTATCCAATCAAAATTGATCAAGAAAGAAGGCTAAAAACAACCAAGAATGCACGGCAAAGGAACCAGCTTTCTTGGAACCAAAATTGTTCAAAAGCAAACATGTTGTTTTTAGACTTGTACTTTGTATTTTAAACCTTGTACCCTTTGTAATTTTCGTTTGTTATAAGTAGGTTAGGAACCTGAATGTACAAACAACCAGATTATCAAACATATTTCAATCAAAACTTCCTTTAAGGAATTCTCAACTTTTCTAGTTGAAGCTTTAAGCCACTAACGGTTTCTTTCAAGTTCAAGCCTAGAACTTGTTAGTATTTACTTCATTTTTGGTTTACAGCATCTTAGGGTCTCAATGAGGTTTTAGATGTGTTGGAATGCCAAAGAGGAAGAGGTGTTGGTATAAATTGAGCCAAGAACAAACGGTTACAGTTCAAGGGGTGTCATTGTGATGTTCTTTGCCATAGCCGAGGTTCAAATCAGTTTGGAGTAGAAGACAAAGTCTTGGAACGTTTTTCTAGCCTTTATTTGGCTTATCAATTGGTATCAGAGCTTTGGTTAGTCTTCTATTCATGATTACATTGTTTTAAACTTGCATATGAATGATGCTGCCCAAAACCGTGTAGTAGACTGTTTTTATGTCCATTTAGAATCTGTTAA
>AP025043.1:27979948-28101812 GCA_036186865.1 Eustoma russellianum | reverse complement strand
AAATTCCAATTCTGCCCTTAGTCAAAAAAAAAGGAGAATCTGAATCTTGCTCAATTGAAATAGCAAGGAAGAAAAAGAAAAACAAAAAGAACAAGAGCAAAGAAAACGGGCAAAACGTTTGTGCATTGCGTGCAAAATTTTTTGGTACGACTTGCAAACCTTGGATACCACATTACCCCACATTGCCGCCCACTATACCCAATTCTCCAACTCTTGATCTTCTTGAGCCAATCACACATTTGGTTGCTCGATTGTTGCATGAATTGAACCATTTTGTTGATAGTAAGTGCATAGAATCAAAATTAACTAAAGATTGCCCACGGCAACCCTTAGTTCATCTTTGGTTCAGCCTTATACATCAACTTTGGTTGCTTATTTTCTTTGAATCTTAGTAGAAAGTTCAAGTTTGAATTCATTTCAATTGATTCTACTTTGATACTAATTGGTGCAACTTGAAAGCAAAAAGGAAGAAACAAGCGGAGAACATTGTGGTTTAAAGAAGCCTTGGCAATACACTTCCTTATTGATCACTTTGAGACTTCTTAATTTCAGGTTATCCAAGAACCAAAGTGGTAAGAGGGTGGAAAGAGTCGAAATCGGAGTGTCCATAGCTTATTTTTTTTTACTAATCCCTTAACGTTTGTTTGTCTTTGTGTTAGTTTGCTTCTTTCTTTTTTTTCCTTTGTTTTCGTTCAATTCCTTAGGTACAATGGCCAGCAGCAATTCCGCATCTAGCAAGTCTAAAGCAGCCGAAACTGTTGACAATACTCAACAACAAATGCTGGAGATGCTTAAGAAACTCATGCACGACAATGAGATAATTAAGCATCGCTTGGAAGACGTGGAGCGAAGCTACAAAACAAGTGATGGCCAAGGAACAAGCAGGGCCGTTCCACCACCACAACCAAGGCGCCATCCTCCGGAAGAAGTTGAGGACGATAACATTCGACCCCCACACACCGAAGCGAGACGGTTTGCTCCTCCTACACAAGCAAGAAGGTAAGCTCCAAGAAGGTACAATGATGATTACATTCCCTTTGAGCATGATGATTATGACTTTGATGACCACCATCCTCGTGGTTACCAAAGACGCCAAAATCCCCTTTTCCCACAAGATGACGATTTTCTCAAAACCAAAATAAGTATTCCCACGTTTTATGGTAAAAGTAATGCGGAGGAATATTTAGAATGGGAAACGAAAGTGGATTTGATCTTTTCTTGTACCAATTATAGTGAATTGCAAAAAGTGAGGTATGCTTCCATTGAATTTTCTGGTTATGCACTTAATTGGTGGACGAATTTGTGTCGAAATAGAACTAAGACGAGACAACCCCCAATCGCCACTTGGGAAGAAATGAAGTTTGAAATGCGTCAACGTTTTATTCCAAACAATTATGAGAGTTCTATTTTCACGAGTTTGCATAACTTACGACAAGGTTCCAAAAGTGTAGACGAGTATTATAAAGAGTTAGAAATTTTGTTGGAGAGGTCTAACTTGCAGGAACCTGAAGAAGCCACCAAGGCTCGATTCTTACATGGTTTAAACAGGGAGATTGCGCAAAGGGTTGACCTTCAACCTTACCTCGACCTCACAACCATGGTCCATATGGCTGAGAAGATTGAAGCACAATTAAAGGTACGTAACTCCTCTAATTTCAATTCCAATTATCGTACTAATCAATCTTCATCAAGATTTCACAGCAATCCTTCAGGAGCAGGAAGTTCACGGCCTACAAGAGGCCAAACGCGTGACCAAGGAGCATCACAAAGGATGGACAATCGTGTGCAATCCACACAACAGAGAGATGAATGCACCCAACAAAAGGCTCCTACCGGCAATTCTTCGGATCATTCAAACAGGTTTAGAGACATTAAATGCTATAAATGTCAAGGACGTGGTCACATAGGAAAAGAATGTCCTAATTCGAAAAGAATCATGTTAATTGAAGAGACAAACGAATATGTGTCCGAGTCCGAGCATGAAAACGAGTCTGAGCATGATAATGAAATTGAACCTGAAGAGGATCTAGGCACATTAGATGATTTTGACACTAAGGAGTTTCTTGTTGTGCGTAGAGCTTTAAATGCATATCCGAAATTAGATGATCACGAACAACATAGAGAAAACATTTTCCATATTCATTGCATGATAAATGGTAAAGTGTGCACCATGATCATTGATTCCGGTTCTTGTGCGAATGTGGCTAGCATCGAATTAGTAAGAAAACTGAATTTGCCTATGACTAATCACCCGCATCCTTACAACCTTGCATGGCTAAATGACTGCGGTGAAGTTAGCGTAAGTAAACAAGTTTTGATTTCTCTTAGCATTGGCAGTTACAAAGATGATGTTTTATGTGATGTCGCACCAATGCATGCTAGTCATATCTTACTTGGTAGGCCATGGCAATTTGATAGACATGTGACATATGATGGTTATTTGAATCGTTATTCTTTCAAATTGAATGGCAAATTGTATAAACTGCATGCACTCCCACCACACAAAGTCCACGAGGATCACCAACGCATGTCCAAGTCTAGAGCCGATCCTAAGGAAAGAGAAGCCGAGAGAAAATTCGTGGAGTGTATGAAAAGTGAGAACAAAAAAAATGAGAGCAAGGGAAAAGAGGTAGTGCCCCTAAGTGTCAACGAGTCCAAAAAGAAGTGTGGGTATTTCGCAAAGAAAAGAGAGGTTACACGTGCACTTTATAACAACCAAACTGTCTTCATCATCATCCCAAAGTCGTGTCAACTTGCCCTTGAAGAACTCCCACCAAACTTACCTACCTCAGTTGCGTCCCTTATCCAATAATATGAAGTTCTATTTCCTTCCGAACCACCATCCGGATTACCACCCATTAGAGGGATAGAACACCAAATCGACTTTGTCCCAGGAGCCGTGTTACCCAATCGCCCAGCCTATCGAGCAAACCCCGAAGAAACCAAAGAAATTCAAAGGCAAGTAGAGGAGCTCCTAGCTAGTGGTCAAATCCGAGAGAGTCTGAGCCCATCTGCCGTCCCCGTCATTTTAGTACCCAAAAAGGATGGAACGTGGAGAATGTGTACCGATTGCCGAGCCATAAACAAGATTACCGTCAAGTATAGGTACCCCATACCTAGGCTAGACGATATGTTAGACATGTTGCACGAATCCAAATTCTTCACCAAAATCGACCTTAAGCAAGGGTACTTCCAGGTACGCATTAGAGAAGGGGACGAATGGAAGACTGCATTCAAAACCAAGTTTGGGCTCTATGAGTGGTTAGTGATGCCCTTCGGGCTCACCAACGCCCCTAGTACCTTTATGAGGCTAATGAATGAAGTCTTACGTGCGTTCATAGGACGCTTTGTCGTTGTCTATTTCGATGATATCCTAATCTATTCCCACACCATAGAAGATCATCTTGACCACATTAGAGCCGTTTTTGAAAAGCTTAAGCAAGAACAACTTTACGCCAACTTTAAGAAGTGCTCTTTCTGTTTAGAACGCGTAGTTTTTCTAGGCTTTGTCATTTCGGCTGAGGGAGTAGAGATGGATGAGGAAAAGGTTAGGTCAATTGTGGAGTGGCCTATACTTAAGAATGTAGGGGAAGTTCGCAGTTTTCATGGATTAGCAAGCTTTTATAGACGCTTTGTCAAAGATTTTTCCTCCATAGCTGCACCCCTAAACGAAATTGTAAAAAAAGATGTGCCTTTTAGGTGGGAAGAGCCACAACAACAGGCATTTGATGAACTCAAACGTAGGCTGACCACTGCACCCATACTTAGACTACCAAATTTTGACGAGACCTTTGAGATCGAGTGTGATGCAAGTGGAGTGGGTATAGGCGCAGTTTTGACCCAAAGTAAGAAACCCATAGCCTACTTTAGTGAAAAGTTGAAAGGAGCAGCATCGAATTACTCTACCTATGATAAGGAACTTTATGCCCTTGTGAGATCCCTACAAACTTGGCAACACTACCTTCAACCTAAAGAGTTTGTGATCCACACTGACCACGAAAGCCTTAAGTATCTTAAAGGGCAAGGAAAGTTGAACAAAAGACATGCCAAACGGGTAGAGTTCATAGAACAATTCCCTTACGTGATTAAGTACAAACAAGGAAAGGATAATATAGTTGCCGATGCCCTCTCTAGGAGATACACGTTAGTGACTACATTATCTTCCCGCTTCTTAGGATTTGAATCACTTAAGGACTTGTACCCCAATGACCATGACTTTGGCACCATTTTCGAGGCATGTAAAGGAGCACCATTTGGGAAATTTTACATACACGAGGGTTATCTTTTCAAAGAACAAAAATTGTGCGTTCCCCAATCATCCCTACGCGAAGCATTGACTAGAGAAGCCCATGGGGGAGGTTTAATGGGTCATTTCGGAGTGTTCAAAACCCTTGAGACTCTTAAAGAACATTTCTATTGGCCCCACATGAGAGTAGACGTTGAGAGGTTGTGTGGTAATTGCATCACTAGCAAACAAGCCAAATCCAAATCCCAACCACATGGCCTTTACACGCCTTTACCCGTCCCTGATTCCCCTTGGATTGACATTTCTATGGACTTTGTTTTAGGACTTCCTAGGTCTCGGGGAGGACGCGATAGCATTTATGTTGTGGTTGATCGATTTTCAAAAATGGCACATTTCATTGCATGTAGGAAAGTTGATGATGCCACACATGTTGCTGATTTGTTCTTCAAAGAAATTGTTAGATTGCATGGCATGCCACGTACAATTGTAAGTGATAGAGATACGAAATTTTTGAGTCATTTTTGGCGTGTTTTGTGGGCTAAACTTGGTACACAATTGTTGTTTTCCACCACCGCGCATCCACAAACTGATGGACAAACTGAAGTCGTTAATCGTACTCTTTCTCAACTTTTGCGTGCCATTTTGCAAAAACACATTAAACATTGGGAAGATTGTTTGCCATATATCGAATTTGCATATAATAGGAGTGTCCATCACGGTACTTTGCATAGTCCATTTGAAATCGTGTATGGCTTTAACCCCTTGTCTCCCATCGATTTGATTCCTATTCCCGTGCATGAACGTTCTAGTCTTGATGGTAAACAAAAAGCGGACAACATAAAGAAACTGCATGAACAAGTTAAAACGCAACTTGAAAAGAAAAACAAAGCTTATGAAAGACGAGCTAACAAACATCGGAAAAGAGTTGTGTTTAAACCTGGAGATTTAGTTTGGTTACATTTGCGCAAGGAAAGATTTCCCAATGAACGAAAATCAAAATTGTTGCCTCGAGGAGATGGACCCTTTAAAGTATTGAAACGCATAGGTGACAATGCCTACATCCTCGATCTTCCCGACAGGTATGGTTCAGTTTCACCTACTTTTAATGTTGCTGATCTCACCCCTTTCAACGATGACCTTTTTGATTCGAGGACGAATCCTTTTGAGGAGGGGGGATTGATGAGGATCAAGGGTCCGATGAGGATCAAGGGCCCCATCAAGAGGTCAAAGGTCCTATAACAAGAAGGAGGGCAAGGGAACTTTGTCATCAAGTTGCCACCTTCTTGTACAAGCATGTTCAAGATGAGCCTAAGACTCCTTGGGTTCATTTCATTGAACCTTCAACTTGAGCATGTATCACATGCACGTCTACATTCTTGTTTTTTGAATTTTATCTTGTGTCGTGTGATATTAGTTTTATGTATTTGCTTTGTAGGTAAATTAGGTACATGGAATGTTTGAAGAGAATGTTTCTAGAGAATGTTTGAAGAGAATGTTTCAAGAGAATGTTTCAAGAGAATGTTTCAAAAGAATGTTTCAAGAGAATGTTTGAAGAGAATGTTTGTCTACGCTAAGACAAATTCAAAGGTGTCCAAGATAGAGTCTCTTGATCAAATTGAAATCAAACATCATCTCCAACATATCACAAGGGGGCGGCCACTTTAAATTGAAGGATGACATCTTACTTGAATTTGAACTTGAAGATAAACTTGAATTCAAATTCAACCATAATTTGAATTCAAGTTTCAAATTTGAGGCTTACATTTCAAAAAGGATTCAGCCATCATCTCTAGGTCCTACACGCCATTTTTGAATAAGGAAGATGGGATCACACGCCATTTTTGAAGAATAAGGAAGACAAGATCACAATGCAAAATTGAATTCAAGATTGAAGTCAAATTCAAACTCCACTTGAATTCAAACTTCAACCATCTTGTGAACTCAAATCCAAGCGCATACTAATCCTCAACAACTCCTCCAAGACGCCATAAACATGACCAGATTCATTGAAGATAACATCTTGCAAGCATTTCAAGTTTTACCTAGAATTATCTTAGTTTTAATTTTCAAGCAAAGTTCAAATTTAAACATTTGTTAGATAGCTTTATTTTGAATTATCTCTAGCCATTTCAAGCTAAAGGGGGACGTTTCTTAGGCCTATAAATAGACCCCTTTGGCTGGTTGTAATCTCACCTTTCGATGAATAACAATTCTTGATATTTTCTTCACTTTGAGTGATACTTTGTTTTCTTGGTTTTGCATTAAAAACCTAAGTTAAGATCCTTCAAAGTTGAGCATTTTGAAGGTATTGCCATTGCTAAAAGGTGCCGTCCAGGAGGGCCATCTTGGTTTGCCTGATCAATGACCATCTTATAGTGTTGGTCTTGCTCGTTGTCCACACGTTGGATCACTAAAGAAGCAAGGGGAAGTTTACTTCTTTGTGCCTAACCCTTTGTGAAGGACGTTTGGAAGGTGGAATTGTTGGAGCCCACGAGTTGCACGCATCAATAGCTGAGGTTCAAATAAATTTGGAATAGGAGACAAAGTCCTTGGAACGTTTTTCTAGCCTTCGTTTGGCTCATCAATTGGTATCAGAGCGTTGGTTAGTCTTCTATTCATGTTTACATTGTTTAAACTTGCATATATATGATGCTGCCCAAACCGCGTAGTAAACTGTTTTTATGTCCCTTTAGAATCTGTTAATTTAGATAGTTACTTTATGTTTTAAAGTGTTTATTAGATAGTTTACAATAGTTTGGTAAGTTAGTTTAAGTAGCAAAACCGAAAACACCACAAAAAGAACTTAGACTATACCTAAGTGTTGTTAGAATCTCTTTGTGTAGTTTAGATTAAAACCGTGTGTAAAACTTGTTGTTCTAGTTCAATCTAGCTTAGAAAATGTTCATTAGGTCCTAATCCAGAAGTTTAAACGGTAGTTTAGTGATTCCTTAAAACGGAAAACTTGAACACAAAAATAGATTGGTTGATAGTTTAGTTTGTAATCAAGTTGTTAAAATTCTGTTTTAGTAGTTGTGTGCAATCTGTTTTAGACATTTTAGTTGCTGCCTTATTTAGCTTAGTTAGACTAGTTTACAACATAGTTTAAAGGTATAGTTGGTTGTTTAGTTTACTTCAATAAATATGAAAACTAAAGAACAAAACAAGTAGTTTTAGTTACCTATGTATGCTGCCTAGTCTCTAGTTGATACACGTTTGTTGTGTTGAATACATAAACACTTGCATCTAGTATCATCTAGCTTAGAAACTGATTGCATCATACAAACGAAAACCAAAACAAAAACAAGTAGAATAGATAAATCAAAAAAAAGCCGAAACAATTTAGTTTAAACTTGATTAAATCTTTGAATGCTATTTGTTTAAACTTGTTGAATTTGATTTCACCACCCCCGTTACACCTTAAGTCATTGTTTGGTACAAACTTGATTGAATCTTTTAATTGAAATATTATTGACTTGAGATTTGTTAAAAGTGAAGTAAATTTGTAAGAAACAAGATTTGATTTCAAATTTTAACGTTGGCTTTACGTTTATCTTTACTTGGGATTGATTCAATTGTTTAAAGACTTTATTGGACTTAAGTTCTTACTTAGGATCACTTTGCCTATATTTATCCCTACACTGTTAAATTGCCGACCCTGTTATCATCTTGTTGTCTTTACACTTCTTCAACTTGCATTGAACTTTCATCTATATTTGGTTGTTAAATTTGTGAAAGAGTTTTCATATCATTAGTGTTCTTCCGTGTTGTTCAAAGAACGTTTCACAAAAGCCGCACCAAAACTTGTGCAAGTAAAACCAAAGAAAAAGAAGCCGTGAGCAATGTCTCACAAAGGCAAGTGAGCAGTAGACTCACAAAACAGACAAAGCCAATCCAAAGGAAAATAATTAGGCTTGTTTGTGAAAGAAACTGAGAGAAAAGTCATTTTTAACGTCAAAAAGCAAGAGACAAGACGTATGAGTGATTTGCACAAGAAGTGAGATATAGCCATCCAAAGTTCACAAAAGGTGAATTGTGCAAAACCAAAAGCAAATACCTACACCAAAGTGTTGACTGTTGTAAAAGGTTCCTCGAACAAACCCTTGTTGAACACTTGTGTGTATGTACTGTCTTTCACTTTATTTACAATTGAATGAGCATTAAAGTTTAAAGTAAGTTAAAGGATTGTTCTGTACAAACCCTTAGCTTTCTTTGATTCAGCCAAAAACATCAATTGACTTCTATTTTTCTTTGAATCTTAGATAGTCCAAGATTGTTGTTTATTCAATTGTCAATTTGAAGTAGAAATTTACGTTTTGTTAAAGTTATAGTTTGATCTTACTTGCTTGTATTCTGACTTATTTATCTCATTGTTTTACCATCTTGGTTGATTGTTTTGATTAAACATGATTCTAAAAACCATTTGGGGAGTTGAATGCCATAGGAGAGACTATGATGAACTAGAAAAACGTATGAACTCCTTTGGTCGTAAGAATGGATTATGGGTTGGATATTGGGAATGTAAAACTCCTAGATATCAAACTCTTTCTCAGTGAAATAAAGACGTTAGTGCATATTACAATGAAATGCTTGATGATTTGTACTATGCTTATGTTGAAGAACATGAGGAATTAAGCATGATTAGGTTCTTTGCTGGATTAGATAAAGAGATCGCTGATTGCATGTTGTCTGAAAAATTCTCATCACTTTATGACATGTATAAAAAGGCAAAGATTGTTAAATCAAACCTAATCCCATGGCAAGTTAATCAAAACTATGGGTATGAACTGAATTCTTGTGATTCTGAAAATGACAAACCAAATCCAGTTAAGTTAAGCAATTTGAGTCAGACTATGGATAATATTGAAAATGCATTGCTTCAACTTAGAAACATGGTGCAAGTATTGATAGAATCTGAAAAGAACAAAGACTTGCAATCTGACATTTCTGTGAATGATGGTTTGTATGAAATTAGCCCCAACATGCCTGAAACTGGAACTCCTTTATCTGAATTGCATGTTCAACCTTGTGTACTGTCTGAAGAAGACCCTTCACTTGAATCTGTTGGTGATTTCCAAAGTGTTAGTCGTTTGCTTATAGATGATGTTAATTGTGATAACACTTTGTCTGAAAATGATTTACATTGTGCCATGCATATAAATGAAATCCCTGTGCATGATCTGCATTCTACTGAGATGCTTGTTTCTGGGTTACAATCTGAATTACATCATGTACATTTCATTGATGACATTGATGTAAGTAATTCTGTTGAGAATGACATTGATAAACTATATTCTTATGATTTGATGTTAGCTGAACTAGATTGTCTACTTGATGTAGAGCTTGATGATGATGTCATTATTGAAGTAGATTCAGCTACAAATGAACATAAATCCTTGGATGAACTAGTTAATGAATTGAATGACATATTTAGTATAGATGAAGATTCTATTTCTGAAATATCTATTTCATCTCATCTTGTTGAATGTCTGCCTGTTGTCATCTCAATTGATACATCTTGTCTAAATATTGCACATGTCTGTAAGATTTGTACATTTAGTGTTAACATGTTGCAATATGCTTTTTGGATGTTGTTTTATCTGTTAGAATGTATGTGTTCTAAAATTTTTGTTATCATATTGTTAATACATCCTAAACATTTTAGAAAGCGTGTACACACCTTATTCTTTCTTCAAAGATAAGGATGCACCAAGGTATTTCACCTTCACCATTTGTATTATCATGTTCCTATTTGGTTATGGTGTAGTTGAGCATATGTGTACATCCTAAACCCCTATCCCTTATTCTATTCATGTTGAGATTCGAGGACGAGTCATTTTCAAGAGGGAGGGAATGATGAACCCACGATGGGGTCAACGCAACATATTTTCATGTATCATTTATTGTCACATGTTAGTTCTGTAAGACATGGCATATCACTGTTAACTCCGCACACACTAGTGCTACTTTGTATGTCTTATAGTCTTAACTAACCCTTAGGACATGTCATATATGTTGTGTATCTTGTGTTTGTTGCTTGGTGTCTTTGAAGATAGGTCAAAGAGAGCTTTACATTGAAGAAGCATGAACACCGATCGATCCATGTCCCATCTAATCGGATGATATCATTGTTCAAACAAAGCTAAACAGGAATCGTAAAGTTGTTATATTTGAGCCTGGTGATCTTGTTTGGTTACATTTGAGGAAAGAAAGATTCCCTAAGGAAAAGGACTCAAAGTTGAAGCCAAGAGGTGATGGACCGTTCAAAGTGTTGAAACGGCTTGGTGATAATGCCTATGTTCTCGATCTTCCTGAAGAAAAGTATGGTCCTATCTCTAAAACTTTTAATGTTGCTGACCTTTCTCCATTTAGTATTGATTCAGATTCGTGGACCAATCCTTCTCAAGTGGGAGGGAATGATGAGCTACAGCCTAACCTTGTGGATACAAACACTGATGATGACACCTCACTGCCCCGCACAGGTCCCATAACAAGGAGTATGGCTAAGAAGTTGTTACATTGTGTTGAATCATTTCTTTACAGGCATGAAGAGGATGAACCAAGCAGAGATGATGTCCATTGGGTTTATATGATACAAGCTTTGATCTAGTTGTATCAAAAGCATGTTGTACATATCTTTAGTTGTTCTTTTTAATATTGTTGGTTGGTTAACCTTGTTTTAGGATAGTTTGTGTTATATTATTGCCTTGTCTTTCAGGTACACGTACTTAGCTTGAAAATACAATTGGAACCTGAATTTTTGTCCAAGCAAGGAGGTGATAAGCAAGTAGCTTACAAGCAAGGTGGTGACAAGCACCCATGTCAAATCTGAATTCTTCTTCACGTTGAAACAAGGATGGAGAAGCTGCTCAAAGCTTTAACCAATAGGAAGAAGTCTTGCAAATGTTCAAACCAATCACAATCAAGTTGAAGACAAGTAGGCAAGCTGCACAACAATTGATCCAATCAAAATCCAATCAAAATCCTTAATTGGTTTGAATATTCAAAGCCTAAACTACAACCAATCAAAGCCTAATTCAAAGCAAGCTGCTCCAAGTAATATCCAATCAAATTGATCAAGAAAGAAGGCTGAAAACAAAGCATGGGAAGCACGGCAAGCAACCAGCTTCTTGGAACCAAAAGTTGCTCAAACAAGTTCCAAGCAAGCATGTCATTTTTAGTCTTGTACTTTGTACTTTAAACCTTGTACACTTTGTAATTTTCGTTGTTATAAGTAGGTTAAGAAGCTGAATGTACAAAAACACAATTCAAATACATTTCAATCAAAATTTCCTTTAAGGAATTCTCAACTTGTCTAGTTGAAGTTTAAGACCACTTACGGTTTTCTTCCAAGTTCATAGCCTAGAACTTGTTAGTATTTACTTCATTTTTGGTTTACAACATCTTAGGATCTCAATGAGGTTTTAGATGTGTTGGAATGCCAAAGAGGAAGAGGTGTTGGTATAAATTGAGCCAAGAACAAACGGTTACAGTTCAAGGGGTGTCATTGTGATTTTCTTTGCCATAGCTGAGGTTCAAATCAATTTGGAATAGGAGACAAAGTCCTTGGAACATTTTTCTAGCCTTCGTTTGGCTCATCAATTGGTATCAGAGCGTTGGTTAGTCTTCTATTCATGTTTACATTGTTTAAACTTGCATATATATGATGCTGCCCAAACCGTGTAGTAAACTGTTTTTATGTCCCTTTAGAATCTGTTAATTTAGATAGTTACTTTATGTTTTAAAGTGTTTATTAGATAGTTTACAATAGTTTGGTAAGTTAGTTTAAGTAGCAAAACCGAAAACACCACAAAAAGAACTTAGACTATACCTAAGTGTTGTTAGAATCCCTTTGTGTAGTTTAGATTAAAACCGTGTGTAAAACTTGTTGTTCTAGTTCAATCTAGCTTAGACAATGTTCATTAGGTCCTAATCCAGAAGTTTAAACGGTAGTTTAGTGATTCCTTAAAACGGAAAACTTGAACACAAAAATAGATTAGTTGATAGTTTAGTTTGTAATCAAGTTGTTAAAATTCTGTTTTAGTAGTTGTGTGCAATCTGTTTTAGACGTTTTAGTTGCTGCCTTATTTAGCTTAGTTAGACTAGTTTACAACATAGTTTAAAGGTATAGTTGGTTGTTTAGTTTACTTCAAGAAATATGAAAACTAAAGAACAAAACAAGTAGTTTTAGTTACCTATGTATGCTGCCTAGTCTCTAGTTGATACACGTTTGTTGTGTTGAATACATAAACACTTGCATCTAGTATCATCTAGCTTAGAAACTGATTGCATCATACAAACGAAAACCAAAACAAAAACAAGTAGAATAGATAAATCAAAAAAAAGCCGAAACAATTTAGTTTTCTTGTCTAGTTGAAGTTTAAGACCACTTACGGTTTTCTTCCAAGTTCATAGCCTAGAACTTGTTAGTATTTACTTCATTTTTGGTTTACAGCATCTTAGGGTCTCAATGAGGTTTTAGATGTGTTGGAATGCCAAAGAGGAAGAGGTGTTGGTATAAATTGAGCCAAGAACAAACGGTTGCAGTTCAAGGGGTGTCATTGTGATGTTCTTTGCCATAACTGAGGTTCAAATCAATTTGGAATAGGAGACAAAGTCCTTGGAACGTTTTTCTAGCCTTCGTTTGGCTCATCAGATGAACATCTTGAAGAAGAGTTCATTACTACTAAACTGACAATACCCTCCTTCCAAGGAAAAAGTGATCCTGAAACATATCTGCAATGGGAAACAAAATCATATGTATTCTTGCACTAACTATTCTGAATTGGGCAAAGTGCGGTATGCAACTTTTGAATTTGTAGATTATGCTTTACTATGGTGGGAGCAATTGAAGAACACCCGGAGAAGAACAAGACAGCCCGCTGTTGTTACTTGGTCCGAGCTGAAACAAGAGATGAGGAAGAGATTCATATCTCCTTCCTATGAAAGAAGCATTTTCCAGAAATTGCAACAACTTTCTCAAGGTAATAGATCTGTTGATGAATTTTATAAAGAATTAGAACATCTGCTTACCAAGGCTAACATAGAAGAAGCTGAGGAAGCCACAATGGCTAGATTTCTAGCTGGTTTGAACAAAGAGATTGCATTTAAGGTGGAACTTACACCTTACTCTGATCTGGCTTCTATGGTTCACATTGCCGAGAAAGTGGAAAGACAATTGAAGGTAAAAACTTCTAACCCTTCTTTTCGGACTAATCCTTTGAGTTTTCCTAGAACACAGCCCAGGACGCCTTTCCGTCTACAACAAGGTCAATGATGAGCCAAATGAAGGCTAGAAAACGTTGCCAAGGACTTTGTCTCCTATTACAAACTGATTTGAACACAAGCCATGTCAAAGAACATCTCAAAAATACCCCTTGATCTTTAACCGTTGTTCTTGGCTCAATTTATGCCAACACCTCTCCCTCTTTGTCACTCCAACACATCTAAAACCTCAATGAGACCCTAAGATGCTGTAAACCAAAAGATGAAGCAAATACTAACAAGTTCTAGGCTAGGAACTTGAAAGAAAACCGTGAGTGGTCTTAAACTTCAACTTGAAATGTTGATAACTCCTCAAGGGAAATTCTGTTGAAATGTATTGATAATAGTTGTATATTGTTGTTTGTTCATTCAGCTTCCTATGCTATTTATCACAAATGAAAATGATAAAGAGTACAAGTTTTAATGTACAAAGTACAAGACTAAAAATAAGGTGCTTGCTTTGAACAACTTTGGCTCCAAAATTCTGGTTGCTTTTGCCGTGCTTCTCGTGCCTTGTTTCCAGCCTTTTTCTTGATCAATTTGATTGGTTAAGACATGGAGCAGCTTTCTTTGAAATGGCCTTTTGATTGGTTGCAAGTTGGCTTTGAATTTTCAAAGGTTTAAGCTTGATTCACGTTTCTTCTATGGTTGATTTCAGCCAAAATTTGATTGGATATTGTATTGAGCAGCTTGGTTTGAACTCTATTTTGATTGGTTGTAGTTTAGGCTTTGAATATTCAACACATTTAACCATAAACCAGCCTTCCTTCTTGAATGAGTTTGATTGGATCATTTGTTGTGCAGCTTGCTTGCTTTTCTTCACTTGTTTTTGATTGGTTTGTACATTTGCAAGACTTCTTTCTATTGGTTCATGAAATGAGCAGCTTGTTTCAACCATTTTAACGTGAAGAAGAAATCAGATTTTGACATGGGTGCTTGTCACCTCCTTGCTTGTAAGCTACTTGCTTATCACCTCCTTGCTTGAACAAAAATTCAGATTCTAATTTGCATCTTCAAGCTTTGTTTGAACAATTATATCATCCGATCATATGGGACATGGACCGATCGGTGTTCATGCTTCTTCAATGTAAAGCTCTCTTTGACCTATCTTCAAAGACACCAAGCAACAAACACAATATGCACAACATATATGACATGTCCTAAGGGTTAGTTAGGCAATAAGACATAAGAACTAGCACTAGTGTATGCGGAGTGAACAGTGAAATGTCATGTCTTACATAACTAACATATGACAATAAATGATACATGAAAATATGTTGCGTTGACCCCATCGTGGGCTCATCATTCCCTCCCTCTTGAAAATGATTCGTCCTCGAATCTCAACATGGATAGAATAAGGGATAGGGGTTTAGGATGTACACGTATGCTCAACTACACCATAACCAAATAGGAACATGATAATACAAATGGTGAAGGTGAAATACCTTGGTGCATCCTTATCTTTGAAGAAAGAATAAGGTGTGTACACGCTTTCTAAAATGTTTAGGATGTATTAACAATATGATAACAAAAATTTTAGAACACATACATTCTAACAGATAAAACAACATCCAAAAAGCACATTGCAACATGTTAACACTAAATGTACCAATCTTACAGACATGTGCAATATTTAGACAAGATGTATCAATTGAGATGACAACAGGCAGACATTCAACAAGATGAGATGAAATAGATATTTCAGAAATAGAGTCTTCATCTATACTAAATATGTCATTCAATTCATTAACTAGTTCATCCAAGGATTTATGTTCATTTATAGCTGAATCTATTTCAATAATGACATCATGACCAAGCTCTACATCAAGTAGACAATCTAGTTCAGCTAACATCAAATCATAAGAATCTAGTTTATCAATGTCATTCTCAACAGAATTACTTACATCAATGTCATCAATGAAATATACAGGATGTAATTCAGATTGTAACCCAGAAACAAGCATCTCAGCAGAATGCAGATCATACACAGGGATTTCATTTATATGCATGTCACAATGTAAATCATTTTCAGACAAAGTGTTATCACAATTAACATCATCTATAAGCAAACGACTAACACTTTGGAAATCACCAACAGATTCAAGTGAAGGGTCTTCTTCAGACAGTACACAAGGTTGAACATGCAATTCAGATAAAGGAGTTCCAGTTTCAGGCATGTTGGGGGCTAATTTCAGACAAACCATCATTCATAGAAATGTCAGATTGCAAGTCTTTGTTCTTTTCAGATTCTATCAATACTTGCACCATGTCTCTAAGTTGAAGCAATGCATTTTCAATATTATCCATAGGCTGACTCAAATTGCTTAACTTAACTGGATTTGGTTTGTCATTTTCAGAATCACAAGAGTTCAGTTCATACCCATAGTTTTGATTAACTTGCCATGGGATTAGGTTTGATTGAACAATCTTTGCCTTTTTATACATGTCACAAAGTGATGAGAATTTTTCAGACAACATGCAATCAGCGATCTCTTTATCTAATCCAGCAAAGAACCTAATCATGCTTAATTCCTCATGTTCTTCAACATAAGCATAGTACAAATCATCAAGCATTTCATTGTAATATGCACTAACGTCTTTATTGCACTGAGGAAGAGTTTGATATCTAGGAGTTTTACATTCCCAATATCCAACCCATAAACCATTCGTACGACCAAAGGAGTTCATACGTTTTTCCAGTTCATCATAGTCTCTCCTATGGCATTCAACTCCCCAAATGGTTTTTAGAATCATGTTTAATCAAAACAATCTCAAAAGCCAATTAAAATATTGACAAGTTGCAAATGCTCTACTTTATGTTGACAATTCCTTAAAACAACAACTTGGACTATTTCTCCTAAGGATTCAAGTAAATTACAGAAGTCAAATTGTTGTTCGGGCTGAAAGAAATCTACGGGGTTGTTTTAAGACAATCCCTCAATTTACTCTACAGCATATGCAATTATCAATTGTAGTAAAGTGAAAGTAAAGACACACAAACAAAGTGCTAGCAAGGGTTTGCTTTAGAAACTTTCAATATCTCAAAACTACAACACTTTGGGGTTTGGTTTGGGCACTTTCTTTCTTTTGAGCTTTGCACAGGGATTTTCCCTTTTTGCAACGTTTAACTTTGGGCTTTTTCCTCACTTGGCTTTCTTGTGCAATTCTCTCTTGTCTTGCCTCTTACTTGTTGACAAATATTGGCTTTTCTCTCGCGTATTTCTCAATCAAGCTTAATTTTCTTTCTTTGGATGGTTTGCTTGATTGTGTGAGACTACTCCTCACGGCCTACATGAGACATTGCCCACGGCCTTTAATTGCACAAAGTTTGTTGTATTTGGAATTTGAAAGTTCCTCGTACACAACACGGCTAAACACTATGTAGTGGGAGTTCAATTCACAATTACAACAAGTTCAAATTGTATATATTGCAATGTAAGTTCAGAAATTGATCTAAAACAACAATTGGATAGCTCTTTAACAGTGTGGGGCTTAAACAATTCCTAATTTTCAGAATGTATCTAAGTCCAACAAGTTGTTTGAAACAATTGAAATCAACAAAAAGATAAAGCTATTAGCATACACCAAGATTTCAAATGAGCTTTAAAAGGTTGTTCTAAACACACGGTTTTGGGCACTTATCTTTTTTTTTTCTTTTTCTGTTTTTGATGTAAATGATCTAACTAATCTTAAGATGGCTAAATGCAACTTATTTGTTTCTAAATGCAATTTATAAGGCTGATTACTATATCAACTAATGGAAATCAGCTTTGATGCAAACTAAGCTAACTTGTTTTGTTTTGTTTTTTTAAAATTATCTATTCTACTTGTTTTTGTGTTGGTTTTCGTTTGTATGATGCAATTAGTTTCTAAACTAGATGATCCTAGATGCAAGTCTACTTAACACACGTATATCAACTAGAAACTAGGCAGCATACATAGTTAACTAAAACTACTTGTTTTGTTCTTTAGTTTTCGGATTTCTCGTGCTAAACTAAACAACCAACTATACCTTTAAACTATGTTGTAAACTAGTCTAACTAAGCTAAATAAGGCAGCACCACAACGTCTAAAACAGCTTGCACACAACTACAAAAATCAGAATTTAACAACTTGATTACAAACTAAACTATCAACTAATCTATTTTTGTGTTCAAGTTTTCTATTTTAAGGACTCAACTAAACTACCATTTAAACTTCTAGATTACGACCTAATGAACATTATCTAAGCTAGATTGAACAAGAACAATCAGGTTACACACGGTTTTTTAACTAGACTACACAAACAGGTTCTAACACACTTAAGTCTAGTCTAAGTTCTTTTTGTGGTGGTTTTCGGTTTTGCTACTTAAAATTAATTTACCAAACTAAAGTAAACTATCTAACAAGCACTTTAAAAACATAAACTAACTACCTAAACAAACAGGCTCTAAACGAAAAAACAGTTCACTACAAGATTTGGGCAGCATCATTCATATGCAAATTTAAACAATGTAAACATGAATAGAAGACTAACCAATGCTCTGATACCAATTGATGAGCCAAATGAAGGCCAGAAAACATTTCCAAGGACTTTGTCTCCTATTCCAAACTGATTTGAACACAAGCCATGTCAAAGAACATCTCAAAGATACCCATTGATCTTTAACCGTTGTTCTTGGCTCAATTTATGCCAACACCTCTCCCTCTTTGGCACTCCAACACATCTAAAACCTCAATGAGACCCTAAGATGCTGTAAACCAAAAGATGAAGCAAATACTAACAAGTTCTAGGCTAGTAACTTGAAAGAAAACCGTGAGTGGTCTTAAACTTCAACTTGAAATGTTGATAACTCCTCAAGGGAAATTCTGGTTGAAATGTATTGATAATAGTTGTATATTGTTGTTTGTTCATTCAGCTTCCTATGCTATTTATAACAAATGAAAATGATAAAGAGTACAAGTTTTAATGTACAAAGTACAAGACTAAAAATAAGGTGCTTGCTTTGAACAACTTTGGCTCCAAAATTCTGGTTGCTTTTGCCGTGCTTCTCGTGCCTTGTTTCCAGCCTTTTTCTTGATCAATTTGATTGGTTAAGACATGGAGCAGCTTGCTTTGAAATGGCCTTTTGATTGGTTGCAAGTTGGCTTTGAATTTTCAAAGGTTTAAGCTTGATTCACGTTTCTTCTATGGTTGATTTCAGCCAAAATTTGATTGGATATTGTATTGAGCAGCTTGGTTTGAACTCCATTTTGACTGGTTGCAGTTTAGGCTTTGAATATTCAACACATTTAACCATAAACCAGCCTTCCTTCTTGAATGAGTTTGATTGGATCATTTGTTGTGCAGCTTGCTTGCTTTTCTTCACTTGTTTTTGATTGGTTTGTACATTTGCAAGACTTCTTTCTATTGGTTCATTAAATGAGCAGCTTGTTTCAACCATTTTAACGTGAAGAAGAAATCAGATTTTGACATGGGTGCTTGTCACCTCCTTGCTTGTAAGCTACTTGCTTATCACCTCCTTGCTTGAACAAAAATTCAGATTCTAATTTGCATCTTCAAGCTTTGTTTGAACAATGATATCATCCGATCATATGGGACATGGACCGATCGGTGTTCATGCTTCTTCAATGTAAAGCTCTCTTTGACCTATCTTCAAAGACACCAAGCAACAAACACAATATGCACAACATATATGACATGTCCTAAGGGTTAGTTAGGCAATAAGACATAAGAACTAGCACTAGTGTGTGCGGAGTGAACAGTGAAATGTCATGTCTTACATAACTAACATATGACAATAAATGATACATGAAAATATGTTGCGTTGACCCCATCGTGGGCTCATCAGTCAAGGCCGTGGATTCCAAGGAAAATCAATCCAGAATATCCAAAATCGTCCAAAGCTTCCAATCACTGATAAAGGCAAAGCCAAGGTGGAAGGTACGCCTAATGTTAAGACTCGTGATATTCAATGTTTTAAATGCTTAGGAAAAGGTCATTTTGCTAATCAATGTCCCAACCCTAAACGCATCTTGTTTATTGAAGAGTCTAATGAGTATTATTCTGAGGAAGAATTGGAAGAGAGTGAGGAAAACAATGAAATTGAACAAACATGTGAGGAAGAAGAAGAGATTAGTGAAGAGATTAATGAGTGTGAAACAAAAGAGTTCTTAGTTGTCCGTCGAGCTCTAAGTGCCCAAATTAAAACTAAAGAACCTGAAATACAAAGAGAGAACATATTCCACATTCACTGTATGGTTAAAAAGAAAGTCTGCACTTTAATCATTGACTCCGGTTCATGTACCAATGTTGCAAGTTTTGAACTTGTTAGGAAACTTGAGTTACCTTTAATTAATCACCCCCGTCCTTATAGACTTACGTGGCTTAATGAGTGCGGTGAAGTTAAAGTAACAAAGCAAGTCCTAGTTTCTTTATCAATTGGTGGGTATTTTGCTGAGGTGTTATGTGATGTAGCCCCTATGCAATCAAGTCATATCTTATTAGGTAGACCGTGGCAATTTGACAACAAGGTTACATATGATGGTTACCTGAATAGATATTCCTTTAGGCATAACAACAAATTGTACAAATTAAATGCCTTGCCCCCGCACAATGTCTTTGAGGATCAACAACGAATGTTAAGAAGCCATAACGATCCAAAAGAAAAGGAACTGGAAAGGATTTTCATCAAAGAAAACCAACTGAAAACTTCTCATCTTAAAATTAAACCGAAAGAAATCAAAGTTTCTGCTGAACCATCTCTAAAGAAAAGTGCATTCTTTGCATCTCAAAGCGAGGTATTCCATGCTATCAATTCAAACAAAACTGTTTATATCTTGCTTTACAAAGAAACTCTGTTCTCTTCATCTGAAATACCATCTACTTTACCAAGTGAAGTTGCATCTTTACTTCAAGAATTTTCTAGCTTGTTTCCTGAAGGAGATTCCCCAGGTTTACCACCTCTAAGAGGCATTGAGCATCAAATAGATTTCATTCCAGGAGCTGTTCTACCAAACAGACCTGCCTATAGAGAAAATCCAGAGGAAACTAAGGAAATCCAAAAACAAGTTGAGGAATTATTGACCCAAGGTAAAGTAAAAGAGAGTATGAGTCCTTGTCCTGTTCATGTTATCATTGTCCCTAAGAAAGATGGAACTTGGAGAATGTGTACTGATTGCAGAGCCATCAATAAGATCACTGTGAAGTATAGATACCCTATTCCTAGGTTGGATGACATGTTGGATATGTTGCATGGGTCTAGATGCTTTAGCAAAGTAGATCTTAAACAAGGTTATTTCCAAGTGAGAATTAGGGAAGTTGATGAATGGAAAACTGCCTTTAAGACTAAATTTGGATTGTACGAATGGTTAGTTATGCCCTTTGGTTTAACCAACGCCCCTGGTACTTTTATGAGGTTAATGAATGAGTTCTTAAGGAAATTCATAGGGAAATTTGTAGTAGTTTACTTTGATGACATTCTTATCTACTCCAAAACCCTATGTGAACATCTGATCCATCTTAGAGCTGTTTTTGTCACCCTACAGAAAGAAAAGTTGTATGCTAATTTCAAGAAGTGTTCCTTCTGTCTGGAGAAGGTTACATTCTTAGGATTTGTGATTAGTGCTGAAGGGATTGAAATGGACCAAGAGAAGGTTAAATCCATAACTGAGTGGCCAACCCCTAAGTCTGCTGGAGATGTTAGGAGTTTTCATGGATTAGCTAGCTTCTATAGACGTTTTGTGAAGGATTTCTCTACCATAGTTGCACCCTTGAATGAGTTAGTCAAGAAAGATGTAAGTTTTGAATGGGGAGAATAACAACAACAAGCCTTTGAGGAACTTAAGAAACGTCTAACTTCTGCACCTATCCTGAGATTGCCCAACTTTGATGAAATGTTTGAAGTTGAATGTGATGACAGTGGAGTTGGCATTGGAGCTGTATTGCACCAAGGTAACAAACCTGTTGCCTACTTTAGTGAGACATTGAAAGGAGCTTCCATGAATTATTCAACCTATGATAAAGAATTGTATGCCCTTGTCCGTTCTTTACAAACTTGGCAACATTATCTGCAACCTAAGGAATTTGTGATTCATACTGATCATGAAAGCCTTAAGTATCTAAAAAGTCAAGGAAAATTGAACAAAAGACATGCCAAATGGGTTGAATTCATTGAGCAATTCCCTTATGTGATCAAGTATAAGCAAGGAAAAGAAAATGTTGTTGCTGATGCATTATCTCGTCGCTATACTTTGATTACTACTCTTTCATGTAACATGTTTGGTTTTGAGTCTATCAAAGAGATGTATCATTCTGATCATGACTTTAGTTCTATCTATCAAGCATGCATTGATTCACCTTTTGCTAAATATTACTTGCATGATGGTTATTTGTTTAAAGAACATAAGTTATGTATACCAATGTGTTCATTAAGAGAGTTGTTGATAAAAGAAGCTCATGGAGGAGGTTTAATGGGTCATTTTGGCTCGTTAAAAACTTTGAAAACACTTAAGGAGCATTTCTTCTGGCCGCATATGAAAGCACATGTTGATAAGGTATGTGACCAATGTATTACTTGCAAACAAGCAAAATCTAGAACACAACCACATGGATTGTACACTCCCTTATCTGTTCCAAGCTCACCTTGGACTGATCTTTCTATGGACTTTGTATTGGGATTGCCTCGATCCAAAACTGGTAAAGATAGCATCTTTGTTGTTGTTGATAGATTTTCCAAAATGGCACATTTCATTGCATGTAAGAAAGTTGATGATGCTATTCATATTGCTGATTTGTTCTTTAAGGAGATTGTTAGATTGCATGGCATGCCACGTACAATTGTTAGTGATAGAGATACAAAGTTTTTAAGTCATTTCTGGCGTGTTTTGTGGAGTAAACTTGGTACTAAATTGTTATTTTCTACAACTGCTCACCCACAAACCGATGGTCAAACTGAAGTTGTTAATAGAACTTTGTCTCAACTGTTACGTGTTGTCATTGAAAAGAATTTAAAGAATTGGGAAGACTGCTTCGCTTATATTGAGTTTGCATACAATAGAGTTGTTCATAGTGGAACATTGCATTCTTCTTTTGAAGTTGTTTATGTCTTTAACCCTTTGTCACCGCTTGATCTTGTTCCCATACCTGTTCATGAACGTGTTAGTTTAGATGGTGAACGAAAAGCAAAACTTGTGAAAGAATTGCATGAAAAGGTTAAGTCACAACTTGAAGCTAAGAATAAAGTGTATGCCAATAGAGCCAACAGGAATTGTAAAGTTGTTATCTTTGAGCCTGGTGATCTTGTTTGGTTACACTTGAGGAAAGAAAGATTCCCTAAGGAAAGGGACTCAAAGTTGAAGCCAAGAGGCGATGGACCGTTCAAAGTATTGAAACGGCTTGGTGATAATGCCTATGTTCTCGATCTTCTTGAAGAAAGGTATGGTCCTATCTCTAAAACTTTTAATGTTGCTGACCTTTCTCCGTTTAGTATTGATTCAGATTCGAGGACGAATCCTTCTCAAGTGGGAGGGAATGATGAGCAACAGCCTAACCTTGTGGATACAAACATTGATGATGACACCTCACTGCCCCACACTGGTCCCATAACAAGGAGTATGGCTAAGAAATTGTTACATTGTGTTGAATCATTTCTTTACATGCATGAAGAGGATGAACCAAGCAAAGATGATGTCCATTGGGTTTATATGATACAAGTTATGATCTAGTTGTATCAAAAGCATGTTGTACATATCTTTAGATGTTCTTTTTAATATTGTTGGTTTGTTAACTTTGTTTTAGGATAGTTTGTGTTGTATTCTTGCCTTGTCTTTCAGGAACACGTTTTTTAGCTTGAAGATGCAATTCAAACCTGAATTTTGTCCAAGCAAAGAGGTGATATTCAAGTAGCTTACAAGCAAGGTGGTGACAAGCATTAATGTCAAATTCAAGATTGTTCTTCACGTTGAAACAAAGAAGAAACAAGGTGCTCACACATTTAACCAATAGGAAGGAGTCTTGCAATTGTCCAAACCAATCACAATCAAGTTAGAACAAGAATGCAAGCTGCTCAACATTTGATCCAATCAAATTCAAAGGAGAAAATAGGCTGGTTCATTGCTGATTGGTTTGATTATTCAAAGCCTAAACTATAACCAATCAAAAGGGAGTTCAACCAAGCTACTCACTACAATATCCAATCAGAATTTTGGCTGAAATCTAGCAAGGAAAAACGGCTGGACTAAGGAATATTTGTTTGAAAATTCAACACCAAATTGCAACCAATCAAAAGGCCATTCCAAAGCAAGCTGCTCCATGTATTATCCAATCAAATTGATGAAGAAAGAAAGCTAGAGACAAGCATGGGGAGCACGTAAAAGACAACCTGAATTCCTGGAACCAAATTGCTCAAACAAGTTTCAAAGCAAGCATGTCATTTTAGTCTAGTACTTTGTACATTAAAACTTGTACTTTTCATCATTTTCGTTTGTTATAAGTAGGTTTAGAACCTGAATGTAAAAGACAACTATTTTCAAACACATTTCAATCAAATATCCTTTAAGGAGTTCTCAACTTATGCTAGTTGAAGTTTAAGACCACTTAACGGTTTTCTTTCAAGTTCCTAGCCTAGAACTTGTTAGTATTTGCTTCATCTTTTGGTTTACAGCATCTTAGGGTCTCAATGAGGTTTTAGATGTGTTGGAATACCAAAGAGGAAGAGGTGTTGGTATAAATTGAGCCAAGAACAAACGGTTACAGTTCAAGGGGTGTCTTTGTGATGTTCTTTGCCATAGCTTTTGTTCAAATCAGTTTGGAATAGGAGACAAAGTCCTTGGCAACGTTTTCTAGCCTTCATTTGGCTCATCAGATTGCATAAACATTGAAGTAAGTTAAGGGATTGTTTTGTACAAACCCTTAGTTTTCTTGATCCGGCCTAAACATCACTTGACTTATATGCTTCTTTGATTCTTAAATAGTACAAGATTGTTGTTTAATCAATTGTCAACTTATAGTAGAAGTAAATATCTTGTCAACTTTATGGTTGGACTTCTTTACTTGCTTTCAATCATGGTTACTTCACAAGAAAGAGAAAATTCACCCCCTTCTACCCCCAGTATACCCCAAGGTCCTGTCACACTTGAAACATTGCAACAAACTATTGCTAGCATGATTCACGCTTTTTGTCACATGAAAAGTGAAATTGAAGATCTTAAAAATAATTCTCGAGCTCCCAAGGGAGAAAGTGCTAGTCAAGGTCGAAGAGAACCTTCAAATGTATCTTTTAACGAAGGAACATCTCTTGTTGGTGAATCTTGGACTGAACAACGTGGAAACATGTCCCACAGAGGATGTGGTAGGATTCGTGGTCTAAATGGTGATCGTAGGAACATTTCATTTGAGGATAGATTTGATGATCTCCTTGAGTATAATGACTGTTATCAGGAAGAGAGGTATTATAACAACAGGTTTGAAAGAAATGAACCCCATGAAGAGGAGTTTATTACAACTAAATTGAATATACCTCCCTTCCAAGGCAAAAGTGACGCTGAAGCATGCTTGCAATGGGAACTTAAGGTAGATCATATGTATTCTTGTACTAATTATTCTGAGTTGGCCAAAGTTCGGTATGCTACTTTTGAGTTTGTAGATTATGCTTTACTTTGGTGGGAACATCTACAAAATGCAAGAAGACGAGCTAGGCAACCTCCTGTTGTCACATGGGCAAAACTCAAGCAAGAGATGAGGAAGAGGTTAATATCACAGTCCTATGAAAGAAGTGTCTACCAAAAGCTGCAACAACTCTCTCAAGGTAACAAATCTGTTGATGAGTATTATAAAGAGTTAGAACATTTGCTTACCAGGACAAACATAGAAGAAGCTGAGGAGGCCACAATGGCAAGGTTCTTAGCTGGCCTTAACAAAGAAATTGCATTCAAAGTGGAACTCACACCATACTCAGATTTGGCTTCTATGGTTCACACTGTTGAGAAAGTGGAAAGGCAACTTAAGGTACGTACCTCTATCCCTTCTTTTCGGCCTAATCCTTCAAACTTTTCCAAGGTACAGCCTAGGACAAGTTTCAGATCTCCACAGAGTCAAGGCCGTGGATTTCAAGGGAAGGCGCCACAAAGCTTTCCAAAACGTCCCACAACAAGCAACTCTCCAATTATGGACAAAGGCAAAGAAAAGGTGGAAGGTACTACTTCTAACACTAGATTCTATGATATTCAATGTTTTAAATGCTTAGGTAAAGGACATTTTGCAAATCAATGCTCCAACCCTAAACGCATCTTGTTCATTGAGGAGTCTAATGAGTACTATTCTGACGAAGAATTGGAGGAGAATGAAGAAGTTGAGAAAACATGTGAGGAAGAGGAAGAAACAGTTGATGAGAGTAATGAATGTGAAAATAAAGAATTCTTAGTTGTAAGACGTGCTTTAAATGTTCAAGTCAAAATGGAAGAACAAGATTTGCAAGAGAGAAAACATTTTTCACATCCATTGCATGGTTAGAGGTAAAATGTGTACACTCATCATTGATTTTGGTTCATGTACAAACGTTGCATGCATTGAAATTGTTAGGAAACTTGATTTACCCTTAATCAATCACCCATATCCTTGTAGACTCACTTGGCTTAATGATTGTGGCAAAGTTAAGGTTAATAAACAAGTCTTGATTCCTTTATCAATCGGTGGGTATTCTGATGAGGTCTTATGTGATGTAGCACCTATGCATTCAAGTCATATCCTGTTAGGTAGGCCATGGCAATATGATAACAAAGTAACATATGATGGCTACTTAAATAGGTATTCCTTTAGGCACCAAAACAAACTATTTAAGCTGCACACTCTACCCCCACAAAAGGTGTTTGAGGATCAAAAGAGAATAACAAAAGTCAAAATGATCCAAAGGAAAAAGAATTGGAAAGAGTCTTCCTTAAAAACATTCGTTCTGACAAAGCTGAATCAAAGCGGAAAGAACTTGTCATTTCTGAGGAAAAGGATAAGAAGAAGAATGCTTTCTTTGCGTCACAAAGTGAGGTGTTCCACTCAATCAATTCCAATAAAACTGTGTACATCTTACTTTACGAAGAAACCTTATTTTCTTCATCTGATTTACCCTCTACTTTGCCCAGTGAAGTCACCTCCCTACTGCAAGAGTTTTCAAATTTGTTCCCTGAAGGAGATCCCAAAGGTTTACCACCTCTAACAGGCATTGAGCATCAAATAGATTTCATTCCAGGAGCTGTCCTACCCAATAGGCCTACTTATAGAGCCAATCCAAAGGAGACTAAGGAGATCCAAAGACAAGTTAAGGAACTCTTAGACCAAGGTAAGGTGAGAGAGAGTATGAGCCCTTGTGCCGTACCTGTGATAGTTGTCCCTAAGAAAGATGGAACTTGGAGGATGTGCACCGAATATAGAGCAATCAATAAGATTACTATGAAGTATAGATACCCTATTCCTAGGTTGGATGATATGTAGGACATGTTACATGGGTCTAGATACTTTACCAAAGTAGATCTTAAACAAGGATACTTCCAAGTAAGAATTAGGGAAGGAGATGAATGGAAAACAGCCTTCAAGACTAAGTTTGGATTATACGAGTGGTTAGTCATTCCCTTTGGCCTAACTAATGCCCCTAGCACCTTTATGAGGTTGATGAATGAGGTCTTGAGGAAATTCATTAGGAAATTTGTGGTAGTATACTTTGATGACATCCTTATCTACTCCAAATCCATTAGTGAACACCTTATCCATTTGAGAACTATGTTTGAAACGTTGCAAAAGGAACAATTATATGCCAACCTTAAGAAGTGTTCATTTTGTCTAGAAAAAGTAGTGTACCTAGGTTTTGTGATTAGTGCTAAAGGGATTGAGATGGACCAAGAGAAGGTCAAGTCTGTCACTGAATGGCCAACACCTAAGTCTGCAGGGGACATTAGGAGTTTTCATGGACCAGCCAGGTTTTATAGGCGTTTTGTCAAGGATTTCTCTACCATTGCTGCACCCCTTAACGAACTGGTTAGGAAAGATGTAAGTTTTAAATGGGGAACCTCACAACAGCAAGCCTTTGATGAACTTAAGAAACGCCTAACCTCAGCACCCATCCTAAGATTGCCAAACTTTGAAGAGACGTTTGAAGTTGAGTGTGATGCCAGCGGGGTTGGCATTGGAGCTGTCCTGAATCAAGCTATGAAACCCGTAGCTTATTTCAGTGAGAAGTTAAGAGGAGCAGCCTTGAACTATTCAACCTATGACAAAGAACTTTTTGCCTTAGTTAGATCTTTACAAACTTGGCAACATTATTTGCAACCTAAGGAATTTGTTATCCACACTGATCATGAAAGTCTTAAGTACCTTAAGGGCCAAGGTAAACTAAACAAAAGGCATGCAAAATGGGTTGAATACATTGAACAATTCCCATATGTAATCAAGTATAAGCAAGGAAAAGACAATATTGTTGCTGATGCTCTATCTCGTCGATATACTTTGATTACTACACTGACTTGTAACATGTTTGGTTTTGAAACTATCAGAGATTTGTATGTCTCTGACCATGACTTTAGTTCTATTTACAAATGATGCGTGGAACTCATGGGCTCCAACAATTCCACCTTCCAAACGTCTTTCACAAAGGGTTAGGCAGAAGGAAGAAGACTTCCCCTTGCTTCCTTAGTGATCAAAAACGTGTGGATTAAGAATGAGCAAGACCAACACTTCAAGATGGTCGTTGATCAGGCAAACCAATACGGCCCTCCTGGACGACACCTTTAGGCAATGGCAACACCTTCAAAATGCTCAAATTTGAAGGATCTTAACCTAGGTTTTTAATGCAAAACCAAGAAAACAAAGTCTATCTTAACCTAGGTTTTTAATGCAAAACCAAGAAAACAAAGTCTCACACAAAGTGAAAGAAATATCAAGAATTCTTATTCATCAAAAGTTGTTTTTACAATCAGCCAAATGGGTCTATTTATAGGCCTTAATGAGTGTGGTGAAGTTAAAGTAACAAAGCAAGTCCTAGTTTCTTTATCAATTGGTGGGTATTTTGCTGAGGTGTTATGTGATGTAGCCCCTATGCAATCAAGTCATATCTTATTAGGTAGACCGTGGTAATTTGACAACAAGGTTACATATGATGGTTACCTGAATAGATATTCCTTTAGGCATAACAACAAATTGTACAAATTAAATGCCTTGCCCCCGCACAAAGTCTTTGAGGATCAACAACGAATGTTAAGAAGCCATAACGATCCAAAAGAAAAGGAACTGGAAAGGATTTTCATCAAAGAAAACCAACTGAAAACTTCTCATCTTAAAATTGAACCGAAAGAAATCAAAGTTTCTGCTGAACCATCTCTAAAGAAAAGTGCATTCTTTGCATCTCAAAGCGAGGTATTCCATGCTATCAATTCAAACAAAACTGTTTATATCTTGCTTTACAAAGAAACTCTGTTCTCTTCATCTGAAATACCATCTACTTTACCAAGTGAAGTTGCATCTTTACTTCAAGAATTTTCTAGCTTGTTTCCTGAAGGAGATTCCCCAGGTTTACCACCTCTAAGAGGCATTGAGCATCAAATAGATTTCATTCCAGGAGCTGTTCTACCAAACAGACCTGCCTATAGAGAAAATCCAGAGGAAACTAAGGAAATCCAAAAACAAGTTGAGGAATTATTGACCCAAGGTAAAGTAAAAGAGAGTATGAGTCCTTGTCCTGTTCATGTTATCATTGTCCCTAAGAAAGATGGAACTTGGAGAATGTGTACTGATTGCAGAGCCATCAATAAGATCACTGTGAAGTATAGATACCCTATTCCTAGGTTGGATGACATGTTGGATATGTTGCATGGGTCTAGATACTTTACCAAAGTAGATCTTAAACAAGGATACTTCCAAGTAAGAATTAGGGAAGGAGATGAATGGAAAACAGCCTTCAAGACTAAGTTTGGATTATACGAGTGGTTAGTCATTCCCTTTGGCCTAACTAATGCCCCTAGCACCTTTATGAGGTTGATGAATGAGGTCTTGAGGAAATTCATTAGGAAATTTGTGGTAGTATACTTTGATGACATCCTTATCTACTCCAAATCCATTAGTGAACACCTTATCCATTTGAGAACTATGTTTGAAACGTTGCAAAAGGAACAATTATATGCCAACCTTAAGAAGTGTTCATTTTGTCTAGAAAAAGTAGTGTACCTAGGTTTTGTGATTAGTGCTAAAGGGATTGAGATGGACCAAGAGAAGGTCAAGTCTGTCACTGAATGGCCAACACCTAAGTCTGCAGGGGACATTAGGAGTTTTCATGGACCAGCCAGGTTTTATAGGCGTTTTGTCAAGGATTTCTCTACCATTGCTGCACCCCTTAACGAACTGGTTAAGAAAGATGTAAGTTTTAAATGGGGAACCTCACAACAGCAAGCCTTTGATGAACTTAAGAAACGCCTAACCTCAGCACCCATCCTAAGATTGCCAAACTTTGAAGAGACGTTTGAAGTTGAGTGTGATGCCAGCGGGGTTGGCATTGAGCTGTCCTGAATCAAGCTATGAAACCCGTAGCTTATTTCAGTGAGAAGTTAAGAGGAGCAGCCTTGAACTATTCAACCTATGACAAAGAACTTTTTGCCTTAGTTAGATCTTTACAAACTTGGCAACATTATTTGCAACCTAAGGAATTTGTTATCCACACTGATCATGAAAGTCTTAAGTACCTTAAGGGCCAAGGTAAACTAAACAAAAGGCATGCAAAATGGGTTGAATACATTGAACAATTCCCATATGTAATCAAGTATAAGCAAGGAAAAGACAATATTGTTGCTGATGCTCTATCTCGTCGATATACTTTGATTACTACACTGACTTGTAACATGTTTGGTTTTGAAACTATCAGAGATTTGTATGTCTCTGACCATGACTTTAGTTCTATTTACAAATGATGCGTGGAACTCATGGGCTCCAACAATTCCACCTTCCAAACGTCTTTCACAAAGGGTTAGGCAGAAGGAAGAAGACTTCCCCTTGCTTCCTTAGTGATAAAAAACGTGTGGATTAAGAATGAGCAAGACCAACACTTCAAGATGGTCGTTGATCAGGCAAACCAATACGGCCCTCCTGGACGACACCTTTAGGCAATGGCAACACCTTCAAAATGCTCAAATTTGAAGGATCTTAACCTAGGTTTTTAATGCAAAACCAAGAAAACAAAGTCTATCTTAACCTAGGTTTTTAATGCAAAACCAAGAAAACAAAGTCTCACACAAAGTGAAAGAAATATCAAGAATTCTTATTCATCAAAAGTTGTTTTTACAATCAGCCAAATGGGTCTATTTATAGGCCTTAATGAGTGTGGTGAAGTTAAAGTAACAAAGCAAGTCCTAGTTTCTTTATCAATTGGTGGGTATTTTGCTGAGGTGTTATGTGATGTAGCCCCTATGCAATCAAGTCATATCTTATTAGGTAGACCGTGGTAATTTGACAACAAGGTTACATATGATGGTTACCTGAATAGATATTCCTTTAGGCATAACAACAAATTGTACAAATTAAATGCCTTGCCCCCGCACAAAGTCTTTGAGGATCAACAACGAATGTTAAGAAGCCATAACGATCCAAAAGAAAAGGAACTGGAAAGGATTTTCATCAAAGAAAACCAACTGAAAACTTCTCATCTTAAAATTGAACCGAAAGAAATCAAAGTTTCTGCTGAACCATCTCTAAAGAAAAGTGCATTCTTTGCATCTCAAAGCGAGGTATTCCATGCTATCAATTCAAACAAAACTGTTTATATCTTGCTTTACAAAGAAACTCTGTTCTCTTCATCTGAAATACCATCTACTTTACCAAGTGAAGTTGCATCTTTACTTCAAGAATTTTCTAGCTTGTTTCCTGAAGGAGATTCCCCAGGTTTACCACCTCTAAGAGGCATTGAGCATCAAATAGATTTCATTCCAGGAGCTGTTCTACCAAACAGACCTGCCTATAGAGCCAATCCAGAGGAAACTAAGGAAATCCAAAAACAAGTTGAGGAATTATTGACCCAAGGTAAAGTAAAAGAGAGTATGAGTCCTTGTCCTGTTCATGTTATCATTGTCCCTAAGAAAGATGGAACTTGGAGAATGTGTACTGATTGCAGAGCCATCAATAAGATCACTGTGAAGTATAGATACCCTATTCCTAGGTTGGATGACATGTTGGATATGTTTCATGGGTCTAGATGCTTTAGCAAAGTAGATCTTAAACAAGGTTATTTCCAAGTGAGAATTAGGAAAGGTGATGAATGGAAAACTGCCTTTAAGACTAAATTTGGATTGTACGAATGGTTAGTTATGACCTTTGGTTTAACCAACGCCCCTGGTACTTTTATGAGGTTAATGAATGAGGTCTTAAGGAAATTCATAGGGAAATTTGTAGTAGTTTACTTTGATGACATTCTTATCTACTCCAAAACCCTAAGTGAACATCTGATCCATCTTAGAGCTGTTTTTGTCACCCTACAGAAAGAAAAGTTGTATGATAATTTCAAGAAGTGTTCCTTCTGTCTGGAGAAGGTTACATTCTTAGGATTTGTGATTAGTGCTGAAGGGATTGAAATGGACCAAGAGAAGGTTAAATCCATAACTGAGTGGCCAACCCCTAAGTCTGCTGGAGATGTTAGGAGTTTTCATGGATTAGCTAGCTTCTATAGACGTTTTGTGAAGGATTTCTCTACCATAGTTGCACCCTTGAATGAGTTAGTCAAGAAAGATGTAAGTTTTGAATGGGGAGAATAACAACAACAAGCCTTTGAGGAACTTAAGAAACGTCTAACTTCTGCACCTATCCTGATATTGCCCAACTTTGATGAAATGTTTGAAGTTGAATGTGATGACAGTGGAGTTGGCATTGGAGCTGTATTGCACCAAGGTAACAAACCTGTTGCCTACTTTAGTGAGGCATTGAAAGGAGCTTCCATGAATTATTCAACCTATGATAAAGAATTGTATGCCCTTGTCCGTTCTTTACAAACTTGGCAACATTATCTGCAACCTAAGGAATTTGTGATTCATACTGATCATGAAAGCCTTAAGTATCTAAAAAGTCAAGGAAAATTGAACAAAAGACATGCCAAATGGGTTGAATTCATTGAGCAATTCCCTTATGTGATCAAGTATAAGCAAGGAAAAGAAAATGTTGTTGCTGATGCATTATCTCGTCGCTATACTTTGATTACTACTCTTTCATGTAACATGTTTGGTTTTGAGTCTATCAAAGAGATGTATCATTCTGATCATGACTTTAGTTCTATCTATCAAGCATGCATTGATTCACCTTTTGCTAAATATTACTTGCATGATGGTTATTTGTTTAAAGAACATAAGTTATGTATACCAATGTGTTCATTAAGAGAGTTGTTGATAAAAGAAGCTCATGGAGGAGGTTTAATGGGTCATTTTGGCTCGTTAAAAACTTTGAAAACACTTAAGGAGCATTTCTTCTAGCCGCATATGAAAGCACATGTTGATAACGTATGTGACCAATGTATTACTTGCAAACAAGCAAAATCTAGAACACAACCACATGGATTGTACACTCCCTTATCTGTTCCAAGCTCACCTTGGACTGATCTTTCTATGGACTTTGTATTGGGATTGCCTCGATCCAAAACTGGTAAAGATAGCATCTTTGTTGTTGTTGATAGATTTTCCAAAATGGCACATTTCATTGCATGTAAGAAAGTTGATGATGCTATTCATATTGCTGATTTGTTCTTTAAGGAGATTGTTAGATTGCATGGCATGCCACGTACAATTGTTAGTGATAGAGATACAAAGTTTCTAAGTCATTTTTGGCGTGTTTTGTGGAGTAAACTTGGTACTAAATTGTTATTTTCTACAACTGCTCACCCACAAACCGATGGTCAAACTGAAGTTGTTAATAGAACTTTGTCTCAACTGTTACGTGCTGTCATTCAAAAGAACTTAAAGAATTGGGAAGACTGCTTAGCTTATATTGAGTTTGCATACAATAGAGTTGTTCATAGTGGAACATTGCATTCTTCTTTTGAAGTTGTTTATGTCTTTAACCCTTTGTCACCGCTTGATCTTGTTCCCATACCTGTTCATGAACGTGTTAGTTTAGATGGTGAACGAAAAGCAAAACTTGTGAAAGAATTGCATGAAAAGGTTAAGTCACAACTTGAAGCTAAGAATAAAGTGTATGCCAATAGAGCCAACAGGAATCGTAAAGTTGTTATCTTTGAGCCTGGTGATCTTGTTTGGTTACACTTGAGGAAAGAAAGATTCCCTAAGGAAAGGGACTCAAAGTTGAAGCCAAGAGGCGATGGACCGTTCAAAGTATTGAAACGGCTTGGTGATAATGCCTATGTTCTCGATCTTCCTGAAGAAAGGTATGGTCCTATCTCTAAAACTTTTAATGTTGCTGACCTTTCTCCGTTTAGTATTGATTCAGATTCAAGGACGAATCCTTTTCAAGTGGGAGGGAATGATGAGCTACAGCCTAACCTTGTGAATACAAACAATGATGATGACACCTCACTGCCCCACACAGGTCCCATGACAAGGAGTATGGCTAAGAAGTTGTTGCATTGTGCTGAATCATTTCTTTATAGGCATGAAGAGGATGAACCAAGCAGAGATGATGTCCATTAGGTTTATATGATACAAGCTTTAATCTAGTTGTATCAAAAACATGTTGTACATATCTTTATTTGTTCTTTTTAATATTGTTGGTCGGTTAAACTTGTTTTTGGTAGTTTGTGTTGTATTATTGCCTTGTCTTTAAGGTACACGTACTTAGCTTGAAAATGCAATTAGAACCTGAATTTTTGTTCAACCAAGGAGGTGATAAGCAAGTAGCTTACAAGCAAGGAGGTGACAAGCACTCATGTCAAATTCAGAATTGTTCTTCACGCAAACATGGATGTATAAGCTGCTCAAAGCTTGAACCAATTGGAAGAAGTCTTGCAAATGTTCAAACCAATCAAAAACAAGTTGAAGACAAGCAAGCAAGCTGCACAAAAATTGATCCAATCAAACTCCTTGAAGAGGACGGCTGGTTAAGGCTTAATTCCTTTGAAAATTCAAAGCCAAACTTACAACCAATCAAAGGCAATTCAAAGCAAGCTGCTCAAAGTATTATCCAATCAAAATTGATCAAGAAAGAAGGCTGAAAACAACCAAGAATGCACGGCAAAGCAACCAGCTTTCTTGGAACCAAAATTGTTCAAAAGCAAGCATGTTCTTTTTAGACTTGTACTTTGTATTTTAAACCTTGTACCCTTTGTAATTTTCGTTTGTTATAAGTAGGTTAGGAACCTGAATGTACAAACAACCAGATTATCAAACACATTTCAATCAAAACTTCCTTTAAGGAATTCTCAACTTTTCTAGTTGAAGCTTAAGCCACTAACGGTTTCTTTCAAGTTCAAAGCCTAGAACTTGTTAGTATTTACTTCGTTTTTGGTTTACAGCATCTTAGGGTCTCAATGAGGTTTTAGATATGTTGGAATGCCAAAGAGGAACATGTGTTGGTATAAATTGAGCCAAGAACAAACGGTTACAGTTCAAGGGGTGTCATTGTGATGTTCTTTGCCATAGCCGAGGTTCAAATCAGTTTGGAGTAGAAGACAAAGTCTTGGAACATTTTTCTAGCCTTTATTTGGCTTATCATTCTAGGTGTGATGCACAAACACTCAGCTATTGTAGGACCTTTCTTCAACTCAATAAACCAACTGGAACCAAGAAGGAAGGTGCAAAACATTCATGGAACACCAAACACTTCAACCTGTCCAGATTTCAGCCAAGTAGATGAACTCTTCAGCAAATGACTTCAACTTGAGTGAGAAAGCCTTAAACCCTCTCAAACAATATCCATACCAAGCATATGAAGTGATACAATCAAGAATTAGTTCAGGTTTCTTGAAGGGAATCAAAGATTCAAGTTAAAAACTGAAAACAGTTTTTTTTGGAGCAAAGTCGCTGTTTTTTGTATTCTGAAAATCTAAGTCTTACCAACGTTTTTTCTACCTTAAATATGCTAAGCTAAACTTCTAATGAAGATACATATGTACATGGTCCAATAGGAGCAAAGAAGGAAATTTAGACAAGCTAAAAACAAGGAAAATGATTGTTCTTGGAAAGTGATTCTCGACAGAAATACTCCTTTTTGTTGCAAGTTGATTTTGTCTTTGATTTTTGATTGGAACAGCTTGACCTTGCTTTGGAATATTATATAGGACGTCTTTGATGAGTTGGAGTGGCCCCTTGCAGCTGATTGGTTGAAAAGGCCGCTTGAAAAGTCAAGAAACTGAAATCTGTCCAGTTTTTAGCAGTTTTCTGTTTTGAATTATAACATAACCTTCCAGTCCGAATTAGCTCTTCCACTTCAAATACGAATTGTAGATCCTTCTCTGTAGATGTGTTTAGACACCAGAATGATGCCGTTTGTATCTGGTATGAGTGAGTTATGCCCGTTTGAAGTTGACCTGCTTGCAGATGTGGACCTTTGGAAGCAGTGACTAAGCAGCCAGCTTGTTGTAACGATTGTGTAGCTTGACACAGACCTTTTTTGGGAAAGTGTTGAACATAAAAATTGTCGCTTATCCTCTTAGCTTTCACCTCCAACTAGAATCACATCAATTGAAGTTGTGGTTGATGAGTTATGGCTGAAATACTAAGAAGGTGTCATCCTACAAGCTTGCCCTTTCAACTCAACTTGGTGTTTGAACGTTTGGCCTTTGTTCAATCATTCTTCCTTGACCTAAAAACAACTCAAACACACACCAAACAACACATGCAACATAATAGGACATGTCTTGGTTAGTTTACAACAATTTATAAATGAAAGGAAGCTAAGCACTCAACAATATGAACAATACACACAAGACTAACTAACATATTACAACATGATTCAAAAACTAAGTTAAAGCTTGTAGCAAATGGATCCAATGTAAGCTATCTTGACTTGTCTCATCCTCAACATTCTTGTAAAGGAAGGTTCCAACTTCATGCATCAATTTCTTGGCCATGCTTCTTGTTATAGGGCCTTTGTCTTGCATTGGCGTACCTCTCGCTGCGGTTGGTTCTTCTTGGCTTGGCTGGGGCTCATTATTCCCCCCCTCTTGAAAAGGATTCGACCTCGAATCTGGATCAACACTAAATGGAGTAAGGTCAGAAACATTAAAAGTTTTAGAGACAACCATACATTTCTTCAGGGATGTCAAGGACGTATGCGTTATCTCCAAGTCTTTGGACAACTTTGAATGGTCCATCGCCTCTTGGCATCAACTTTGATTTCCTTTCCTTAGAAAACCTTTCCTTCCTTAAGTGTAACCAAACGAGATCTCCAGGTTCAAATATAACAGCCTTACGGTTCTTTTTAGCTCTTTTGGCATACACTTTGTTTTTAGCTTCAAGTTGTGACTTAACCTTTTCATGCAAATCTTTGACAAGTTTAGCCTTACCTTCTCCATCAAGACTAACACGTTCATGAATGGAAATGGGGACTAAGTCAAGTGGGGATAAAGGGTTAAAGCCATAAACAACTTCAAAAGGAAAATGCAAAGTACCACTATGAACATTCCTATTGTATGCAAACTCAATGAAAGCTAAACAATCTTCCCAATTCTTTAAGTTCTTTTGAATTATGACACGCAACAATTGTGACAAACTTCTATTGACTACTTCCGTTTGTCCATCAGTTTGTGAGTGAGCAGTTGTCGAGAAAAGAAGTTTAGTACCAAGTCTACTCCACAGAACACACCAGAAGTGGCTTAAAACTTTGTATCTCTATCGCTTACAATGGTACAGGGCATGCCATGCAATCTTACAATCTCCTTAAAGAATAGGTCAGAAACATGTGTAGCATTATCCACCTTCTTGCACGCAATAAAATGTGCCATCTTAGAAAATCTATCGACAACAACAAAGATGCTATCCTTACCAGTCTTAGACCTAGGCAATCCTAACACAAAGTCCATTGAAAGATCAATCAAAGGTGAATTTGGAACAGGTAAAGGAGTGTACAATCCATGAAGTTGTGTTCTAGACTTAGCTTGCTTGCAAGTAATACAACCAGCACATACCTTTTCAACATTCACGCGCATGTGTGGCCAGAAGAAATGCTCCTTAAGCATCTCTTACGTCTTGAACGAGCCAAAATGACCCATCAAGCCTCCTCCATGAGCTTCCTTGATCAGAAGTTCCCTTATTAAACACATTGGTATACACAACTTTTGTTCCTTAAACAAGAATCCTTCATGCAGATAGAACTTACCAAAAGGGGATTCAAGACATGCTTTGTTGATGCGTGCAACTCGTGGGCTCTAACGATTCCACCTTCCAAACGTCCTTCACAAAAGGTTAGGCACAAGGAAGAAGACTTCCCCTTGCTTCCTTAGTGATCAAGAACGTGTGGATTAAGAATGAGCAAGACCAACACTTCAAGATGGTCGTTGATCAGGCAAACCAATACGGCTCTCCTGGACGGCACCTTTAGGCAATGGCAACACCTTCAAAATGCTCAACTTTGAAGGATCTTAACCTAGGTTTTTAATGTGAAACCAAGAAAACAAAGTCTATCTTAACCTAGGTTTTTAATGCAAAACCAAGAAAACAAAGTCTCACACAAAGTGAAAGAAATATCAAGAATTCTTATTCATCAAAAGTTGTTTTTACAATCAGCCAAAGGGGTCTATTTATAGGCCTTAAAATCGTCCCCCTTCAGCCTTGAAATGGCTAGAAACAATTCAAATAAAGCTAACTAACAAATGTTTACATTTGAAATTTGCTTGAATTTCAAAACTAAGATAATTCTAGCTAAAACTTGAAATGCTTGCAAGATGTTATTCCCTCTATGTTCAGACGAGTATGAGGACCAAATGGTGTCTTGGAGAAGCTGATTTGATGAGTGGGATGAGGCCTGAAATTGAATTCAAAAGTTAGTTGAATTTGAATTCAAGTTGAGTTTGAATTTGAGCTTGCTTTGAACTTGGTTCTTGGATATCTTTTCGTTTGCTCCAGCCGTGTATAACAAGTCCAAGAAGGTCTTGAAATCTGAATTTGATGATGATAATATGGCTGGAGTTGAATTTAAAAGATGGTTGAAGTTCTAATTCAAATTGAGTTTGAATTTGAATTCAAACTTGGATTCTATTTGAATTGGATTTTATCTCCTTCTTTTCTCTTCAAAAATGGCGTGTGGATATATGCCTAGTTGGCTGAATTCATCTTGAATATTAAGGGTCGATCTGGTTGGAACTTAAATTCAAATCAAGGTTGAGTTCAAATTCAAGTTTGGCTTTGAATTTAAATTCACTTGATCATCATCCTTTTTCTTGCAAGATGGCCGGCCCCCTTGTGGATAATGGAGATGATTTTGATTTCAATTTGATCAAGAGATTCAATCTTGGACACCTTTGAGTTTGTCTTGGTGGAGACAGACATTCTCTTCCAGACAACATTCCTTTGGTCTCCTTTTTTGAAACACCCGGCTATCTTCCTCAATTTGGCCCTTCATTTTATTTGGATCTTCCATGCACATAATCTTCCTACAAAGCAAACACATAAAACAAAGATCACAAGAAAACAAGATAAACTTCAAGACAAAGAGGTACACACACACGTTTGCACTCAAGGTGAAGGTTCAATGAAATGAACCCAAGGGATCTTAGGTTCATCTTGAACATGCTTGTACAAGAAGGTGGCAACTTGATGACAAAGTTCTCTTGCCCTCCTTCTTGTCATAGGACCCTTGACCTCTTGACGGGGCCCTTGATCCTCATCGGACCCTTGATCCTTATCAATAAAATCCCTTGGGTTCATTTCATTGAACCTTCACCTTGAGTGCAAACGTGTGTGTGTACCTCTTTGTCTTGAAGTTTATCTTGTTTTCTTGTGATCTTTGTTTTATGTGTTTGCTTTGTAGGAAGATTAGGTGCATGGAAGATCCAAATAAAATGAAGGGCCAAATTGAGGAAGATAGCCGTGTGTTTCAAAAAAGGAGACCAAAGGAATGTTGTCTTGAAGAGAATGTTTGTCTCCACCAAGACAAACTCAAAGGTGTGCAAGATTGAATCTCTTGATCAAATTGAAATCAAAATCATCTCCATTATCCACAAGGGGGCCGGCCATCTTGCAAGAAAAAGGATGATAATCAAGTGAATTTAAATTCAAAGCCAAACTTGAATTTGAACTCAACCTTGATTTGAATTTAAGTTCCAACCAGATTGAGCCTTAAAATTCAAGATGAATTCAGCCAACTAGGCATATATCCACACGCCATTTTTGAAGAGAAAAGAAGGAGATAAAATCCAATTCAAATTGAATCCAAGTTTGAATTCAAATTCAAACTCAATTTGAATTCAAACTTCAACCATCTTTTGAATTCAACTCCAGCCATATTATCATCATCAAATTCAGATTTCAAGACCTTCTTGGACTTGTTATACACGGCTGGAGCAAAGGAAAAGATATCCAAGAACCAAGTTCAAAGCAAGCTCAAATTCAAACTCAACTTGAATTCAAATTCAACTAACTTTTGAATTCAATTTCAGGCCTCATCCCACTCATCAAATCAGCTTCTCCAAGACACCATTTGGTCCTCATACACGGCTGAACATAGAGGGAATAACATCTTGCAAGCATTTCAAGTTTTAGCTAGAATTATCTTAGTTTTGAAATTCAAGCAAATTTCAAATTTAAACATTTGTTAGTTAGCTTTATTTGAATTGTTTCTAGCCATTTCAAGGCTGAAGGGGGACGATTTTAAGGCCTATAAATAGACCCATTTGGCTGATTGTAAAAACAACTTTTGATGAATAAGAATTCTTGATATTTCTTTCACTTTGTGTGAGACTTTGTTTTCTTGGTTTTGCATTAAAAACCTAGGTTAAGATAGACTTTGTTTTCTTGGTTTTGCATTAAAAACCTAGGTTAAGATCCTTCAAAGTTGAGCATTTTGAAGGTGTTGCCATTGCCTAAAGGTGCCGTCCAGGAGGGCCGTATTGGTTTGCCTGATCAACGACCATCTTGAAGTGTTGGTCTTGCTCATTCTTAATCCACACGTTTTTTGATCACTAAGGAAGCAAGGGGAAGTCTTTTTCCTTGTGCCTAACCCTTTGTGAAGGACGTTTGGAAGGTGGAATCGTTGTAGCCCACGAGTTGCACGCATCAAATTGGTATCAGAGCCCGGGTTACTCTATTCCACCATCTATCATTTCCTTTCGTTTGAGTTTAGTGATTTCAATTTCAGTTGAGTCCTTCTTCTACCCCTCACTCTATACGCCATTGTCTTGCATTTCATACAAACAAACAAAAAAAACGTCCAACTCATATGCTTTGAGTCCTTGCATATTGCTGCATTTTGCTTTTCATCATTCAAGTGTCATTTCCTTTATTTCCTTTTCGCATCACAATCTGATTTTGAGTCGTTCAAACTTGAACAAATTAGGGTTTGTCGCATTTTAGGTTACATTCAGCCTTTTTTTAAATATTCCAACCATCAGCCTATAAACCTCGGTTTCAAATCATCTTGTTGCTACCGAAGCTTTTAGTTGGTGATGATTGTATGCATCTTATAATTCGCATTGTGATTGATTTCATGCTTTAAGACAAGTAGTCATACGTGTGTTTGCCTTCACGAACCATCTTCAACAACAAAACCTTAATTCTACCCCACACACCCACGGTCCAACCAGCCCCACCCCAACCCAACCCTAAAACTCACCAACCTGATCCCAAATAACCCTATTTACACCCCAAACAAAAAGCCCCAAACCAACTTTACCAAATACAATCAGATTCTAAAGATCCCAACTCATTCAAATAAACCCTAACCCTAGAATTTGAATTTTGTTCAAATTCTGCCCTAAACCAACCATTATCCAAATTGACCATACCAATCATCAATTACCAACCCAAATAGTCCATTTACAACGCCCATTCCGTTCCTACAACCCCATTCCGTAAATTCCCAAAACGTTCAAAAAAAACCCTAACCCTAACCCCATTCGGCCTTACCCAATTTCCCTCACTTTCCAAGGTTATTTTGTTGCAAGTCCAAGTTACAAATTGCATTTTAAATACATTGCACTATTCTGTCCAAAAACGCAAGTGCCAAGTGCAAAACGCGTGAAATTTCAATTCTGCCCTTAGTAAAAAAAAAGAGAATCTGAACCTTGCTCAATTGAAATAGCAAGGAAGAAAAAGAAAAACAAAAGAACAAAAGAAGAAAAAGGGCAAAACGTTTGTGCATTGCGTGGAAAATTTTTTGGTACGATTTGCAAACCTTGGATACCATATTCCTTTTACCCCACATTGCCGTTCCATATACCCTATTCTCCATCTCCTGATCTTCTTGAACCAATCACACATTTGGTTGCTCGATTGTTGCATGACTTGAACCATTTTGTGGATAATAAGTGCATAGAATCAAAATTAACTAAAGATTGCCCACGACAACCCTTAGTTCATCTTTGGTTCAGCCTTATACATCAACTTTGGTTGCTTATTTTCTTTGAATCTTAGTAGAAAGTTCAAGTTTGTGTTCATTTCAATTGATTCTACTTTGATACTAATTGGTGCAACTTGAACGCAAAGAGGAAGAAACAAGTGGAGAACATTGTGATTTGAAGAAGCCTTGGCAATACACTTCCTTATTGATCACTTTGAGCATTCTTAACTTCAGGTTATCCAAGAACCAAAGTAGTAAGAGAGTGGAAAGAATCGAAAGCGGAGTGTTCATAGTTTGTTTTGTTTTTACTAATCCCTTAACGTTTGTTTGTCTTTGTGTTAGTTTGCTTCTTTCTTTTTCCTTTTTTTGTCTTCGTTCAATTCCTTAGGTACAATGGAGAGCAGCAATCATTCCGCATCTAGCAAGTCAAAAGAGGCCGAAACTGTTGACAACACGTAACAACAAATGCTTGAGATGCTTAAGAAACTCATGCATGACAATGAGGTAATTAAGCATCGCTTGGAAGACGTGGAGCGCAGCTACAAAACGAGTGATGGCCAAGGTGCAAGCAGGGTCGTTCCCCTATCACAACCAAGGCGCCATCCCCCAGAAGAAGTTGAGGATGACAACCTAAGACCACCACACACCGAAGCAAAAAGGTTTGTTCCTCCTACACAACCAAGAAGGTACGCTTTAAGAAGGTACAATGATGATTACATTCCCTTTGAGCATGATGATTACGACTTTGATGACCACCCTCCCCGTGGTTACCAAAGACGCCAAAATCCCCTTTTCCCGCAAGATGACGATTTTCTCAAAACCAAAATAAATATTCCCACGTTTTATGGTAAAAGTAATGCGGAGGAATATTTAGAATGGGAAACGAAAGTGGATTTAATCTTTTCTTGTACCAATTATAGTAAATTGCAAAAAGTGAGATACGCTTCTATTGAGTTTTCTGGTTATGCACTTAATTGGTGGACGAATTTGTGTCAAAATAGAACTAAGACGAGACAACCCCCAATTGCCACTTGGGAAAAAATGAAGTTTGAAATGCGACAATGTTTTATTCCAAACAATTATGAGAGTTCTATTTTCATGAGTTTGCATAATTTACAACAAGGTTCCAAAAGTGTAGACGAGTATTATAAAGAGTTGGAAATTTTGTTGGAAAGGTCTAACTTGCAGGAACCTGAAGAAGCCACCAAGGCTCGATTCTTACATGGTTTAAACAGGGAGATTGCGCAAAGGGTTGACCTTCAACCTTATCTCGACCTCACAACCATGGTCCATATGGATGAAAAGATTGAAACACAATTAAAGGTACGTAATTCCTCTAATTTCAATTCCAATTATCGTACTAATCAGTCTTCGTCAAGGTTTTCCAACAAGCCTTCAGGAACGGGAGGTTCACGGCCTATAGGCGGCCAATCATGTGACCAAGGTGCGTCACAACGAATGGACAATCGTGTGCAATCCACACAAAGGAGAGATGAACGCACCCAACAAAAGGCTCCTACCGGAAATTCTTCTGATCCCTCAAACAGGTTTCGAGACATTAAATGTTATAAGTGCCAAGGACGTGGTCAGATAGGAAAAGAGTGTCCTAATGCAAAACGAATCATGTTAATTGAGGAGACAAACGAATATGTGTCTGAGTCCGAGCATGAAAACGAGTCCGAGCATGATAATGAAATTGAACCAGAAGAGGATCTAGGTGCACTAGATGATTTTGACACTAATGAGTTTCTTGTTGTGTGTCGCGCTTTAAATGCATATCTGAAATTAGATGATCACGAACAACATCGAGAAAACATTTTCCATATTCATTGCATGATAAATGGTAAAGTGTGCACCATGATCATTGATTCCGGTTCTTGTGCGAATGTGGCTAGCATCGAATTAGTAAGAAAACTGAATTTGACTATGACTAATCATATGCATCCTTACAAACTTGCATGGCTAAATGACTGCGGTGAAGTTAGCGTAAGTAAACAAGTTTTGATTTCTCTTAGCATTGGTAGTTACAAAGATGATGTTTTATGTGATGTCGCACCAATGCATGCTAGTCATATCTTACTTGGTAGGCCATGGCAATTTGATCGACATGTGACATATGATGGTTATTTGAATCGTTATTCTTTCAAATTGAATGGCGAATTGTACAAACTGCATGCACTTCCACCACACAAAGTCCACGAGGATCACCAACGCATGTCCAAGTCTAGAGCCGATCCTAAGAAAAAGGAATCCGAGAGAAAATTCATGGAGTGTATGAAAAGTGAGAACAAAAAACACGAGAGCAAGGGAAAAGAGGTAGTGCCCCTAAGTGTCAACGAGTCCAAAAAGAAGTGTGGGTATTTCGCAAAGAAAAGAGAGGTCACACGCGCACTTTATAACAACCAAACTGTCCTCATCATCATCCCAAAGTCGTGTCACCTTGCCCTTGAAGAACTCCCACCAAACTTACCTACCTCAGTTGCGTCCCTTATCCAAGAATATGAAGTTCTATTTCCCTCCAAACCCCCATCCGGATTACCACCCATTAGAGGAATAGAACACCAAATCGACTTTGTCCCAGGAGCCGTGCTACCCAATCGCCCAGCCTATCGAGCCAACCCTGACGAAACCAAAGAAATCCAAAGGCAAGTAGAGGAGCTCCTAGCGACTGGACAAGTCCGAGAGAGCCTAAGCCCATCTGCCGTCCAGTCATTTTAGTACCCAAAAAGGATGGAACGTGGAGAATGTGTATCGATTGCCGAGCCATAAACAAAATTACCATCAAGTATAGGTACCACATACCTAGGCTAGACGATATGTTGGACATGTTGCACGGATCTAAATTCTTCACCAAAATCGACCTTAATCAAGGGTACTTCCAGGTACGCATTAGAGAAGGGGACGAATGGAAGACTGCATTCAAAACCAAGTTTGGGCTCTATGAGTGGTTAGTGATGCCCTTCGGGCTCACCAACGCCCCTAGCACCTTTATGAGGCTAATGAATGAAGTCTTACGCGCGTTCATAGGACGATTTGTCGTTGTCTATTTTGATGATATCCTAATCTATTCCCAAACCATAGAAGATCATCTTGACCACATTAGAGCCGTTTTTGAAAAGCTTAAGCAAGAACAACTTTACGCCAACTTTAAGAAATGCTCCTTTTGTTTAGAACGCGTAGTTTTTCTAGGCTTTGTCATTTCGGCTGATGGAGTAGAAATGGATGAGGAAAAGTTTAGGTCAATTGTGGAGTGGCCTATACCTAAGAATGTAGGGGAAGTTCGCAGTTTTCATGGATTAGCAAGTTTTTATCGACGCTTTGTCAAAGATTTTTCTTCCATAGCTGCACCCCTAAACGAAATTATGAAAAACGATGTGCCTTTTAGGTGGGAAGAGCCACAACAACTGGCATTTGATGAACTTAAACGTAGGCTGACCACTGCACCCATACTTAAGCTACCAAATTTTGACGAGACCTTTGAGATCGAGTGTGATGCAAGTGGAGTGGGTATAGGCGCACGCAGTTTTGGCCCAAAGTAAGAAACCCATAGCCTACTTTAGTGAGAAGTTGAAAGCAGCAGCATTGAATTACTCCACCTATGATAAGGAACTTTATGCCCTTGTGAGATCCCTACAAACTTGGCAACACTATCTTCAACCTAAAGAGTTTGTGATCCACACTGACCACGAAAGCGTTAAGTATCTTAAAGGGCAGGGAAAGTTGAACAAAAGACATGCCAAATGGGTCGAGTTCATAGAACTATTCCCTTACGTGATTAAGTACAAACAAGGAAAGGATAATATAGTTGCTGATGCCCTCTCTAGGAGATACACGTTAGTGACTACATTATCTTCACGCTTCTTAGGATTCGAATCACTTAAGGAATTGTACCCCAATGACCATGACTTTGGCACATTTTCGAGGCATATAAAGAAGCACCATTTGGGAAATTTTACATACATGAGGGTTATCTTTTCAAAGAACAAAAATTGTGCGTTCCCCAATCATCCCTACGAGAAGCATTGACTAGAGAAGCCCATGGGGGAGGTTTAATGGGTCATTTCGAAGTGTTCAAAACCCTTGAGACTCTTAAGGAACATTTCTATTGGCCCCACATGCGAGTAGACATCGAGAGGTTGTGTGGTATTTGCATCACCTGCAAACAAGCCAAATCCAAGTCCCAACCACATGGCCTTTACACGCCTTTACCCGTCCCTGATGCTCCTTGGATTGACATTTCCATGGATTTTGTGTTAGGACTTCTTAGGTCTCGGGGAGGACGCGATAGCATTTATGTTGTGGTTGATCGATTTTCAAAAATGGCACATTTCATTGCATGTCGAAAAGTTGATGATGCCACACATGTTGCTGATTTATTCTTCAAAGAAATTGTTAGATTGCATGGCATGCCACGTACAATTGTAAGTGATAGAGATACAAAATTTTTGAGTCATTTCTGGCGTGTTTTGTGGGCTAAACTTGGTACACAATTGTTGTTTTCAACCACCGCACACCCACAAACGGATGGACAAACTGAAGCCGTTAATCGTTCTCTTTCTCAACTTTTGCGTGCCATTTTGCAAAAACACATTAAACATTGGGAAGATTGTTTACCATATATCGAAATTGCATATAATAGGAGTGTCCATCACGGTACTTTGCATAGTCCATTTGAAATCGTGTATGGCTTTAATCCCTTGTCTCCCATCGATTTGATTCCTATTTCCGTGCATGAACGTTCTAGTCTTGATGGTAAACAAAAAGCGTAAAAGATAAAGAAACTGTATGAACAAGTTAAAACACAACTTGAAAAGAAAAACAAAGCTTATGAAAGACGAGCTAACAAACATCGGAAACGAGTTGTGTTTAAACCTGGAGATTTAGTATGGTTACATTTGCGCAAAGAAAGATTTCCCAATGAGAGAAAGTCCAAACTGTTGCCTCGCGGAGACGGACATTTCAAAGTTTTGAAACGAATAGGTGACAAGGCATACATACTTGATCTTTCCGAAAGGTATGATTCAATTTCACCTACTTTTAATGTTGCTGTCCTCACCCCTTTCACCGATGACCTTTTTGATTCGAGGACGAATCCTTTTGAGGAGGGGGGATTGATGAGGATCAAGGGTCCGATGAGGATCAAGAGCCCCGTCAAGAGGTCAAGCGTCCTATGACAAGAAAGAGGGCAAGAGAACTTTGTCATCAAGTTGCCACCTTCTTGTACAAGCATGTTCAAGATGAACCTAAGATCCCTTGGGTTCATTTCATTGAACCTTCACCTTGAGTGCAAACGTGTGTGTGTACCTCTTTGTCTTGAAGTTTATTTTGTTTTCTTGTGATCTTTGTTTTATGTGTTTGCTTTGTAGGAAGATTAGGTGCATGGAAGATCCAAATAAAATGAAGGGCCAAATTTAGGAAGATAGCCGTGTGTTTCAAAAAAGGAGACCAAAGGAATGTTGTCTTGAAGAGAATGTTTGTCTCCACCAAGACAAACTCAAAGGTGTCCAAGATTGAATCTCTTGATCTAATTGAAATCAAAATCATCTCCATTATCCACAAGGGGGCCGGCCATCTTGCAAGAAAAAGGATGATGATCAAGTGAATTTAAATTCAAAGCCAAACTTGAATTTGAACTCAACCTTGATTTGAATTTAAGTTCCAACCAGATTGAGCCTTAAAATTCAAGATGAATTCATCCAACTAGGCATATATCCACACGCCATTTTTGAAGAGAAAAGAAGGAGATAAAATCCAATTCAAATTGAATCCAAGTTTGAATTCAAATTCAAACTCAATTTGAATTCAAACTTCAACCATCTTTTGAATTCAACTCCAGCCATATTATCATCATCAAATTCAGATTTCAAGACCTTCTTGGACTTGTTATACACGGCTGGAGCAAAGGAAAAGATATCCAAGAACCAAGTTCAAAGCAAGCTCAAATTCAAACTCAACTTGAATTCAAATTCAACTAACTTTTGAATTCAATTTCAGGCCTCATCCCACTCATCAAATCAGCTTCTCCAAGACACCATTTGGTCCTCATACACGGCTGAACATAGAGGGAATAACATCTTGCAAGCATTTCAAGTTTTAGCTAGAATTATCTTAGTTTTGAAATTCAAGCAAATTTCAAATTTAAACATTTGTTAGTTAGCTTTATTTGAATTGTTTCTAGCCATTTCAAGGCTGAAGGGGGACGATTTTAAGGCCTATAAATAGACCCATTTGGCTGATTGTAAAAACAACTTTTGATGAATAAGAATTCTTGATATTTCTTTCACTTTGTGTGAGACTTTGTTTTCTTGGTTTTGCATTAAAAACCTAGGTTAAGATAGACTTTGTTTTCTTGGTTTTGCATTAAAAACCTAGGTTAAGATCCTTCAAATTTGAGCATTTTGAAGGTGTTGCCATTGCCTAAAGGTGTCGTCCAGGAGGGCCGTATTGGTTTGCCTGATCAACGACCATCTTGAAGTGTTGGTCTTGCTCATTCTTAATCCACACGTTTTTGATCACTAAGGAAGCAAGGGGAAGTCTTCTTCCTTCTGCCTAACCCTTTGTGAAAGACGTGTGGAAGGTGGAATTGTTGGAGCCCATGAGTTCCACGCATCATTTGTAAATAGAACTAAAGTCATGGTCAGAGACATACAAATCTCTGATAGTTTCAAAACCAAACATGTTACAAGTCAGTGTAGTAATCAAAGTATATCGACGAGATAGAGCATCAGCAACAATATTGTCTTTTCCTTGCTTATACTTGATTACATATGGGAATTGTTCAATGTATTCAACCCATTTTGCATGCCTTTTGTTTAGTTTACCTTGGCCCTTAAGGTACTTAAGACTTTCATGATCAGTGTGGATAACAAATTCCTTAGGTTGCAAATAATGTTGCCAGGTTTGTAAAGATCTAACTAAGGCAAAAAGTTCTTTGTCATAGGTTGAATAGTTCAAGGCTGCTCCTCTTAACTTCTCACTGAAATAAGCTACGGGTTTCATAGCTTGATTCAGGACAGCTCCAATGCCAACCCCGCTGGCATCACACTCAACTTCAAACGTCTCTTCAAAGTTTGGCAATCTTAGGATGGGTGCTGAGGTTAGGCGTTTCTTAAGTTCATCAAAGGCTTGTTGTTGTGAGGTTCCCCATTTAAAACTTACATCTTTCTTAACCAGTTCGTTAAGGGGTGCAGCAATGGTAGAGAAATCCTTGACAAAACGCCTATAAAACCTGGCTGGTCCATGAAAACTCCTAATGTCCCCTACAGACTTAGGTTTTGGCCATTCAGTGACGGACTTGACCTTCTCTTGGTCCATCTCAATCCCTTTAGCACTAATCACAAAACCTAGGTACACTACTTTTTCTAGACAAAATGAACACTTCTTAAGGTTGGCATATAATTGTTCCTTTTGCAACGTTTCAAACATAGTTCTCAAATGGATAAGGTGTTCACTAATGGATTTGGAGTAGATAAAGATGTCATCAAAGTATACTACCACAAATTTCCTAATGAATTTCCTCAAGACCTCATTCATCAACCTCATAAAGGTGCTAGGGGCATTAGTTAGGCCAAAGGGAATGACTAACCACTCGTATAATCCAAACTTAGTCTTGAAGGCTGTTTTCCATTCATCTCCTTCCCTAATTCTTACTTGGAAGTATCCTTGTTTAAGATCTACTTTGGTAAAGTATCTAGACCCATGTAACATGTCCAACATATCATCCAACCTAGGAATAGGGTATCTATACTTCATAGTAATCTTATTGATTGCTCTATATTCGGTGCACATCCTCCAAGTTCCATCTTTCTTAGGGACAACTATCACAGGTACGACACAAGGGCTCATACTCTCTCTCACCTTACCTTGGTCTAAGAGTTCCTTAACTTGTCTTTGGATCTCCTTAGTCTCCTTTGGATTGGCTCTATAAGTAGGCCTATTGGGTAGGACAGCTCCTGGAATGAAATCTATTTGATGCTCAATGCCTGTTAGAGGTGGTAAACCTTTGGGATCTCCTTTAGGGAAAAAATTTGAAAACTCTTGCAGTAGGGAGGTGACTTCACTGGGCAAAGTAGAGGGTAAATCAGATGAAGAAAATAAGGTTTCTTCGTAAAGTAAGATGTACACAGTTTTATTGGAATTGATTGAGTGGAACACCTCACTTTGTGACGCAAAGAAAGCATTCTTCTTCTTATCCTTTTCCTCAGAAATGACAAGTTCTTTCCGCTTTGATTCAGCTTTGTCAGAACGAATGTTTTTAAGGAAGACTCTTTTCAATTCTTTTTCCTTTGGATCATTTTGACTTTTGTTATTCTCTTTTGATCCTCAAACACCTTTTGTGGGGGTAGAGTGTGCAGCTTAAATAGTTTGTTTTGGTGCCTAAAGGAATACCTATTTAAGTAGCCATCATATGTTACTTTGTTATCATATTGCCATGGCCTACCTAACAGGATATGACTTGAATGCATAGGTGCTACATCACATAAGACCTCATCAGAATACCCACCGATTGATAAAGGAATCAAGACTTGTTTATTAACCTTAACTTTGCCACAATCATTAAGCCAAGTGAGTCTACAAGGATATGGGTGATTGATTAAGGGTAAATCAAGTTTCCTAACAATTTCAATGCATGCAACGTTTGTACATGAACCAAAATCAATGATGAGTGTACACATTTTACCTCTAACCATGCAATGGATGTGAAAAATGTTTTCTCTCTTGCAAATCTTGTTCTTCCATTTTGACTTGAACATTTAAAGCACGTCTTACAACTAAGAATTCTTTATTTTCACATTCATTACTCTCATCAACTGTTTCTTCCTCTTCCTCACATGTTTTCTCAACTTCTTCATTCTCCTCCAATTCTTCGTCAGAATAGTACTCATTAGACTCCTCAATGAACAAGATGCGTTTAGGGTTGGAGCATTGATTTGCAAAATGTCCTTTACCAAAGCATTTAAAACATTGAATATCATAGAATCTAGTGTTAGAAGTAGTACCTTCCACCTTTTCTTTGCCTTTGTCCATAATTGGAGAGTTGCTTGTTGTGGGACGTTTTGGAAAGCTTTGTGGCGCCTTCCCTTGAAATCCACGGCCTTGACTCTGTGGAGATCTGAAACTTATCCTAGGCTGTACCTTGGAAAAGTTTGAAGGATTAGGCCGAAAAGAAGGGATAGAGGTACGTACCTTAAGTTGCCTTTCCACTTTCTCAACAGTGTGAACCATAGAAGCCAAATCTGAGTATGGTGTGAGTTCCACTTTGAATGCAATTTCTTTGTTAAGGCCAGCTAAGAACCTTGCCATTGTGGCCTCCTCAGCTTCTTCTATGTTTGTCCTGGTAAGCAAATGTTCTAACTCTTTATAATACTCATCAACAGATTTGTTACCTTGAGAGAGTTGTTGCAGCTTTTGGTAGACACTTCTTTCATAGGACTGTGATATTAACCTCTTCCTCATCTCTTGCTTGAGTTTTGCCCATGTGACAACAGGAGGTTGCCTAGCTCGTCTTCTTGCATTTTGTAGATGTTCCCACCAAAGTAAAGCATAATCTACAAACTCAAAAGTAGCATACCGAACTTTGGCCAACTCAGAATAATTAGTACAAGAATACATATGATCTACCTTAAGTTCCCATTGCAAGCATGCTTCAGTGTCACTTTTGCCTTGGAAGGGAGGTATATTCAATTTAGTTGTAATAAACTCCTCTTCATGGGGTTCATTTCTTTCAAACCTGTTGTTATAATACCTCTCTTCCTGATAACAGTCATTATACTCAGGGAGATCATCAAATCTATCCTCAAATGAAATGTTCCTACGATCACCATTTAGACCACGAATCCTACCACATCCTCTGTGGGACATGTTTCCACGTTGTTCAGTCCAAGATTCACCAACAAGAGATGTTCCTTCGTTAAAAGATACATTTGAAGGTTCTCTTCGACCTTGACTAGCACTTTCTCCCTTGGGAGCTCGAGAATTATTTTTAAGATCTTCAATTTCACTTTTCATGTGACAAAAAGCGTGAATCATGCTAGCAATAGTTTGTTGCAATGTTTCAAGTGTGAAAGGACCTTGGGGTATACTGGGGGTAGAAGGGGGTGAATTTTCTCTTTCTTGTGAAGTAACCATGATTGAAAGCAAGTAAAGAAGTCCAACCATAAAGTTGACAAGATATTTACTTCTACTATAAGTTGACAATTGATTAAACAACAATCTTGTACTATTTAAGAATCAAAGAAGCATATAAGTCAAGTGATGTTTAGGCCGGATCAAGAAAACTAAGGGTTTGTACAAAACAATCCCTTAACTTACTTCAATGTTTATGCAATCTGATGAGCCAAATGAAGGCTAGAAAACGTTGCCAAGGACTTTGTCTCCTATTCCAAACTGATTTGAACAAAAGCTATGGCAAAGAACATCACAAAGACACCCCTTGAACTGTAACCGTTTGTTCTTGGCTCAATTTATACCAACACATCTTCCTCTTTGGTATTGCAACACATCTAAAACCTCATTGAGACCCTAAGATGCTGTAAACCAAAAGATGAAGCAAATACTAACAAGTTCTAGGCTAGGAACTTGAAAGAAAACCGTTAAGTGGTCTTAAACTTCAACTAGCATAAGTTGAGAACTCCTTAAAGGATATTTGATTGAAATGTGTTTGAAAATAGTTGTCTTTTACATTCAGGTTCTAAACCTACTTATAACAAACGAAAATGATGAAAAGTACAAGTTTTAATGTACAAAGTACTAGACTAAAATGACATGCTTTCTTTGAAACTTGTTTGAGCAATTTGGTTCCAGGAATTCAGGTTGTCTTTTACGTGCTCCCCATGCTTGTCTCTAGCTTTCTTTCTTCATCAATTTGATTGGATAATACATGGAGCAGCTTGCTTTGGAATGGCCTTTTGATTGGTTGCAATTTGGTATTGAATTTTCAAACAAATATTCCTTAGTCCAGCCGTTTCTTCCTTGCTAGATTTCAGCCAAAATTCTGATTGGATATTGTAGTGAGTAGCTTGGTTGAACTCCCTTTTGATTGGTTATAGTTTAGGCTTTGAATAATCAAACCAATCAGCAATGAACCAGCCTATTTTCTCCTTTGAATTTGATTGGATCAAATGTTGAGCAGCTTGCATTCTTGTTCTAACTTGATTGTGATTGGTTTGGACAATTGCAAGACTCCTTCCTATTGGTTAAAGGTGTGAGCAGCTTGTTTCTTCTTTGTTTCAACGTGAAGAACAATCTTGAATTTGACATGAATGCTTGTCACCACCTTGCTTGTAAGCTACTTGAATATCACCTCTTTGCTTGGACAAAATTCAGGTTTGAATTGCATCTTCAAGCTAAAAAACGTGTTCCTGAAAGACAAGGCAAGAATACAACACAAACTATCCTAAAACAAAGTTAACAAACCAACAATATTAAAAAGAACATCTAAAGATATGTACAACATGCTTTTGATACAACTAGATCATAGCTTGTATCATATAAACCCAATGGACATCATCTTTGCTTGGTTCATCCTCTTCATGCATGTAAAGAAATGATTCAACACAATGTAACAATTTCTTAGCCATACTCCTTGTTATGGGACCAGTGTGGGGCAGTGAGGTGTCATCATCAATGTTTGTATCCACAAGGTTAGGCTGTTGCTCATCATTCCCTCCCACTTGAGAAGGATTCGTCCTCGAATCTAAATCAATACTAAACGGAGAAAGGTCAGCAACATTAAAAGTTTTAGAGATAGGACCATACCTTTCTTCAGGAAGATCGAGAACATAGGCATTATCACCAAGCCGTTTCAATACTTTGAACGGTCCATCGCCTCTTGGCTTTAACTTTGAGTCCCTTTCCTTAGGGAATCTTTCTTTCCTCAAGTGTAACCAAACAAGATCACCAGGCTCAAAGATAACAACTTTACGATTCCTGTTGGCTCTATTGGCATACACTTTATTCTTAGCTTCAAGTTGTGACTTAACCTTTTCATGCAATTCTTTCACAAGTTTTGCTTTTCGTTCACCATCTAAACTAACACGTTCATGAACAGGTATGGGAACAAGATCAAGCGGTGACAAAGGGTTAAAGACATAAACAACTTCAAAAGAAGAATGCAATGTTCCACTATGAACAACTCTATTGTATGCAAACTCAATATAAGCTAAGCAGTCTTCCCAATTCTTTAAATTCTTTTCAATGACAACACGTAACAGTTGAGACAAAGTTCTATTAACAACTTCAGTTTGACCATCGGTTTGTGGGTGAGCAGTTGTAGAAAATAACAATTTAGTACCAAGTTTACTCCACAAAACACGCCAGAAATGACTTAAAAACTTTGTATCTCTATCACTAACAATTGTACGTGGCATGCCATGCAATCTAACAATCTCCTTAAAGAACAAATCAGCAATATGAATAGCATCATCAACTTTCTTACATGCAATGAAATGTGCCATTTTGGAAAATCTATCAACAACAACAAAGATGCTTTCTTTACCAGTTTTGGATCGAGGCAATCCCAATACAAAGTCCATAGAAATATCAGTCCAAGGCGAGCTTGGAACAGATAAGGGAGTGTACAATCCATGTGGTTGTGTTCTAGATTTTGCTTGTTTGCAAGTAATACATTGGTCACAAACCTTATCAACATGTGCTCTCATATGCGGCCAGAAGAAATGTTCCTTAAGTGTCTCCAAAGTTTTTAACGAGCCAAAATGACCCATTAAACCTCCTCCATGAGCTTCTTTTATCAACAACTCTCTTAATGAACACATTGGTACACATAACTTATGTTCTTTAAGCAAATAACCATCATGCAAGTAATATTTAGCAAAAGGTGAATCAATGCATGCTTGATATATAGAACTAAAGTCATGGTCAGAATGATACATCTCTTTGATAGACTCAAAACCAAACATGTTACATGAAAGAGTAGTAATCAAAGTATAGCGACGAGATAAGGCATCAGCAACAACATTTTCTTTTCCTTGCTTATACTTGATCACATAAGGGAATTGCTCAATGAATTCAACCCATTTGGCATGTCTTTTGTTCAATTTTCCTTGACCTTTTAGATACTTAAGGCTTTCATGATCAGTATGAATCACAAATTCCTTAGGTTGCAGATAATGTTGCCAATTTTGTAAAGAACGGACAAGGGCATACAATTCTTTGTCATAGGTTGAATAATTTATGGAAGCTCCTTTCAATTTCTCGCTAAAGTAGGTAACAGGTTTGTTACCTTGATGCAATACAGCTCCAATGCCAACTCCACTGGCATCACATTCAACTTCAAACATTTCGTCAAAGTTGGGCAATCTCAGGATAGGTGCAGAAGTTAGACGTTTCTTAAGTTCCTCAAAGGCTTCTTGTTGTGATTCTCCCCATTCAAATCTTACATCTTTCTTGACTAACTCATTCAAGGGTGCAGCTATGGTAGAGAAATCCTTCACAAAACGTCTATAGAAGCTAGCTAATCCATGAAAACTCCTAATATCTCCAGCAGACTTAGGGGTTGGCCACTCAGTTATGGATTTAACTTTCTCTTGGTCCATTTCAATTCCTTCAGCACTAATCACAAATCCTAAGAATGTAACATTCTCCAGACAGAAGGAACACTTCTTGAAATTAGCATACAACTCTTCTTTCTGTAGGGTGACAAAAACAGCTCGAAGATGGATCAGATGTTCACTTAGGGTTTTGGAGTAGATAAGAATGTCATCAAAGTAGACTACTACAAATTTCCCTATGAATTTCCTTAAGACCTCATTCATTAACCTCATGAAAGTACTAGGGGCGTTGGTTAAACCAAAGGGCATAACTAACCATTCGTACAATCCAAATTTAGTCTTAAAGGCAGTTTTCCATTCATCACCTTCCCTAATTCTCACTTGGAAATAGCCTTGTTTAAGATCTACTTTGCTAAAACACCTAGACCAATACAACATATCCAACATGTCATCCAACCTAGGAATAGGGTATCTAACTTCACAGTGATCTTATTGATGGCTCTACAGTCAGTACACATTCTCCAAGTTCCATCTTTCTTAGGGACAATGATAATAGGAATAGCACAAGGACTCATACTCTCTTTTACTTTACCTTGGGTCAATAGTTCCTCAACTTGCTTTTGGATTTCCTTAGTTTCCTCTGGATTGGCTCTATAGGCAGGAATGTTTGGTAGAACAGCTCCTGGAACGAAATCTATTTGATGCTCAATGCCTCTTAGAGGTGGTAAACCTGGGGGATCTCCTTCAGGAAACAAGCTAGAAAATTCTTGAAGTAAAGATGCAACTTCACTTGGTAAAGTAGATGGTATTTAAGATGAAGAGAACATAGTTTCTTTGTAAAGCAAGATATAAACAGTTTTCTTTGAATTGATAGCGTGGAATACCTCACTTTGAGATGCAAAGAATGCGCTTTTCTTTAGAGATGGTTCGGCAGAAACTTTGATTTCTTTCGGTTCAATTTTAAGATGTGAACTTTTCAGTTGGTTTTCCTTGATGAAAATCCTTTCCAATTCCTTTTCTTTTGGATCTTTATGGCTTTTTAACATTCGTTGTTGATCCTCAAAGACTTTGTGCGGGGGCAAGGCATTTAATTTGTACAGCTTGTTGTTATGCCTAAAGGAATATCTATTTAGGTAACCATCATATGTAACCTTGTCAATTTGCCACGGTCTACCTAATAAGATATGACTTGATTGCATAGGGGCTACATCATCACATAACACCTCAGCAAAATACCCACCAATTGATAAAGAAACTAGGACTTGCTTTGTTACTTTAACTTCACCACACTCATTAAGCCACGTAAGCCTATAAGGATGAGGGTGATTAATTAAAGGTAACTCAAGTTTCCTAACAAGTTCAAAACTTGCCACATTGGTACATGAACCGGAGTCAATGATTAAAGTGCAGACTTTCTTTTTAACCATGCAATGAATGTGGAATATGTTCTCTCTTTGTATGTCAAGTTCTTCAGTTTTAATTTGGGCACTTAGAGCTCGACGGACAACTAAGAATTCTTTTGTTTCACACTCATTAGTCTCTTCACTAACCTCTTCTTCTTCCTCACATGTTTGTTCAATCTCATTGTTTTCTTCACTCTCTTCCAATTCTTCTTCATAATAATACTCATTAGACTCTTCAATAAACATGATGCGTTTAGGGTTGGGACATTGATTAGCAAAATGACCTTTTCCTAAGCATTTAAAACATTGAATATCACGAGTCTTAACATTAGTCGTACCTTTCACCTTGGCTTTGCCTTTATCAGTGATTGGAAACTTTGGGCGATTTTGGATGTTTTGGGTTGATTTTCCTTGGAATCCACGGCCTTGACCTTGTTGTGGACGGAAAGGCGTCCTGGGCTGTGTTTTAGGAAAACTCATAGGATTAGTCCGAAAAGAAGGGTTAGAAGTTTTCACCTTCAATTGTCTTTCCACTTTCTCAGCAATGTGAACCATAGAAGCCAGATCAGAGTAAGGTGTAAGTTCCACCTTGAATGCAATCTCTTTGTTCAAGCCAGCTAGAAATCTATCCATTGTGGCTTCCTCAGCTTCTTCTATGTTAGCCCTGGTAAGCAGATGTTCTAATTCCTTATAAAATTCATCAACAGATCTATTACCTTGAGAAAGTTGTTGCAATTTCTGGAAAATGCTTCTTTCATAGGAAGGAGATATGAATCTCTTCCTCATCTCTTGTTTCAGCTCGGACCAAGTAACAACAGGGGGCTGTCTTGTTCTTCTCCTGGTGTTCTGCAATTGCTCCCTGATGCGTGCAACTCGTGGGCTCCAACAATTCCACCTTCCAAACGTCCTTCACAAAGGGTTAGGCACAAAGAAGTAAACTTCCCCTTGCTTCCTTAGTGATCAAACGTGTGGACAACGAGCAAGACCAACACTATAAGATGGTCGTTGATCAGGCAAACCAAGATGGCCCTCCTGGACGGCACCTTTTAGCAATGGCAATACCTTCAAATTGCTCAACTTTGAAGGATCTTAACTTATGTTTTTAATGAAAAACCAAGAAAACAAAGTATCACTCAAAGTGAAGAAAATATCAAGAATTGTTATTCATCGAAAGGTGAGTTTACAATCCGCCAAAGGGGTCTATTTATAGGCCTAGTAGACGCCCCCTTTAGCTTGAAAATGGCTAGAGATAATTCAAATAAAGCTATCTAACAAATGTTTAAATTTGAACTTTGCTTGAAAATTTAAACTAAGATAATTCTAGCTAAAACTTGAAATGCTTGAAAGATGTTATCTTCAATGAATCTAGTCATGTTTGGTGATGAAATTGGCGTTGGAGATGCTGAAATTGGCGTTGGAGATGTGGTTGAATTTGAATTCAAAGGCTAGTTGAAGATTGGATTCAATTTGACTTCAAAGTTGGATTCAATCTTTGAATTATAATCCCATCCTTTTTGATCTTCAAGTGGCGTGTGGATGGTTATCTAGGCGTGTGAGATGTCTTCAAATGGTTGAGATGTTGAATTCAAATACTGGTTGGAGATTGAGTTTAACTTGAACTTGAATTTTAAACTTGGATTCAAATTTGAATTCCCATCTCATCTTTGCTTCAAAATGGCGTGTGATCCCTTGAGATGATAGCTGAATCCTTTTTTTGAAATGTAAGCCTCAAATTGGTTGAAACTTGAATTCAAATTATGGTTGAATTTGAATTCAAGTTTATCTTCAAGTTCAAATTCAAGTAAGATATCTTGCTTCACTTTAAAGTGGCGGCCCCCCCCCCTTCTTATGGATAATGGAGATGATTTCAACTTGATCAAGAGATTCTATCTTGGACACCTTTGAATTTGTCTTAGCATAGACAAACATTCTCTTCGAATATTCTCTTGAAACATTCTCTTCAAACATTCTCTTCAAACATTCTCTTGAAACATTCTCTTGAAACATTCTCTTGAAACATTCTCTTCAAACATTTCATGTACCTAATTTACCTACAAAAAAAAGTCATAAAACAAAGATCACAAGACACAAGATAAAATTCAAAGAAACAAAGAGTGTAGACGTGCATGTGATACATGCTCAAGTTGAAGGTTCAATCAAATGAACCCAAGGAGTCTTAGGCTCATCTTGAACATGCTTGTACAAGAAGGTGGCAACTTGATGACAAAGTTCCCTTGCCCTCCTTCTTGTTATAGGACCTTTGACCTCTTGATGGGGCCCTTGATCCTCATCGGACCCTTGATCCTCATCAATCCCCCCCTCCTCAAAAGGATTCGTCCTCGAATCAAAAAGGTCATTGTTGAAAGGGGTGAGATCAGCAACATTAAAAGTAGGTGAAACTGAACCATACCTGTCGGGAAGATCGAGGATGTAGGCATTGTCACCTATGCGTTTCAATACTTTAAGGGGTCCATCTCCTCGAGGCAACAATTTTGATTTTCGTTCATTGGGAAAACTTTCCTTGCACAAATGTAACCAAACTAAATCTCCAGGTTTAAACACAACTCTTTTCCGATGTTTGTTAGCTCGTCTTTCATAAGCTTTGTTTTTCTTTTCAAGTTGCGTTTTAACTTGTTCATGCAGTTTCTTTATGTTGTCCGCTTTTTGTTTACCATCAAGACTAGAACGTTCATGCACGGGAATAGGAATCAAATCGATGGGAGACAAGGGGTTAAAGCCATACACGATTTCAAATGGACTATGCAAAGTACCGTGATGGACACTCCTATTATATGCAAATTCGATATATGGCAAACAATCTTCCCAATGTTTAATGTGTTTTTGCAAAATGGCACACAAAAGTTGAGAAAGAGTACGATTAACGACTTCAGTTTGTCCATCAGTTTGTGGGAGCGCGGTGGTGGAAAACAACAATTGTGTACCAAGTTTAGCCCACAAAACACGCCAAAAATGACTCAAAAATTTCGTATCTCTATCACTTACAATTGTACGTGGCATGCCATGCAATCTAACAATTTCTTTGAAGAACAAATCAGCTACATGTGTGGCATCATCAACTTTCCTACATGCAATGAAATGTGCCATTTTTGAAAATCGATCAACCACAACATAAATGCTATCGTGTCCTCCCCGAGACCTAGGAAGTCCTAAAACAAAGTCCATAGAAATGTCAATCCAAGGGGAATCAGGGACGGGTAAAGGCGTGTAAAGGCCATGTGGTTGGGATTTGGATTTGGCTTGTTTGCAAGTGATGCAATTACCACACAACCTCTCGATGTCTACTCTCATGTGGGGCCAATAGAAATGTTCTTTAAGAGTCTCAAGGGTTTTGAACACTCCGAAATGACCCATTAAACCTCCCCCATGGTCTTCTCTAGTCAATGCTTCTCGTAGGGATGATTGGGGAACACACAATTTTTGTTCTTTGAAAAGATAACCCTCGTGTATGTAAAATTTCCCAAATGGTGCTCCTTTACATGCCTTGAAAATGGTGCCAAAGTCATGGTCATTGGGGTACAAGTCCTTAAGTGATTCGAATCCTAAGAAGCGTGAAGATAATGTAGTTACTAACGTGTATCTCCTAGAGAGGGCATCGGCAACTATATTATCTTTACCTTGTTTGTACTTAATCACGTAAGGGAATTGTTCTATGAACTCTACCCATTTGGCATGTCTTTTGTTCAACTTTCCCTGCCCTTTAAGATACTTAAGGGTTTCGTGGTCAGTGTGGATCACAAACTCTTTAGGTTGAAGATAGTGTTGCCAAGTTTGTAGGGATCTCACAAGGGCATAAAGTTCCTTATCATAGGTAGAGTAATTCAATGCTGCTCCTTTCAACTTTTCGCTAAAGTAGGCTATGGGTTTCTTACTTTGGGTCAAAACTGCGCCTATACCCACTCCACTTGCATCACACTCGATCTCAAAGGTCTCGTCAAAATTTGGTAGTCTAAGTATGGGTGTAGTGGTCAGCCTACGTTTGAGTTCATCAAATGCCTGTTGTTGTGGCTCTTCCCACCTAAAATGCACATCTTTTTTCACAATTTCGTTTAGGGGTGCAGCTATGGAAGAAAAATCTTTGACAAAGCGTCTATAAAAGCTTGCTAGTCCATGAAAACTGCGAACTTCCCCTACATTCTTAGGTATAGGCCACTCCACAATTGACCTAACCTTTTCCTCATCCATCTCTACTCCCTCAGCCGAAATGACAAAGCCTAGAAAAACTACGCGTTCTAAACAGAAAGAGCGCTTCTTAAAGTTGGCGTAAAGTTGTTCTTGCTTAAGCTTTTCAAAAACGGCTCTAATGTGGTCAAGATGATCTTCTATGGTGTGGGAATAGATTAGGATATCATCAAAATAGACAACGACAAAGTGTCCTATGAACGCACGTAAGACTTCATTCATTAGCCTCATAAAGGTACTAGGGGCGTTGGTGAGCCCGAAGGGCATCACTAACCACTCATAGAGCCCAAACTTGGTTTTGAATGCAGTCTTCCATTCGTCCCCTTCTCGAATGCGTACCTGGAAGTACCCTTGCTTAAGGTCGATTTTGGTGAAGAATTTGGATCCGTGCAACATGTCTAACATATCGTCTAGCCTAGGTATGGGGTACCTATACTTGACGGTAATCTTGTTTATGGCTCGGCAATCGGTACACATTCTCCACGTTCCATCCTTTTTGGGTACTAAAATGACGGGGACGGCAGATGGGCTCAGACTCTCTCGGATTTGTCCACTAGCTAGGAGCTCCTCTACTTGCCTTTGGATTTCTTTGGTTTCTTCGGGGTTTGCTCGATAGGCTGGGCGATTGGGTAACACGGCTCCTGGGACAAAGTCGATTTGGTGTTCTATCCCTCTAATGGGTGGTAATCCGGATGGTGGTTCAGAAGGAAATAGAACTTCATATTCTTGGATAAGGGACGCAACTGAGGTAGGTAAGTTTGGTGGGAGTTCTTCAAGGGCAAGTTGACACGACTTTAGGATGATGATGAAGACAGTTTGGTTGTTATAAAGTGCACGTGTAACATCTCTTTTCTTTGCGAAATACCCACACTTCTTTTTGGACTCGTTGACACTTAGGGGCACTACCTCTTTTCCCTTGCTCTCATTTTTTTTTGTTCTCACTTTTCATACACTCCACGAATTTTCTCTCGGATTCCTTTTTCTTAGGATCGGCTCTAGACTTGGACATGCGTTGGTGATCCTCGTGGACTTTGTGTGGTGGAAGTGCATGCAGTTTGTACAATTCGCCACTCAATTTGAAAGAATAACGATTCAAATAACCATCATATGTCACATGTCGATCAAATTGCCATGGCCTACCAAGTAAGATATGACTAGCATGCATTGGTGCGACATCACATAAAACATCATCTTTGTAACTACCAATGCTAAGAGAAATCAAAACTTGTTTACTTACGCTAACTTCACCGCAGTCATTTAGCCATGCAAGTTTGTAAGGATGCAGATGATTAGTCATAGGCAAATTCAGTTTTCTTACTAATTCGATGCTAGCCACATTCGCACAAGAACCAGAATCAATGATCATGGTGCACACTTTACCATTTATCATGCAATGAATATGGAAAATGTTTTCTCGATGTTGTTCGTGATCATCTAATTTCAGATATGCATTTAAACCTCTACGCACAACAAGAAACTCTTTAGTGTCAAAATCATCTAATGCGCCTAGATCCTCTTCAGGTTCAATTTCATTATCATGCTCAGACTCGTTGTCATGCTCGGACTCGGACACATATTCGTTTGTCTCTTCAATTAACATGATTCTTTTTGCATTAGGACATTCTTTTCCTATGTGACCACGTCCTTGACATTTATAACATTTAATGTCTCTAAACCTGTTTGAGGAATCCGAAGGATTTCCGGTAGGAGCCTTTTGTTGGGTGCGTTCATCTCTCCTTTGTGTGGGTTGCACACGATTGTCCATTCTTTGTAACGCACCTTGGTCATGTGCTTGGCCTCCTGTAGGCCGTGAACTTCCTGTTCCTGAAGGCTTGCTGTGAAATCTTGATGAAGATTGATTAGTACGATAATTGGAATTGAAATTGGAGGAGTTACGTACCTTTAATTGTGCTTCAATCTTTTCAGCCATGTGGACCATGGTTGTGAGGTCGAGGTAAGGTTGAAGGTCAACCCTTTGCGCAATCTCCCTGTTTAAACCATGTAAGAATCGAGCCTTGGTGGCTTCTTCAGGTTCCTGCAAGTTAGACCTTTCCAACAAAATTTCTAACTCTTTATAATACTCGTCTATACTTTTGGAACCTTGTCGTAAGTTATGCAAACTCGTGAAAATAGAACTCTCATAATTGTTTGGAATAAAACGTTGACGCATTTCAAACTTCATTTCTTCCTAAGTGGCGATTGGGGGTTGTCTCGTCTTAGTTCTATTTCGACATAAATTTGTCCACCAATTAAGTGCATAACCAGAAAATTCAATGGAAGCATACCTCACTTTTTGCAATTCACTATAATTGGTACAAGAAAATATCAAATCCACTTTCGTTTCCCATTCTAAATATTCCTCCGCATTACTTTTACCATAAAACGTGGGAATACTTATTTTGGTTTTGAGAAAATCGTCATCTTGGGGGAAAAGGGGATTTTGGCGTCTTTGGTAACCACGGGGATGGTGGTCATCAAAGTCATAATCATCATGCTCAAAGGGAATGTAATCATCATTGTACCTTCTTGGAGCGTACCTTCTTGCTTGTGTAGGAGGAGCAAACCGTCTTGCTTCGGTGTGTGGGGGTCGAATGTTATCGTCCTCAACTTCTTCTGGAGGATGGCACCTTGGTTGTGGTGGTGGAACGGTCCTGCTTGTTCCTTGGCCATCACTTCTTTTGTAGCTTCGCTCCACGTCTTCCAAGCGATGCTTGATTATCTCATTGTCATGCATGAGTTTCTTAAGCATCTCCAGCATTTGTTGCTGAGTATTGTCAACAGTTTCGGCTCCTTTAGACTTGATAGATGCGGAATTGCTGCTGGCCATTGTACCTAAGGAATTGAACGAAACAAAGGAAAAAAAAAGAAAGAAGCAAACTAACACAAAGACAAACAAACGTTAAGGGATTAGTAAAAAAATAAGCTATGGACACTCCGATTTCGATTCTTTCCACTCTCTTACCACTTTGGTTCTTGGATAACCTGAAGTTAAGAAGTCTCAAAGTGATCAATAAGGAAGTGTATTGCCAAGGCTTCTTCAAACCACAATGTTCTCCGCTTGTTTCTTCCTTTTTTGCTTTCAAGTTGCACCAATTAGTATCAAAGTAGAATCAATTGAAATGAATTCAAACTTGAACTTTCTACTAAGATTCAAAGAAAATAAGCAACCAAAGTTGATGTATAAGGCTGAACCAAAGATGAACTAAGGGTTGCCGTGGGCAATCTTTAGTTAATTTTGATTCTATGCACTTACTATCCACAAAATGGTTCAATTCATGCAACAATCGAGCAACCAAATGTGTGATTGGTTCAAGAAGATCAAGAGTTGGAGAATTGGGTATAGGGGATGGCAATGTGGGTAATGTGGTATCCAAGGTTTGCAAGTCGTACCAAAAAAAAATTCTCCACGCAATGCACAAACGTTTTGCCCGTTTTCTTTGCTCTTGTTCTTTTTGTTTTTTTGTTTTTCCTTGCTATTTCAATTGAGCAAGATTCAGATTCTCTTTTTTTTTACTAAGGGCAGAATTGGAATTTCACTTGTTTGCGCTTAGCACTTGCGTTTTTGGACAGAATAGTGCGATGTATTTAAAATGCAATTTGTATCTTGGACTTGCAACAAAATTGACCTTGGAAGGTGATGGAAATTGGGTAAGGCCGAATAGGGGTTAGGGTTAGGTTTTTTTTTGATTTAGGGTGGTTTTGAACGTTTTGGGGTTTTGCAGAATGTAGTTGTAGGAATGGAATGGGTGTTGTAATTTGACTATTTGGGTTGGTAATTGATGATTGGTGTGGCCAATTTGGATATTGGTTGGTCTAGGACTGAATTTGAGCAAAATTCAAATTCTAGGGTTAGGGTTTATTTGAATGAATTGGGATCTTTAGAATCTGATTGTTTTTGGGTAAATTGGGTTGGGGCTTTTTGTTTGGGGTGTAAATAGGGTTATTTGGGATCAGGTTGGTGAGTTTTAGGGTTGGGTTGGGGTGAGTGTGGTTGGGCCGTGGGGTGTGGGGCTGGTTTTAGGGTTTGGTTTGTGTTGTGAAGACAAGCACACGTAGGACTACCAGATTTATAGCATGAAATCAATCACAATGCGAATCATAAGATGCATACAATCATCACCAACTAAAAGCTTCGGTAGCAACAAGATGACTTGAAACCGAGGTAGCTTTATAGGATGATGGTTGTAATATTTTGAAGAAGGCTGAATGTAACCTAAAAATGCCTGGAACCCTAATGTGTTCAAGTTTGAATGACTAAAAAAATCAGATTGTGATATGAGAGGAAATAAAGGAAATGACACTTGAATGATGAAATGCAAAATGCAGCAACGTGCAAGGACTCAAAGCTAGTGTGGGCGTTTTTGTTTTTTTTTTGTTTTTTTTGTATGAAATGCAAGACGTGCAGAGTGAGGAGTAGAAGAAGGACTCAACTGAAATTGAAATGACTAGACTCAAACGAAAAGGAAATGATAGATGGTGGAATAGAGTAACCTGTCTCTGATACCAATTTGATGCGTGCAACTCGTGGGCTCCAACAATTCCACCTTCCAAACGTCCTTCACAAAGGGTTAGGCACAAAGAAGTAAACTTCCCCTTGCTTCCTTAGTGATCAAACGTGTGGACAACGAGCAAGACCAACACTATAAGATGGTCGTTGATCAGGCAAACCAAGATGGCCCTCCTGGACGGCACCTTTTAGCAATGGCAATACCTTCAAATCGCTCAACTTTGAAGGATCTTAACTTAGGTTTTTAATGCAAAACCAAGAAAACAAAGTATCACTCAAAGTGAAGAAAATATCAAGAATTGTTATTCATCGAAAGGTGAGTTTACAATCAGCCAAAGGGGTCTATTTATAGGCCTAGTAGACGCCCCCTTTAGCTTGAAAATGGCTAGAGATAATTCAAATAAAGCTATCTAACAAATGTTTAAATTTGAACTTTGCTTGAAAATTTAAACTAAGATAATTCTAGCTAAAACTTGAAATGCTTGAAAGATGTTATCTTCAATGAATCTAGTCATGTTTGGTGATGAAATTGGCGTTGGAGATGCTGAAATTGGCGTTGGAGATGTGGTTGAATTTGAATTCAAAGGCTAGTTGAAGATTGGATTCAATTTGACTTCAAAGTTGGATTCAATCTTTGAATTATAATCCCATCCTTTTTGATCTTCAAGTGGCGTGTGGATGGTTATCTAGGCGTGTGAGATGTCTTCAAATGGTTGAGATGTTGAATTCAAATACTGGTTGGAGATTGAGTTTAACTTGAACTTGAATTTTAAACTTGGATTCAAATTTGAATTCCCATCTCATCTTTGCTTCAAAATGGCGTGTGATCCCTTGAGATGATAGCTGAATCCTTTTCTTGAAATGTAAGCCTCAAATTGGTTGAAACTTGAATTCAAATTATGGTTGAATTTGAATTCAAGTTTATCTTCAAGTTCAAATTCAAGTAAGATATCTTGCTTCACTTTAAAGTGGCCGCCCCCTTCTTATGGATAATGGAGATGATTTCAACTTGATCAAGAGATTCTATCTTGGACACCTTTGAATTTGTCTTAGCATAGACAAACATTCTCTTCGAATATTCTCTTGAAACATTCTCTTGAAACATTCTCTTCAAACATTCTCTTCAAACATTCTCTTGAAACATTCTCTTGAAACATTCTCTTCAAACATTTCATGTACCTAATTTACCTACAAAGAAAAGACATAAAACAAAGATCACAAGACACAAGATAAAATTCAAAGAAACAAAGAGTGTAGACGTGCATGTGATACATGCTCAAGTTGAAGGTTCAATGAAATGAACCCAAGGAGTCTTAGGCTCATCTTGAACATGCTTGTACAAGAAGGTGGCAACTTGATGACAAAGTTCCCTTGCCCTCCTTCTTGTTATAGGACCTTTGACCTCTTGATGGGGCCCTTGATCCTCATCGGACCCTTCATCCTCATCACTCCCACCAGAGTAAAGCATAATCTACAAATTCAAAAGTTGCATACCGCACTTTGGCCAATTCAGAATAGTTAGTGCAAGAATACATATGATCTACTTTTGTTTCCCATTGCAGATAAGCTTCAGGATCACTTTTCCCTTGGAAGGAGGGTATTGTCAGTTTAGTAGTAATGAACTCTTCTTCAAGATGTTCATTTCTATCAGGTTGACGTTCATCATACCGTTCTTCCGGATAGTGTTCTTCATTGTACTCAGGGAGATAATCAAATCTCTCCTCCAAAGAAATGTTCCTACGACCACCATTACTACCTCGACCTCGACTTCTACCTCTATGTGATGTGACTCTTCTAGGTTGAACATGAGACTCATTACCATAAGAGGTGCCTTCTTGAAAAGGTATACTAGGTTCCTTTTGATCTGAGGTTGGCTTTTCTACGTTGTTTATCCTTTGTTTGTTATCCTCTATGTCACTTCTCATTAAACCAAACTGATTAACAAGGAAAGTGAGTGTTTGCTGTATATTCTCAAGGGTAACAGGGACTGGGGATGGGACAGGAGTAGATGGGGACGGGGATGGTGCATTATCTTTCTGTTGGGGACCCATGATTCAAAAGACAATCTCAAAAACCAATTTAAAATATTGACAAGATGCAAATACTCTACTTTATGTTGACAATTGTTCAAAACAGCAATTTGGACTATTTCTCCTAAAGATTCAAGAAAAATTACAGAAGTCAAATTGTTGTTCGGGCTGAATGAAATCTACGGGGTTGTTTAAGACAATCCCTCAATTACTTTACAGCATATGCAATTATCAATTGAAGTAAAGTGAAAGTAAAGACACACAAACAAAGTGCTAGCAAGGGTTTGCTTTAGAAACTTTCAATATTTCAAAACTACAACACTTTGGGTTTGGTTTGGGCACTTTCTTTCTTTTGAGCTTTGCACGGGAATTTTTCTTTTATGCAATGTTTATTTTTGGGCTTTTCCTCACTTGGTTTTCTTGTGCAATTCTCTCTTGTCTTGCCTCTTACTTGTTGACAAATATTGGCTTTTCTCTCGCGTATTTCTCAATCAAGCTTAATTTTCTTTCTTTGGAGGGGTTTGCTTGATTGTTGTGAGACTACTCCTCACGGCCTACATGAGACATTGCCCACGACCTTTAATTGCACAAGGTTTGCTGTATTTGGAATTTGAAAGTTCCTCGTACACAACACGGCTAAACACTATGTAGTGAGAATTGAATTCACAATTACAACAAGTTCAAATTGTATATAGTGCAATGTAAGTCCAGAAATTGATCTAAAACAACAATTGGATAGCTCTTTAACAGTGTGGGGCTTAAACAATTCCTAACTTTCAGAATGTATCTAAGTCCAACAAGTTGTTTGAAACAATTGAAATCAACAAAAAGATAAAGCTATTAGCATTCACCAAGATTTCAAATGAGCTTTAAAAGTTGTTCTAAATCACACGGTTTTGGGCAGTTTGTTCTTTTTTTCTTTTTCTGTTTTTGATGCAAGTGATCTAACTAATCTTAAGATAGCTAAATGCAACTTAGTTGTTTCTAAATGCAATCTATAAGGCTGATTACTATATCAACTAATGGAAAATCAGTTTTGATGCAAACTAAGCTAACTTGTTTGTTTTGTTTTTAAGTGATCTATCCTACTTTGTTTTTGTTTGGTTTTTGTTTGTATGATGCAATCAGATTCTAAACTAAATGATACTAGATGCAAGGGTTGATGTTCTAACGTATGTCAATTGAACTAGGCAGCACACTTACTAGCTAAAACTACTTTGTTTTGTTCTTTGGTTTTCGGATTTATTGTGCTTAAACTAATCAACCAACTAAAACACTTAAACTATGTTGTAAACTAGTCTAACCAAGCTAAATAACGCAGCACTATATAACGCCTAATCAGTTTGCACACAAGTACAAGAAACAAAATTTTAACAACTTGATTACAAGTAAACTATCAACTATTCTAATTATTGTGTTCAAGTTTTCTGATTTAAAGACTTAACTAAACTAACACTTAAACTTCTAGATTAGGGTCTAATGAAGATTAACTAAGCTAGATTGAACAGGAACAATCAGTTTCACACGGTTTTGATCTAAGCTACACAATCAGATTCTAACAACACTAAGTCTAGTCTAAGTTCTTTTTGTGGGAGGGTTTTCGGTTTTGCCTACTGAACTAAGTTACCAAACTATAGTATACTATCTAACAAGCACTTTAAAACATAAACTAACTATCTAAATAAACAGCAACTAAACGCAAATGAAATCAGTTCAACATACAGTTTGGGCAGCAACAAACATATGCTAGTTTAAACAATGTAAACATGAATAGAAGACTAACCAATGCTCTGATACCAATTGATGAGCCAAACGAAGGCTAGAAAACGCTCCAAGGACTTTGTCTCCTACTCCAAACTGATTTGAACCACAGCTATGGCAAAGAACATCACAAAGACACCCCTTGAACTGTAACCGTTTGTTCTTGGCTCAATTTATACCAACACCTCTTCCTCTTTGGTATTCCAACACATCTAAAACCTCATTGAGACCCTAAGATGCTGTAAACCAAAAGATGAAGCAAATACTAACAAGTTCTAGGCTAGGAACTTGAAAGAAAACCGTTAAGTGGCCTTAAACTTCAACTAGCATAAGTTGAGAACTCCTTAAAGGATATTTGATTGAAATGTGTTTGAAAATAGTTGTCTTTTACATTCAGGTTCTAAACCTACTTATAACAAACGAAAATGATGAAAAGTACAAGTTTTAATGTACAAAGTACTAGACTAAAATGACATGCTTGCTTTGAAACTTGTTTGAGCAATTTGGTTCCAAGAATTCAGGTTGTCTTTTACGTGCTCCCCATGCTTGTCTCTAGCTTTCTTTCTTCATCAATTTGATTGGATAATACATGGAGCAGCTTGCTTTGGAATGGCCTTTTGATTGGTTGCAATTTGGTGTTGAATTTTCAAACAAATATTCCTTAGTCCAGCCGCTTCTTCCTTGCTAGATTTCAGCCAAAATTCTGATTGGATATTGTAGTGAGTAGCTTGGTTGAACTCCCTTTTGATTGGTTATAGTTTAGGCTTTGAATAATCAAACCAATCAGCAATGAACTAGCCTATTTTCTCCTTTGAATTTGATTGGATCAAATGTTGAGCAGCTTGCATTCTTGTTCTAACTTGATTGTGATTGGTTTGGACAATTGCAAGACTCCTTCCTATTGGTTAAAGGTGTGAGCAGCTTGTTTCTTCTTTGTTTCAACGTGAAGAACAATCTTGAATTTGACATGAATGCTTGTCACCACCTTGCTTGTAAGCTACTTGAATATCACCTCTTTGCTTGGACAAAATTCAGGTTTGAATTGCATCTTCAAGCTAAAAAACGTGTTCCTGAAAGACAAGGCAAGAATACAACACAAACTATCCTAAAACAAAGTTAACAAACCAACAATATTAAAAAGAACATCTAAAGATATGTACAACATGCTTTTGATACAACTAGATCATAGCTTGTATCATATAAACCCAATGGACATCATCTTTGCTTGGTTCATCCTCTTCATGCCTGTAAAGAAATGATTCAACACAATGTAACAATTTCTTAGCCATACTCCTTGTTATGGGACCAGTGTGGGGCAGTGAGGTGTCATCATCAATGTTTGTATCCACAAGGTTAGGCTGTTGCTCATCATTCCCTCCCACTTGAGAAGGATTCGTCCTCGAATCTGAATCAATACTAAACGGAGAAAGGTCAGCAACATTAAAAGTTTTAGAGATAGGACCATACCTTTCTTCAGGAAGATCGAGAAAACCGTTAAGTGGTCTTAAACTTCAACTAGCATAAGTTGAGAACTCCTTGATGCGTGCAACTCGTGGGCTCCAACAATTCCACCTTCCAAACGTCCTTCACAAAGGGTTAGGCACAAAGAAGTAAACTTCCCCTTGCTTCCTTAGTGATCAAACGTGTGGACAACGAGCAAGACCAACACTATAAGATGGTCGTTGATCAGGCAAACCAAAATGGCCCTCCTGGACGGCACTTTTTAGCAATGGCAATACCTTCAAAATGCTCAACTTTGAAGGATCTTAACTTGGGTTTTTAATGCAAAACCAAGAAAACAAAGTATCACACAAAGTGAAGGAAATATCAAGAATTGTTATTCATCAAAAGGTGAGTTTACAACCAGCCAAAGGGGTCCTATTTATAGGCCTATAAGACGCCCCTTTAGCTTGAGAGGGCTAGAGATAATTCAAATAAAGCTATCTAACAAATGTTTGAATTTGAACTTTGCTTGAAAATTTAAACTAAGATAATTCTAGCTAAAACTTGAAATGCTTGCAAGATGTTATCTTCAATGAATCTAGTCATGTTTGGTGATGAAATTTGCGTTGGAGATGTTGAAATTGGCGTTGGAGATGTGGTTGAATTTGAATTCAAAGGCTAGTTGAAGATTGGATTCAATTTGACTTCAAACTTGAATTCAATCTTTGAATTATGATCCCATCCTTTTTGATCTTCAAGTGGCGTGTGGATGGATATCTAGGCATGTGAGATGTCTTCAAATGGTTGAGATGTTGAATTCAAATGCTAGTTGGAGATTGAGTTTAACTTGAACTTGAATTTTAAACTTGGATTCAAATTTGAATTGCCATCTCATCTTTGCTTCAAAAATGGCGTGTGATCCTTATCCTTCAAAATGGGTGCCCCTTGTGATATGTTGTAGATGATGTTTGATTTCAATTTGAACAAGAGATTCTATCTTGGACACCTTTGAATTTGTCTTAGCGTAGACAAACATTCTCTTGTAACATTCTCTTGAAACATTCTCTTCAACATTCTCTTGAAACATTCTCTTGAAACATTCTTTTGAAACATTCTCTTCAAACATTCTCTTGAACCTAATTTACCTACAAAGCAAATACGTAAAACTAAGATCATACGACACAAAATAAATTCAAAAACAAGGAATGTAGACGTGCATGCTGAGACATGCTCAAGTTGAAGGTTCAATGAAATGAACCCAAGGAGTCTTAGGTTCATCTTAAACATGTTTGTACAAGAAGGTGGCAACTTGATGACAAAGTTCCTTTGCCCTCCTTCTTGTCATAGGACCTTTGACCTCTTGATGGGGCCTTTGATCCTCATCGAACCCTTGATCCTCATCAATCTCCCCCTCCTCAAAAGGATTCGTCCTCGAATCAAAAAGGTCATCGTTGAAAGGGGTGAGATCAGCAACATTAAAAGTAGGTGAAACTGAACCATACCTGTCGGGAAGATCGAGGATGTATGCATTGTCACCTATGCGTTTCAATACTTTAAAGGGTCCATCTCCGCGAGGCAACAATTTTGACTTTCTTTCATTGGGAAATCTTTCTTTACGCAAATGTAACCACACTAAATCTCCAGGTTTGAACACAACTCTTTTCCGATGTTTGTTAGCTCGCCTTTCATAAGCTTTGTTTTTCTTTTCTAATTGTGTTTTAACTTGTTCATGCAGTTTCTTTATGTTGTCTGCTTTTTGTTTACCATCAATACTAGAACGTTCTTGCACGGGAATAGGAATCAAATCAATGGGAGACAAGGGATTAAAGCCATACACGATTTCAAATGGACTATGCAAAGTACCGTGATGGACACTCCTATTATATGCAAATTCGATATATGGTAAACAATCTTCCCAATGTTTAATGTGTTTTTGCAAAATGGCACGCAAAAGTTGAGAAAGAGTACGATTAACGACTTCAGTTTGTCCATCAGTTTGTGGGTGTGCGGTGGTGGAAAACAACAATGGTGTACCATGTTTAGCACACAAAACACGCCAAAAATGACTCAAGAATTTCGTATCTCTATCACTTACAATTGTACGTGGCATGCCATGCAATCGAACAATTTCTTTGAAGAACAAATCAGCAACATGTGTGGCATCATCAACTTTTCTACATGCTATGAAATGTGCCATTTTTGAAAATCGATCAACCACAACATAAATGCTATCGCGTCCTCCCCGAGACCTAGGAAGTCCTTAAACAAAGTCCATAGAAATATCAATCCAAGGGGAATCAGGGACGGGTGAAGGCGTGTAAAGGCCATGTGGTTGGGACTTGGATTTGGCTTGTTTGCAAGTGATGTAATTACCACACAACCTCTCGACGTCTACTCTCATGTGGGGCCAATAGAAATGTTCTTTAAGAGTCTCAAGGGTTTTGAACACTCCGAAATGACCCATTAAACCTCCCCCATGGGCTTCTCTAGTCAATGCTTCGCGTAGGGATGATTGGGGAACGCACAATTTTTGTTCTTTGAAAAGATAACCCTCGTGTATGTAAAATTTCCCAAATGGTGCTCCTTTACATGCCTCGAAAATGGTGCCAAAGTCATGGTCATTGGGGTACAAGTCCTTAAGTGATTCGAATCCTAAGAAGCGTGAAGATAATGTAGTCACTAACGTGTATCTCCTAGAGAGGGCATCGGCAACTATCTTATCCTTTCCTTGTTTGTATGTAATCACGTAAGGGAATTGTTCTATGAACTCTACCCATTTGGCATGTCTTTTGTTCAACTTTCCTTGCCCCTTAAGATACCTAAGGCTATCGTGGTCAGTTTGGATCACAAACTCTTTAGGTTGAAGATAGTGTTGCCAAGTTTGTAGGGATCTCACAAGGGCATAAAGTTCCTTATCATAGGTAGAGTAATTCAATGATGCTCCTTTCAACTTTTCACTAAAGTAGGCTATGGGTTTCTTACTTTGGGTCAAAACTGCGCCTATACCCACTCCACTTGCATCACACTCGATCTCAAAGGTCTCGTCAAAATTTGGTAGTCTAAGTGTGGGTGCAGTGGTCAGCCTACGTTTGAGTTCATCAAATGCCTGTTGTTGTGGCTCTTCCCACCTAAAAGGCACATCTTTTTTCACAATTTCGTTTAGGGGTGCAGCTATGGAATAAAAATCTTTGACAAAGCGTCTATAAAAGCTTGCTAGTCCATGAAAACTGCGAACTTCCCCTACATTCTTAGGTATAGGCCACTCCACAATTGACATAACCTTTTCCTCATCCATCTCTACTCCCTCAGCTGAAATGACAAAGCCTAGAAAAACTACGCGTTCTAAACAGAAAGAGCACTTCTTAAAGTTGGCGTAAAGTTGTTCTTGCTTAAGCTTTTCAAAAACGGCTCTAATGTGGTCAAGATGATCTTCTATGGTGTGGGAATAGATTAGGATATCATCGAAATAGACAACGACAAAGCGTCCTATGAACGCACGTAAGACTTCATTCATTAGCCTCATAAAGGTACTAGGGGAGTTGTTGAGCCCGAAGGGCATCACTAACCACTCATAGAGCCCAAACTTGGTTTTGAATGCAGTCTTCCATTCGTCCCCTTCTCGAATACGTACCTGGAAGTACCCTTGCTTAAGGTCGATTTTGGTGAAGAATTTGGATCCGTGCAACATGTCTAACATATCGTCTAGCCTAGGTATGGGGTACCTATACTTGACTGTAATCTTGTTTATGGCTCGGCAATCGGTACACATTCTCCACGTTCCATCCTTTTTGGGTACTAAAATGACGGGGATGGCAGATGGGCTCAGACTCTCTCGGATTTGTCCACTAGCTAGGAGCTCTTCTACTTGCCTTTGGATTTCTTTGGTTTCTTCGTGGTTTGCTCGATAGGCTGGGCGATTGGGTAACACGGCTCCTGGGACAAAGTCCATTTGGTGTTCTATTCCTCGAATGGGTGGTAATCCGGATGGTGGTTCGGAAGGAAATAGAACTTCATATTCTTGGATAAGGGACGCAACTGAGGTAGGTAAGTTTGGTGGAAGTTCTTCAAGGGCAAGTTGACACGACTTTGGGATGATGATGAAAACAGTTTGGTTGTTATAAAGTGCACGTGTAACCTCTCTTTTCTTTGCGAAATACCCACACTTCTTTTTGGACTCGTTGACACTTAGGGGTACTACCTCTTTTCCCTTGCTCTCATTTTTTTTGTTCTCACTTTTCATACACTCCACGAATTTTCTCTCGGCTTCTTTTTCCTTAGGATCGGCTCTAGACTTGGACATGCGTTGGTGATCCTCGTGGAATTTGTGTGGTGGAAGTGCATGCAGTTTGTACAATTTGCCATTCAATTTGAAAGAATAACGATTCAAATAACCATCATATGTCACATGTCTATCAAATTGCCATGGCCTACCAAGTAAGATATGACTAGCATGCATTGGGGCGACATCACATAAAACATCATCTTTGTAACTACCAATGCTAAGAGAAATCAAAACTTGTTTACTTACGCTAACTTCACCGCAGTCATTTAGCCATGCAAGTTTGTAAGGGTGCGGATGATTAGTCATAGGCAAATTCAGTTTTCTTACTAATTCGATACTAGCCACATTAGCACAAGAACCGGAATCAATGATCATGGTGCACACTTTACCATTTATCATGCAATGAATATGGAAAATGTTTTCTCTATGTTGTTCGTGATCATCTAATTTCGGATATGCATTTAAAGCTCTACGCACAACAAGAAACTCTTTAGTGTCAAAATCATCTAATGCGCCTATATCCTCTTCAGGTTCAATTTCATTATCATGCTCAGACTCGTTTTCATGCTCGGACTCGGACACATATTCGTTTGTCTCTTCAATTAACATGATTCTTTTTGCATTAGGACATTCTTTTCCTATGTGACCACGTCCTTGACATTTATAACATTTAATGTCTCTAAACCTGTTTGAGGAATCCGAAGGATTTCCGGTAGGAGCCTTTTGTTGGGTGCGTTCATCTCTCCTTTGTGTGGATTGCACACGATTGTCCATTCTTTGTGACGCACCTTGGTCACGTGCTTGGCCTCCTGTAGGCCGTGAACTTCCTGTTCTTGAAGGCTTGCTGTGAAATCTTGATGAAGATTGATTAGTACGATAATTGGAATTGAAATTGGAGGAGTTACGTACCTTTAATTGTGCTTCAATCTTTTCAGCCATATGGACCATGGTTGTGAGGTCGAGGTAAGGTTGAAGGTCAACCCTTTGCGCAATCTCCCTATTTAAACCATGTAAGAATCGAGCCTTGGTGGCTTCTTCAGGTTCTTGCAAGTTAGACCTTTCCAACAAAATTTCTAACTCTTTATAATACTCGCCTACTGATGAGCCAAACGAAGGCTAGAAAACGTTGCCAAGGACTTTGTCTCCTATTCCAAACTGTTTTGAACAAAAGTTATGGCAAAGAACATCTCAAAGACACCCCTTGAACTGTAACCATTGTTCTTGGCTCAATTTATGCCAACACCTCTTCCTCTTTGGCACTCCAACACATCTAAAACCTCAATGAGACCCTAAGATGCTGTAAACCAAAAGATGAAGCAAATACTAACAAGTTCTAGGCTAGGAACTTGAAAGAAAACCGTAAGTGGTCTTAAACTTCAACTTGAAATGTTGATAACTCCTCAAGGGAAATTCTGGTTGAAATGTGTATTGATAATGGTTGTTTTTTTTACACTCAGGTTCTAAACCTTCTTATAACAAACGAAAATGAAGAAAAGTACAAGCTTTAATGTACAAGGTACTAGTCTAAAATGACATGCTTTGCTTGGAAATTGTTTGAGCATCTTTTGGTTCCAAAAGTTCTGGTTGCTTGCCGTGTAATCTTTGCTAGATTCAGCCTTCTTTCTTTGATCAATTTGATTGGTTTAGGCATGGAGCAGCTTGCTTGAGAAAGGCCTTTGATTGGTTGCAATTTGGTGTTGAATTTTCAAACAAACTTTCCTTAGACAAACGTTTCTTTCCTTGCTTGAATTCAGCCAAAAATTCTGATTGGATGTTGTAGTGAGCAGCTTGGTTGAACTCCCTTTTGATTGGTTGCAAGTTGATCTTTGAATTTTCAAAACATCTAGGCCTTAAACCAACGTTTTTCTTCAAGGAATTTGATTGGAGCAATTGTTGAGCAGCTTGCATTCTTGTTCTAGCTTGATTGTGATTGGTTTAGACATTTTCAAGACTCCTTCCTATTGGCTAATGATGTGAGCAGCTTGTTTCTTCTTTGTTTCAACCATTTTAACGTGAGGAACAATTTTGATTTTGACATGGATGCTTGTCACCTCTTTGCTTTTAAGCTACTTGCTTATCACCTCCTTGCTTGAACAAAAATTCAGGTTTTAGTTGCATCTTCAAGCTTTGTTTGAACAGTGATATCATCCGATCAGATGGAACATGGATTGATAGGTGTTCATGCTTCTTCAATGTAAAGCTCTCTTTGACCTATCTTCAAAGACACCAAGCAACAAACACAATATGCACAACATATATGACATGTCCTAAGGGTTAGTTAGGCAATAAGACATAAGAACTAGCACTAGTGTGTGCGGAGTGAACAGTGAAATGTCATGTCTTACAAAACTAACATATGACAATAAATGATACATGAAAATATGTTGCGTTGACCCCATCGTGGGCTCATCATCTACACTTTTGGAACCTTGTTGTAAGTTATGCAAACTCGTGAAAATAGAACTCTCATAATTGTTTGGAATAAAACGTTGACGCATTTCAAACTTCATTTCTTCCCAAGTGGCGATTGGGGGTTGTCTCGTCTTAGTTCTATTTCGACACAAATTCGTCCACCAATTAAGTGCATAACCAGAAAATTCAATGGAAACATACCTCACTTTTTGCAATTCACTATAATTGGTACAAGGAAAGATCAAATCCACTTTCGTTTCCCATTCTAAATATTCCTCCGCATTACTTTTACCATAAAACGTGGGAATGCTTATTTTGGTTTTGAGAAAATCGTCACCTTGCGGGAAAAGGGGATTTTGGCGTCTTTGGTAACCACGGGGATGGTGGTCATCAAAGTCATAATCATCATGCTCAAAGGGAATGTAATCATCATTGTACCTTCTTGGAGCGTACCTTCTTGCTTGTGTAGGAGGAGCAAACCGTCTTGCTTCGGTGTGTGGGGGTCGAATGTTATCGTCCTCAACTTCTTCTGGAGGATGGCGCCTTGGTTGTGGTGGTGGAACGGTCCTGCTTGTTCCTTGGCCATCACTTGTTTTGTAGCTTCGCTCCACGTCTTCCAAGCGATGCTTGATTATCTCATTGTCATGCATGAGTTTCTTAAGCATCTCCAGAATTTGTTGCTGAGTATTGTCAACAGTTTCAGCTCCTTTAGACTTGCTAGATGCGGAATTGCTGCTGGCCATTGTACCTAAGGAATTGAACGAAACAAAGGAAAAAAAAGAAAGAAGCAAACTAACACAAAGACAAACAAACGTTAAGGGATTAGTAAAAAAAATAAGCTATGGACACTCCGATTTCGATTCTTTCCACTCTCTTACCACTTTGGTTCTTGGATAACCTGAAGTTAAGAAGTCTCAAAGTGATCAATAAGGAAGTGTATTGCCAAGGCTTCTTCAAACCACAATGTTCTCCGCTTGTTTCTTCCTTTTTGCTTTCAAGTTGCACCAATTAGTATCAAAGTAGAATCAATTGAAATGAATTCAAACTTGAACTTTCTACTAAGATTCAAAGAAAATAAGCAACCAAAGTTGATGTATAAGGCTGAACCAAAGATGAACTAAGGGTTGCCGTGGGCAATCTTTAGTTAATTTTGATTCTATACACTTACTATCCACAAAATGGTTCAAGTCATGCAACAATCGAGCAACCAAATGTGTGATTGGTTCAAGAAGATCAAGAGTTGGAGAATTGGGTATAGGGGACGGCAATGTGGGTAATATGGTATCCAAGGTTTGCAAGTCGTACCAAAAATTTTCCACGCAATGCACAAACGTTTTGCCCTTTTTCTTTTCTCTTGTTCTTTTTGTTTTCTTTTTCTTCCTTGCTATTTCAATTGAGCAAGGTTCAGACTCTCCTTTTTTTTTGGCTAAGGACAGAATTTGGATTTCACTTGTTTTGCAGTTAGCACTTGCGTTTTTGGACAAAATAGTGCAATGTATTTAAAATGCAATTTGTGTCTTGGACTTGCAACAAAATTGACCTTGGAAGGTGAGGGAAATTGGGTAAGGCCGAATAGAGGTTAGGGTTAGGGTTTTTGATTTATGGTGTTTTTTTGAACGTTTTGGGATTTTGCGGAATGTGGTTGTAGGAACGGAATGGGTGTTGTAGATTGACTATTTGGGTTAGTAATTGATGATTGGTGTGGCCAATTTGGATATTGGTTGGTCTAGTACAGAATTTGAGCAAAATTCAAATTCTAGGGTTAGGGTTTATTTGAATGAATTGGGATCTTTAGAATCTGATTGTTTTTGGGTAAATTGGTTTGGGGCTTTTTGTTTGGGGTGTAAATAGAGTTGTTTTGGACCAGGTTGGTGTGTTTTAAGGTTGGGTTGGGTTGGGGTGGGGTTGGTTGGGCCGTGGGGTGGGGTGGTGGAATTACGGTTTTGAAAATGGTTCGAGAAGGCAAACACACGTATGACTACTTGTCTTAAAGCATGAAATCAATCACAATGCGAATCATAAGATGCATACAATCATCACCAACTAAAAGCTTCGGTAGCAACAAGATGATTTGAAACTGAGGTAGCTTTATAGGCTGACGGTTGAACTATTTTAAAGAAAGCTGAATGTAACCTAAAATGCAACGAACCCTAATGTGTTCAAGTTTGAATGACTAAAAAAATCAGATTGTGATATGAGAGGAAATAAAGGAAATGACACTTGAATGATGAAAAGCAAAATGCAGCAACTTGCAAAGGTTCAAAGTAAATGACGTTTTTTTTAATGAATGAGATGCAAGGCAAATGGCGTGTAGAGGGAGGAGTAGAAGAAGGACACAACTGAACTTGAAATGACTAGACTCAAACGAAAAGGAAATGATAGATGGTGGAATAGAGTAACCTGTCTCTGATACCAATTTGATGCGTGCAACTCGTGGGCTCCAACAATTCCACCTTCCAAACGTCCTTCACAAAGGGTTAGGCACAAAGAAGTAAACTTCCCCTTGCTTCCTTAGTGATCAAACGTGTGGACAACGAGCAAGACCAAAATGGCCCTCCTGGACGGCTCCTTTTAGCAATGGCAATACCTTCAAAATGCTCAACTTTGAAGGATCTTAACTTGGGTTTTTAATGCAAAACTAAGAAAACAAAGTATCACACAAAGTGAAGGAAATATCAAGAATTGTTATTCATCAAAAGGTGAGTTTACAACCAGCCAAAGGGGTCCTATCTATAGGCCTAGAAGACGCCCCCTTTAGCTTGAGATGGCTAGAGATAATTCAAATAAAGCTATCTAACAAATGTTTGAATTTGAACTTTGCTTGAAAATTTAAACTAAGATAATTCTAGCTAAAACTTGAAATGCTTTCAAGATGTTATCTTCAATGAATCTAGTCATGTTTGGTGATGAAATTGGCGTTGGAGATGTTGAAATTGGCGTTGGAGATGTGGTTGAATTTGAATTCAAAGGCTAGTTGAAGATTGGATTCAATTTGACTTCAAACTTGAATTCAATCTTTGAATTATGATCCCATCCTTTTTGATCTTCAAGTGGCGTGTGGATGGATATCTAGGCGTGTGAGATGTCTTCAAATGGTTGAGATGTTGAATTCAAATGCTGGCTGGAATTGAGTTTAACTTGAACTTGAATTTTAAACTTGGATTCAAATTTGAATTGCCATCTCATCTTTGCTTCAAAAATGGCGTGTGATCCTTATCCTTCAAAATGGGCGCCCCTTGTGATATGTTGTAGATGATGTTTGATTTCAATTTGAACAAGAGATTCTATCTTGGACACCTTTGAATTTGTCTTAGCGTAGACAAACATTCTCTTGTAACATTCTCTTGAAACATTCTCTTCAACATTCTCTTGAAACATTCTCTTGAAACATTCTTTTGAAACATTCTCTTCAAACATTCTCTTGAACCTAATTTACCTACAAAGCAAATACGTAAAACTAAGATCATACGACACAAAATAAATTCAAAAACAAGGAATTTAGACGTGCATGCTTAGACATGCTCAAGTTGAAGGTTCAATGAAATGAACCCAATGAGTCTTAGGTTCATCTTGAACATGTTTGTACAAGAAGGTGGCAACTTGATGACAAAGTTCCTTTGCCCTCCTTCTTGTCATAGGACCTTTGACCTCTTGATGGGGCCCTTGATCCTCATCGGACCCTTGATCCTCGTCACTCCTTAAAGGATATTTGATTGAAATGTGTTTGAAAATAGTTGTCTTTTACATTCAGGTTCTAAACCTACTTATAACAAACGAAAATGATGAAAAGTACAAGTTTTAATGTACAAAGTACTAGACTAAAATGACATGCTTGCTTTGAAACTTGTTTGAGCAATTTGGTTCCAAGAATTCAGGTTGTCTTTTACGTGCTCCCCATGCTTGTCTCTAGCTTTCTTTCTTCATCAATTTGATTGGATAATACATGGAGCAGCTTGCTTTGGAATGGCCTTTTGATTGGTTGCAATTTGGTGTTGAATTTTCAAACAAATATTCCTTAGTCCAGCCGTTTCTTCCTTGCTAGATTTCAGCCAAAATTCTGATTGGATATTGTAGTGAGCAGCTTGGTTGAACTCCCTTTTGATTGGTTATAGTTTAGGCTTTGAATAATCAAACCAATCAGCCATGAACCAGCCTATTTTCTCCTTTGAATTTGATTGGATCAAATGTTGAGCAGCTTGCATTCTTGTTCTAACTTGATTGTGATTGGTTTGGACAATTGCAAGACTCCTTCCTATTGGTTAAAGGTGTGAGCAGCTTGTTTCTTCTTTGTTTCAACGTGAAGAACAATCTTGAATTTGACATGAATGCTTGTCACCACCTTGCTTGTAAGCTACTTGAATATCACCTCTTTGCTTGGACAAAATTCAGGTTTGAATTGCATCTTCAAGCTAAAAAACGTGTTCCTGAAAGACAAGGCAAGAATATAACACAAACTATCCTAAAACAAAGTTAACAAACCTACAATATTAAAAAGAACATCTAAAGATATGCACAACATGCTTTTGATACAACTAGATCATAGCTTGTATCATATAAACCCAATGGACATCATCTTTGCTTGGTTCATCCTCTTCATGCCTGTAAAGAAATGATTCAACACAATGTAACAATTTCTTAGCCATACTCCTTGTTATGGGACCAGTGTGGGGCAGTGAGGTGTCATCATCAATGTTTGTATCCACAAGGTTAGGCTGTTGCTCATCACAATCTCAATGGTAATAAAGTGAAAGCCAAGTACACATACACAAGTGCTCAATAAGGGTTTGTTCTTGAAACTTTTTCAACAAAGATCAACACTTTGGGTGATGGTACTTTTGCACAAATTTCATTTCTAAGTTCCTCTTTTTGTGAATTTGGAACTTTCTAATGTAAGGCTATTCCTCTCCTCTTGTGCAATCTCTCATGCGTCTTGCCTCTTACTTTTGTGACGTAGGTTGGCTTTTCTCTCAGTTTCTTTCTCAAACAAGCTCTATTTTCTTTCTTTGTGCTTTTTGGCTTGTTTGGTGAGACTACTGCTCACAGCCTTTATGAGACATTGCTCATGGCTTTGGTTTTGTTTGCACAAGTTTTGGTTGTTCTTTTGTGAAAAAGTTCCCTTTACAACACGACTGAACGCTAGTGAAGTGACAAGTATTTCACAAATATAACAACCAAGAATGTATAAAGTTCAATGCAAGTTTAGAAAGTGTAATGACAACAAGATGATTCGTTCGGGTTGGCAATATAACAATATGGGCTAAAATATGGAAAGAATAATTTTAAATGAGAACCTAAGTCCACAAAGTCTTTAATCAATTTAAACCAACACAAAGTAAAGGTGAATATTCAGTCAACGGTTAAGTATGAACGAATATGCTTGTAATCAATCAATTTATATTCCTAAGCCATGGTTCGCATGCAAGTCTTTTTTTTCCAGTTCATATGCCTAAAAATAATGTAAAATGTATCATACAAAAGGTACTACACTTGTTTGATATGTCTTAAACAAAGGATAAGCAACAACTATTTGTGTAACTAGCTATTCCTTTGCTTTGATTAAACAGCCTACTAACGTTAAGTTCCCTTGTGATTTTCGGTTTTACCACTTTAAAACAACATGAATGCAAGACATACAAACATATCTTAGACTAATGGATGATGATTTCAATCAAGGAAAAAAAAGAACTAGTTAACTAGGATACGGCTTGCAACAAAGATACACGCATACACTTCTTCGATTTTCTAGTTTTAATTAACTAACAAAACTAAACAAACTACAACATAATATATTTAAACACTTGAATGGTACTTAAACACGTTTATGACCTGAAACCTCAAGCAAAACATTAACTAAAACAAGTTTTTAAACTAGGACAAGTCTTAATAGCACACGGCTGAAAACAGGTTCTACCCGGTTGTTTTTCCCTTGCTTGTTTCTTATGCCAAACCACATCCAACTTCAAAAAAACTCTAACACATTATATTTTAGTATGTTATGGATGTTCATGCAAAGTTTGATAAGAAAAACTCAATGAAAATAGCTCCTAATTCAGATTGCTCGCCGGCGGGCCAAACAGGACACTTGGGCAGATTTCTTGCTTTTTCTTAAACCAAACAATACCAAATCACCAAACCAACTTTAGCACATCATGAGCAAAGGTTTAGTATAGTAGGTGATTTATCAAGTTTAATGCCCAGGTTGTTACTAGAAAATGCAAAAAATAAGATTTGAACTACTACACAAAAAAAAACAGAATATAACCTAGTGACTAGCTAACTGTTTTTGGTTTTTCTGATTTTAATAACTCTTAAAACGCCTAAACAAGTACTAAACATCATTAGCTAACATCTCACACTACGTTTTAGACTAAATTCAAGGGCTGGAATCCAAAAATATTCGCATGAATTCAGTAGCAAACCAAACATCGTACGATTTCAGAATTCCAGCAACTTAAAAAAAGATAGTTTGAGATGAAACATACCTTATAGCTCTGATACCACTTGATGAACAAACACTCAGCTATTATAGGACCTTTCTTCAACTAAATAAACCAGCTGGAACCAAGAAGGAAGGTGCAAAACATTCATGGAACACCAAACACTTCAACCTGTCCAGATTTCAGCCAAGTAGATGAACTCTTCAGCAAATGACTTGAACTTGAGTGAGCAAGCCTTAAACCCTCTCAAACAATATCCATCCCAAGCATATGAAGTGATACAATCAAAAATTAGTTCAGGTTTCTTGAAGGGAATCAAAGATTCAAGTTAAAAACTGAAAACAGTTTTTTTTGGGAGCAAAGTTGCTGTTTTTTGTATTCTGAAAATCTGAGTCTTACCAACGTTTTTTCTACCTTAAATAAGCTAAGCTAAACTTCTAAATGAAGATACATATGTACATGGTCCAATAGGAGCAAAGAAGGAAATTTAGACAAGCTAAAAACAAGGAAAAATGATTGTTCTTGAAAAGTGATTCTCGGCATAAATACTCCTTTTTTGTTGCAAGTTGATTTTGTCTTTGATTTTTGATTGGACCAGCTTCTCCTTGCTTTGGAATATTATATAGGATTTCCTTGATGAGTTGGAGTGGCCCCTTGCAGCTGATTGGTTGAAAAGGCTGCTTGAAAAGTCAAGAAACTGAAATCTGTCCAGTTTTGAGCAGTTTTCTGTTTTGAATTATAACATAACCTTCCATTCCGAATTAGCACTTCCACTTCAAATAAGAATTGTAGATCCTTCTCTGCGGATGTGTTTAGACACCAGAATGACGTCGTTTGGATCTGAGATGAGTGTGTTATGCCCGTTTGAAGTTGACCTGCTTGCAGATGTGGACCTTTGGAAGCAGTGACTAAGCAGCCAGCTTGTTGCAACGATTGTGTAGCTTGACACAGACCTTTTTTGGGAAAGTGCTGAACATCAAAATTGTAGCTTATCCTCTTAGCTTTGACCTCCAACTGGAATCACGTCAATTGAAGTTGTGGTTGATAGTTATGGCTGAAATACTAAGAAGGTGTCATCCTACAAGCTTGCCCTTTCAACTCAACTTGGTGTTTGAACGTTTGGCCTTTGTTCAATCATTCTTCCTTGACCTAAAAACAACTCAAACACACACCAAACAACATATGCAACATACTAGGACATGTCTTGGTTAGTTTACAACAATTTATAAATGAAAGGAAGCTAAGCACTCAACAATATGAACAATACACACAAGACTAACTAACATATTACAACATTATTCAAAAACTAAGTTAAAGCTTGTAGCAAATGGATCCAATGTAGGCTATCTTGACTTGGTTCATCCTCAACATGCTTGTAAAGGAAGGTTCCAACTTCATGCATCAATTTCTTGGCCATGCTTCTTGTTATAGGGCCTTTGTCTTGCATTGGCGTACCTCCCGCTGTGGTTGGTTCTTCTTGGCTTGGCTGGGGCTCATCAAGGTGTGAGAGTAAGCTATGTCCTTCAGCTTGACCTATGTTTCAACGTGTTCTAACCCCATCACTAGGATTCCTAATGATCAATTCTTTAGGGTGTTTATGTTTATCTTTTATGTACCACCAATTCCTAGGTTGACTAGGTTCACCTTCATCTTATTCAAATGTTTCTTTGGTGTGTACATTATCATATACAATTGGAACATCTTGTAAATTAGATGGATTATCTTCGAATTGCAAAATTTCTTCATTTACTTCACCTAAGGGTTCATGCATGTCTTGTTCAGGGAGAGTTGTAAATAGACAATCGTGTACAAGCTCAAGTAACAAGTCACCATCATCAAATATATTTTCAACATTATTCTCTTGTTTATATTGAGTTTTATCACTAACTTCAAAATATGCATTCTCATTGAATTTTCGATATATGGATTCAATTATTTTGCTAGATGTAGGATTATAATATCTATATGCTCTTGAATTAGTTGAATAACCAACAAATATGCATTTAATAGACTTTTGTTCAAATTTGTCTAGATTATCTTTAGTATTGAGTACAAAACACTTACATCCAAAAACTCCAAGAAAATCTACCTTAGATTGTCTATTGTTTAATAATTTGTAAGGTGTTTTATTTAATTTCTTTCAAATAGAAAGCCTATTTATTATATAGCAAGCACAACTAACAGCTTCAGCCCATAAATATCCAGATACTTTGTTTTCACATAAAATTGTCCTAGCTATTTCTTAGATTGTTCTATTTTTATGTTCAACAACTCCATTGAGTTGTGGTGTTCTAGGTGGTGAGAATTCATGTTTTATTACATGTAATTCACAAATCTTAACTATATCTTTGTTTTTAAATTCTCCACCTCTATCACTCTTAATCCTTTTAACATTTTCTTGGTAAAGATTTTCAAGTTGCTTAATAAGATTTTCGATTGCCAATGAAGCATCGTCTTTGTGTGTTAAGAACAATGTCCGTGTGTTTCGTGAGTAATCATCTACTATAACACATACATAGTAGTGTCCACAGACTCCTTGTCCTACTTGGACCAAATAAGTCTAAGTGAAACAATCCTAGTACATGACTAGTACTCGCTTTATGTTTCTTTTACATGTTTACCTTTTATACATGTTTCACATAGTTGAAAATTATCTAAGTCTAACTTAGGCATACCTCTAATTAGATTCTTCTTAGATAATTTTTCTATGGTTGAAATTCCTATATGGCCTAGTCCTCTATGCCATAAATTACATCTAAATCATGTGATACTAAGCACTTAATCTTAGCATCTAACATATTATTTAGAGAAAGAGTGTAAATACTACCATCTCTATTTCCTTTTAATACGATTTCTCCCTTATCATTTATTATATCATAACAATTAGGGAGAAAATAAACATGATAACCGGAATCTATAAGTTGCGAAATAGTTAATAAATTATAAGAAAGATTACTTACTAACAATACATTTCGTATTTGAAATCTGTTAGGGTCCTCATGACCCTTTTCCAACAACTTTGCCTTGGTTGTTGTCACCGAACATCACCTTTTCTCTATTCTCGATATGTTCTAGCTCGGTGAATAGTTTGGGCTGCCCGTCATGTGTCTTGAACACCCACTATCTAAAAACCACTTGGTTTTTGGATTCTTTGGCTTTGTCTTCTTCTTGTATTCTTTATGATTTTCCTACAATAGAAAAAAAAGTTTTAAGTATCCTTTATTTGGTTCCTTGAGTGTTAGGATGTACCTTCTAGGCACATATTTGGCATTATAATTCATTGCATAAAGAGGATTAACATGTATTTGACCATTCCATTTAAAAATAGATGTATGCATATAATTGTTATACCTTGGTTTATTATATTGTGGCCGAGTATGAGGCATATAACTTGGTCGATTTTGACATTGAGTGTAAGGCATATAATTTGTTTCTTAACCGGCGCTTTATAAGTATAATCATAAGTATTCTTATTAGTCTTATAAGGAAAATATGAAGATTGCCTATGTTTATGTCTATATGCATCATAACCAATTGAATGTTGTTTATTTTGCCTAATCACATTTTTGTGTGTGTGTGTGTGTATATATATATGCATAATTTCTAGGTTGTCTAAACACAAAGTATTACTTAGATGCTTTTGTGGGTGCATGTTGCATTTTTGCCTTATAATGAGTAGGAGGAGTAGCAGGCAAAATGTGTACATTTGATTTAGTTGTACTATATGGTAATTTAGACTTAGATGATACAAAGTTAGTCTTTTTGCCTAACTTGTCATTTTCCTCTATATAGCCTAAGCCCTTTTTATCATTTCCATATTTTTGTGACGATATGAGTGTCTAACATATTAGTTCTCGACTTAAAATTGTTCTAAACTTTTTTCTAAGTTTAGTTTAGAAGATTGAAGTTGAGATATTCCATTTTCACAACTATCTTTAGCTTTTAACATGCTATTTTTGGTTTTAATGTTTGTTTATTTTTTCTATATGATTCAATTTTAATCTCTACACAATCAAGAGTATTAGTAGACTCTTGTTTAGAACATTCTAATTGATCAAAAAATTCCAAGTTGGACGTCTTCAACTTGTCATTTTCTTTAATTAGTTTCTTCTTTTCTTTAGATAGCCTTTTACAGTGAGCATGCATCTTTAAAAACGCTTTGTACATTTCATCAAAAGACATTTCATTATCAGAATCTATGTCAAAAGAAAAAATTACCTTGATAGATATGAAGCAAACTTGAGCTTCCTCATTTTCGGATTCTGAGTCGGACGAGTCGCTCCATGTGCTCGCCTTCATTGCATGTTTGCCTTTTCTTTCCTTGGGCTCTTTTGCCTTAGTTTTTTGCGCCTCCTTGTTTTGTTTATTATTGTTATTATTATTCTTTTTTTTTGTCAGACAGTCATATGAAATATGTCCTTTTTGACCACATTCGCAGCATTTTAACTCTTTATTATACATACCACTTGTTATTATTAGTTATTTTTCATAGGTTGAGAAAAAGAAGAAGACTTATTTCTATTAGGTCATTTGAAAAACTTCTTACGTTTTCTAGCTACTAAGATTAAATCATCATCCAATTCACTATTAATTTCATTATTATTTATATGTGACTCAGTTGATTTGAAAGCAATAGATTACTGGATGATTTAGATGACTCGGACTTTCGTAGGTTCAGTTTTACCTCGTATACTCTAAATGAACCGATCAATTTATCCATTTTAGTTATTGACTTTGTCTCCTCAATTGCTGTCACCTTTGGATCCCATTCAGCAGGAAGACTTTGTAGCCATTTTTGAACTTTCTCGTTGTTGGTAAAGGATTTTCTTAAAGCTTCAAGTGTATTGAAAATGTTAGTAATTCTCAAATCCATAGATTTTATAGATTGGTTTGGCAACATTCTGAAAGATTCAAGTTCAGTAATAAGCATGTTTATTTTCGACTCTTTTACGCCACTAGTTCCTTCATGTTTTAACTCTAAGGATTTCCGTATATCATGAGTACTAATACAATTTGAAACATAACCCACTTTAGAAGTCGTAAGTCTGTTTATAAGTAATTGCATAGCTTTGGCATTCATGGACATTTTCTTTTTATCTTCTATAGACCATTCACTTTTGTATTTTTCCACTTCTTGTGTGACTCCACTAACTTGCACAATTTTCATCGGAATGTAAGGCACAACTTCAACTCATCATCATCATCATCATCCGGACCCAGTTTATCCCAACGACAGCAAAAGCTATCGTTAGGGTTCAGGGAAGGTAAGTGGTAGGCAGACAATACCTCTATCCCAAGGAATAGAGAGACTGCTTCCAGTGAGACCCCCGGCTCTACCTGCATAAATGTTTATAGCCATTAAAATAGCCTCATCCTAAGTTTTCAATGTACAAAATTGTTACCATCGAAAAGAAGAGGACGTTGTGTATACATACCTTCCAACACACCTTTTTGAGAAACTATAAACATTGTATATACCTTTGATTTGAGATAAGCAGGCTATTAAGAATTCTTGTGTCTAAGGCTTGTCTTCTTAGAGTGGTGTAGGCTTAGCTCTGATGCCAATTACTGGATTGCAACACCTGCAATAAACACCAATAGAGGGAGGGGTGAATATTAGTTAGCGGAAATTACACTACTACCCTTAAATTAAAAACTCGCCTCAAAAACAGAATCTGGGAGCTACTCAAATTCAGTACCTGTTTTTGAAAAATTCAAAAGTCATTGTACACAACTCCAAAACGTATGAAACTTTCTAGAAATCAATTTCAATATCTTGACTAGACTTTTTCTGAAAATGAGACAAAAATAAGATCGTTTGACCCTTCAAACAAATAAAAAAATTAAGATGGCTAATCTGGACAGAATTGGACAGAATGATGCCGAACTTTGCAAAGTCAAAATACTCTTTAAGATGTCTAGTTTAAGTTTCAAAAAGGCTCTGACCTGAAAGTATGCTTGATAATCAGAATGCAAGGTTCCTTGATGTCAGATTGCAACCAGAATGGAGCAGTTATCTTTCAAAGACTGAAAGATTAACGTTCCTTTGCTCAAATCAATTGATTCTTGTTGCAAATTAAAGATCACATTCTGAAGTATTACTCCACCAAAAATCACGAATTTTGAAAGTGTTTTGCTATTTTTTCAAGATGTGTGAAGTTGGATGAACACTGCAGTAAAAATGACAGAAAATAGTAAAGAAGGAAAGAAGACAAGAACACCGAAGATTTATCCTGATTCGGTCAATGTGACCTACTCCAGTCCCAAGAAACACCTCTCCTTGGATTTTAGTAAGGAATGAACAACAATACAACAAGAACCAAGCTTGATATTTGGGTTATACACCAACTCTATTCAAGACATGGATGATCACCTCTATGTAACTTTGGTTGCAACACCTCTACCACGTATTGATGTAGCCTTATAAATTTGGCTAATAAATCCTACAAAAACAACACAAGAGGCGTGTATAGTGTATCTATACAACAACTAGAGAATGGAACACCTTAGCTGCATAAAGAAAGAATCAAGAACAAAAGAAAAAATAGCAAGAATGATCTTCAACTTTTGCTTTCAAGTGTGTGTCATCTCTTCTTCACCTTGCCTCTTATTTATGGTGTGCAATGGCCCTTGAAGATAAGAATACCCATGTGTCAACATCTTCATCATCAACCCTTTAAGTGTCTTCACCTCATTGGTTGACCACATAATCACCTTGTACACTTGGCAACTTCAAGACAAATGATTGGTCCACCTTGTCATCTGTATCTTGGCCGAAATTTTCACCTCAAATTGTCTTGAAAATTATGGAGATAATAAGAAGGGAATATACCACAAGAATACCTCAACTTCATGGCGAGATAACAGGCCATGTCATGGCTGAATATTTGAATCCAAAATCAGCTGTAACCTCCCAAACTAGCTGGTTTTTTTTTCAACTTTGAAATTTCCAAGTTCACAATTTTGCCAACTAGCTTGTATTTGGTTGGTCCACTTGTGCACAAGTCATAAAATGATTAAAACACCTTTTCCACTTGTGTAACCATGTTTTGGAACTGTATACACATGTACAACTTCGGATTTAATGAAGAGAAAATAATAGATAAAAATTGACAAGACTTTTCTAATCAATAATTCAAAATTCCCACATTTTTCTCCTTCTTAGTTGTGGTGAATTTTATACCGAGGATGCCCTTAGAATATCTGCAAAATGATAAAGAAGACCAATAACATATACAAGAATATCTTCAAGAATAGAAAAGAATGTGACATCGAATATCGCCACATCCGCTACCGTCGGTAATATCACTAAATAAGAAAATAGAATAGAAAACCATGATATAATCTTCAAGAACACCACAAATAAGCTCCATAATTCAGATAATATGGTAATAAATGTCATTGAGTAAAATGACCAAACTGCCCTTGGGGGGTAAAATGACCAAAATGCCCCTGATGACAGAAAACTCTGAGAATGACGCCGATGGTCACAAATAGATATAATAACACCTTTTTAATGATAAAAAATATAAATAAGTCCTTGAATCGTTTTCACCATGTCAAGTACCTACAAGAATTCAAAATACCACTTTTGCCTTTTTGGTAAGTTGTAGAAACTTCCAATGCACATTAGTGACAAGATATATTTATAATCATCAAAAACACATAATAACATCATGATAAACATATATGAAGCATATGCGAATGAAAACAATCATTTTATCACATTTTAGAAAAAAATTTCTAAAAAACCCCAGACATCGATCAAAGTGCCTCTGCTTGAGAAATCGATGACTGACAGTGAGGTTTAGATTTTGTCTCTGACCTACATCAATGTGTCTTAGGTTTAGAGATCGATGTCTCACAATAAGGTATTGGTTGAGGGATCGATGTACATGGATCGATCGAAGTGCATTAACCTGGGAATCGATGTCATTTTTCTTCACTTATTCAACTTTTTAATTTTATAACATCATGTGTGACATTATTTAAGTACTCAGCAATTAAACTCATGGCTTCGAAAAATATCCAAACATATTTCTCAACAGTCCCATGGTAAATACGATGAGGCTACTTATTGGACGATGCATGTCGCTCGTTGGCGTTGTTTTGCAGTAAGCAGGTATATGATTAGCATACATAGAGGATGGCAGTGAAAGGAGATTTTGAGATTTGAAGATATTTTGACTAGATTTTGGAGGACTTAATTGAGATAGTTATTTTGGCTACTCGAGGTTTATGTGTGTTGGAGATTTAGTATTTATCTACGTTTGATCATTGTATCAAATTTAGATTTGCCTAGACATTTATATTAATAATGATTATTTTATTAAGGACTTTTATTTTGACTTCTGCTGACATCGATTTGCGTCACTTTGTTGACGTGTAATTGTTTTGTTTTGGACGCCTTGTATTTTCCCTCAACAAAATATGGCGGGTGATTCATTTCGAGTACTAGGGCTCGGGACGGGTCGCTACAGATGGTTTCAGAGCATGGCTCTAGATCCACGGCAGAAACGTAGATTTAGGGCATGATCTTAGAAATTAAGTTACGATTTTGCACAACTCACGATTTTAGACTTAAGAATTATGATATTAAGCATCGATTTTAGAAGTAAGTTATGACACTAGACTTAAGTGATGATCGGACGAGGCACATAATAGGTAGTATATGCTAGGTATTTTAATTGATTACCTTATTTAAGTTTTAATTTTCGCCTTCCATATGCCTGTAGACCTGATCATTGTAGTTTTCACTTCCATAAGTATAAATTTGGTAAATCGAGTAAATTGTCATGTTGTAGTACAATGATTCCAAGGAGAGATCATAACAGGAACGACAATGGCGGTAACTAGAATGCTCTACCCCAGGCCCTGATAGACAAACTAACGACTATAGCGCAGAAACTGGAGCAGCACCAGCACCAACAGAATTAGGTGCCAAAGACGACCCTCCGATTCTTTTACCAGTAGATGAAGAAGGCCATGTTCTGACTTTCAAGGGGAACTCTAATTCAAACGAGATAGAGTCATGGTTGAAGGAGGCCGAGAACAATCAACGACTGCTCCAGGTACCTAAGGAGATCAGGGTGGAGGTTGTGACACCATTCCTTCTGGGAGAGACTGAGGAGTGGTGGAACGGAGCCATGCTAAACCTACCTCAGCCAGTTTCATTGAATTAGTTCAGGAAAGAGTTTCAAAAGTACTTTGTTCCGACCACTGCAATACTACAGAAGATGGTGGCATTTCAGGCACTAACTGAGGGAAGCCTATCGGTGTTAGAGTATACTGATAAGTTCTATGCCTTGGGACAATTTGTCCCTTCGACCTGTCAGACGCCAGGCTGAAAATGTTGAAGTTTGAGATGGGGCTGAATTCTCGCATTTGCTCAGGTATTGTTAATGCTAATGCAAGAAAGTTTAGAGAATTACTGGAGGCATGCCACCGAGTCGAGGCTGATTTGCAGAGGGTGGCAGCGGAAGAGAAAAGTAAGAGGCCCCGAGAAGAGAGCAACGATGGTAGAACCGAGAGGTGTGTTAAAGTTCCTAAGAGGGGTCAGATAGGTCAGCCACGACCTCAACAGCAACAGGAGCCCGGGGATAATGTGCTGAGAGTGATCCCTACTTGCCCCACATACAGGCGGAGTGATGTGAATACCTCACAAAATCTTGGATGTTTTCCCTCAAAACTTTACTGTCAAGGGTTGGCACAAAACAGTACTCTCCCTCCTTGCTTCCTTCAAGGCAACAACGGTTGAGCAACACCTCCGCAACGAAAATAACGTTGATCTTGGCAAACGAATCGCCCGCCAAGACGTTCTTTCCTCTGGTCTTGGAAAATGCCACCTTAAAGCTTGCTCAAACTTTAAGGACCCTAACCTTGATTTTATGAAAAACCAAGAAACAACTCAAAGACAAAGTCTTAAGAGAGAAAACTCAATTTTATTGAAGAAGAGAATTGAGTTGGGATGGTGTACAAAGTTGTAGAACTCTTCGAGACCATGAATTTGAGCACAAGATTGACAGCATGCTAAGCTAAAACAAAGAAGTTATGCTTGTTCGAAGTTCAGCATCCATTCTTGCTTAACAAACTTTTTTCCTTCCTTGAAGCTCCCTACAAGCATAAGGACTCCACCAAGCATCATTCTCCTCAAGGATAAATATAATGCGTGACATGCTTGCAAAATACATAACAGTGAGTGAAATGACAAAAATTCCCTTGAATAAGAAAGCACACAAACGACTACGGAAAACCACAAAAATGCTATCATTCATGCAATGACTATCCATCCCTTCCCTCCAACTCATACATCTTGTTCAGAACATATAAAACATAGAATAACCATGCATGAATCTAAACGTTGTGGGGCGCCCTTGTGTGGCCTCATCATTCCCTCCCTCTTCAAAATGATTCTTCCTCAAATCCAAGTCTCCTTTCATTATGGGTGCCCTCTCCATGCGTTTGGGGTCCTTGCCTTCTTCTAGCATGTCATGTTGGACTTGCCCTTGTGGGATGAGGGGTAGCCTTATTGATTCTTGAGGTGTGTGAGCTTGAGTGACTTCGTCGTTATCTACATGGTTTGGCCGTCTAGAAATCTCGGCCTTATCAGTGCTTTGCTCCTCCACCTTATGCAACATGTTATTGACGTATATCAACTTGACATTGACATCCACAATGTCAGTTCTCATCATGTCTTGTCTGTGCAGGATGCGTTCAATGGCTTGCATCATTTGGTGCATTGTTGGCTCTTTGTTCCCAGTTTTGGCTTGCAAGCTTTGGGGGGTGCTTGTCCAATTTGAGACACGTTATCCATGGTATAACCTGAGATTGTAATAAAGAAAAAACAAAGAAAGGTGAAAACTAACACAAAGATCAAACAAATGTTAGTCGTTAGTGAAAATCAAGTGTATATAGTCTTGTTTCTTTTCTCTCAATATTAGCGTGGCCCTCGGCCTAATTTAGGGTTGGAAACACTTAAGCAAGAAACACTCCTTGGAGGTAATGCCAAGGTACCAAAGTGGTTCCAATTGTTTTCAATCACTTCCAACCCTTTGCCAACTCCAAAGAAACACAAGGCAGAACAAATTTGTACACAAACTAAGATTCAAAGATATAAGAAACAAAAAATGATGTTAAGGGATGGGCCAAAGAGAAACTAAGGGTTGCCTTGTGCAATCTTTAGCTAATCCTAGACTTTTCTTACTTAATGCCCAATCAAGTTTTTAACCCAATTGTGTTCAAGCCATATAGTATGTGTTTAAGTCCTTTTGAGGTTAAGATAGGGTTGTTTGAAGTGTATGGTTTGGCCTTTAGTTCAAGAACCAAGGAGAGCACAAGATTAGAAGCCTTTCTTTGCTTTTCGTTTCTTTGGCCTACTTGAATCCTTTGCCTTCTCCTTTTTTTTTGTACTCAGAACTTCTTTTCCTTCAAAAATTCAACTTCAAGGGTTAGCACAAAGGGGTACTCTCCCTCCTTGCTTCCTTCAAGGCAACAATGGTTGAGCAACACCTCCACAACGAGAATAACATTGATCTTGGCAAGAGAATCGCCCTCCAAGACATTCTTCCCTTTGGACTTGGCAAATATCACCTTAAAGATTGCTCAAACTTTAAGGATCCTAACCTTGATTTTATGAAAAACCAAGAAACAACTCAAAAAACAGAGTCTTAAGAGAGACAACTCAATTTTATTGAAGAGGAGAATTGTGTTGGGATGGTGTACAAAGTGGGCAGCTTTAGGCCCTTTAAATAGGCAAACAAAGACACTAACTAAATGGAAAAGTCCTAGTCTAAAACAAGTAGTAAATGGAAAAGTCCTAAACTAAAACTTGAACTATATGGAAATAACCTTATACACAACTGTACTTATTAGGTAATTAACATGAACATAAAAGAATTTTATCCCTTCTTCCAAATGCATAAGTGGCTAGCCTTATCGCCTTCTTGAGGCTTGGGACTTGCCAAAAACAAGAGTTCCTAATGTAGGATGATCCCTTAAAATGTAGGAACCTAGCTTTTTAGCCTTCTTTTGAGCCTTGATCCTTGGTTTTGTTGTAGAGGCTTGTACATTCGGAATGGGCCTTTGATGTCTTCTTCAAAGTTGTAGAAATCTTTGAGACCATGCATTTGAGCCCAAGATTGATGCCATTCCAGGCTAAAACAAAGAATTTATGCTTGTTCGAAGTTCAACATCCATTCTTGCTTAACAAACATTTTTTCCTTTTTTGAAGCTTCCTACAAACACAAAGACTCCAACAACCAACACTCTCGTCAAGGATAAATATAACGCGTGTCATGCATGTGAAATACCTAACAATGAGTGAATTACAAAAATGCCCCTGAATAAGAAAACGCACAAACGACTACGGAAAACCACAAAAATGCTATCATTCATGCAATGACTATCCATCCCTTCCCTCCAACCCTTACATCTTGTTTATAACATATAAAACATAGAATAATCATGCATGAATCTAAAGCTTGTGGGGTGCCCTTGTGGGGCCTCATCATGGAGACACGCAGGCGAATGCTGGAGAAACTTGGGAGCATGTTACAATTGCAAAGAGATGGGCCACATAGCTAAAGATTACCCCAGAGCCGAGAAGACGGCCCTAGGGATCCAAGTGACATGATCACGAGTACCTTTAATTATGAATTTTAAATGATCAAGTTGTACCTGTGTAACTTGTATTTGAACCCTTTAACTTGATCAGTGTTATACTAGTAAGCAAATGGTTCTAATAAATGATAATAACCGCTAAACGGGTTAGCTGGTGGATAAGATATAAAACTTATAAATTATCAACATAAGTCGATGATATCAATATATTTTAAGGAAATTAAGATGAACATAAAAACACGTAAGAATCAATGGATCTGGTAGGCTTAAACTGAGATAGAGTAAGCATGAACAAGTAGATACTGTTGAATCTAGTAAGCATGAATTGAAATGATGCGTGCAACTCGTGGGCTCCAACAATTCCACCTTCCAAACGTCCTTCACAAGGGTTAGGCACAAGGAAGAAGACTTCCCCTTGCTTCCTTAATGAATAAAACGTATGGATTAAGAATGAGCAAGACCAGCACTTCAAGATGGTCGTTGATCAGACAAACCAATATGGCCCTCCTGGACGGCACCTTTAAGCAATGGCAACACCTTCAATATGCTCAACTTTGAAGGATCTTAACCTAGGTTTTTAATGCAAAACAAAGAAAACAAAGTATCACACAAAGTGAATGAAATATCAAGAATTGTTATTCATCAAAAGGTGAGTTTACAATCAGCCAAAGGGGTCTATTTATAGGCCTAAGAAACGTCCCCCTTCATCTTGAAATGGCTAGAAATAATTCAAATAAAGCTATCTAACAAATGTTTAAAAATTGAAAACTATTTGAATTCAAAACTAAAACAAATCCTAGCTAAAATTTGAATTGCTTGCAAGGTGTCTTCCCTTCTATCTTCAGCCGTGTATGTGGACCAAAATGGAGCCTTGGAGGAGCTGATTTGATGAGTAGGATATGTTTGAGCTTGTTTTCAAAAGTTTGGATGAGGTTTGACTTCAAGTTGAGATTAAATTTTGAGTGCACTTTGAATTTGATCCTAGGATATCCTTAATCCTTCCAAGCGTTTTTGATGAGTGATGAAAGTCTTGAAAAGTCTGATTTGATGAGGATAAGGTGGTTGGGGTTGAATTCAAAGGATGGTTGAAGATTTAATCCAAATGGAGCTTGAATTTGAATTCAAACTTGATTCAATCTTTGTGTTGTTGATTTGTCTTCCAAATGGCGTGTATATCAAGAGAATAGGAGCTGAAATCTTCTTCAATTTTAAATCTCAAATTGGTTGAAACTTGAATTCAAATCATGATTGATCATTATCCATTTGTTTCAAACATAGCCGGCCCCCTCTTCTGGATAATGGAGATGATTTTGATTTCAACTTGATCAAGAGATTCTATCTTGGACTCCTTTGAATTTGTCTTAGCATAGACAAACATTCTCTTCGAATATTCTCTTGAAACATTCTCTTCAACATTCTCTTCAAACATTCTCTTGAAACATTCTCTTGAAACATTTTCTTGAAACATTCTCTTCAAACATTCTCTAGAAACATCCTCTTCAAGCATTCTCTTGTACCTAATTTACCTACAAAGCAAATACATAAAACTAAGATCACACGACACAAAATAAAATCCAAACAAACAAAGAGTGTAGACGTGCATGTGATACACGCTCAAGTTGACGGTTCAATGAAATGAACCCAAGGAGTCTTAGGTTCATCTTGAACATGCTTGTACAAGAAGGTGGCAACTTGATGACAAAGTTCCTTTGCCCTCCTTCTTGTCATAGGACCTTTGACCTCTTGATGGGGCCCTTGATCCTCTTCGGACCCTTGATCCTCATCAATCCCCCCTCCTCAAAAGGATTCGTCCTCGAATCAAAAAGGTCATCATTGAAAGGGGTGAGGTCAGCAACATTAAAAGTAGGTGAAATTGAACCATACCTGTCAGGAAGATCAAGGATGTATGCATTGTCACCTATGCGTTTCAATACCTTAAAGGGTCCATCTCCTCGAGGCAACAATTTTGACTTTCTTTCATTGGGAAATCTTTCCTTGCACAAATGTAACCACACTAAATCTCCAGGTTTAAACACAACTCTTTTCCGATGTTTGTTAGCTCGTCTTTCATAAGCTTTGTTTTTCTTTTGTAGCTGTGTTTTAACTTGTTCATGCAGTTTCTTTATGGTGTCCGCTTTTTGTTTACCGTCAAGACTAGAACGTTCATGCACGGGAATAGGAATCAAATCAATGGGAGACAAGGGATTAAAGCCATACACGATTTCAAATAGACTATGCAAAGTACCGTGATGGACACTCCTATTATATGCAAATTCGATATATGGTAAACAATCTTCCCAATGTTTAATGTGTTTTTGCAAAATGGCACGCAAAAGTTGAGAAAGAGTACGATTAACGACTTTAGTTTGTCCATCCGTTTGTGGGTGTGCGGTGGTGGAAAATAACAACTGTGTACCAAGTTTAGCCCACAAAACGCGCCAAAAATGACTCAAAAATTTCGTATCTCTATCACTTACAATTGTACGTGGCATGCCATGTAATCTAACAATTTCTTTGAAGAACAAATCAGCAACATGCGTGGCATCATCAACTTTCCTACATGCAATGAAATGTGCCATTTTTGAAAATCGATCAACCACAACATAAATGCTATCGCGTCCTCCCCGAGACCTAGGAAGTCCTTAAACAAAGTCCATAGAAATGTCAATCCAAGGGGAATCAGGGACGGGTAAAGGCGTGTAAAGGCCATGTGGTTGGGACTTGGATTTGGCTTGTTTGCAAGTGATGCAATTACCACACAACCTCTCGACATCTACTCTCATGTGGGGCCAATAGAAATGTTCTTTAAGAGTCTCAAGGGTTTTGAACACTCCGAAATGACCCATTAAACCTCCCCCATGGGCTTCTCTGGTCAATGCTTCACGTAGGGGTGATTGGGGAACGCACAATTTTTGTTCTTTGAAAAGATAACCCTCATGTATGTAAAATTTCCCAGATGGTGCTCCTTTACATGCCTCGAAAATGGTGCCAAAGTCATGGTCATTGGGGTACAAGTCCTTAAGTGATTCAAATCCTAAGAAGCGTGAAGATAATGTAGTCACTAACGTGTATCTCCTAGAGAGGGCATCGACAACTATATTATCCTTTCCTTGTTTGTACTTAATCACGTAAGGAAATTGTTCTATGAATTCTACCCATTTGGCATGTCTTTTGTTCAACTTTCCTTGCCCTTTAAGATACTTAAGGCTTTCGTGGTCAGTGTGGATCACAAACTCTTTAGGTTGAAGGTAGTGTTGCCAAGTTTGTAGGGATCTCACAAGGGCATAAAGTTCCTTATCATAGGTAGAGTAATTCGATGCTGCTCCTTTCAACTTTTCACTAAAGTAGGCTATGGGTTTCTTACTTTGGGTCAAAACTGCGCCTATACCCACTCCACTTGCATCACACTCGATCTCAAAGGTCTCGTCAAAATTTGGTAGCCTAAGTATGGGTGCAGTAGTCAGCCTACGTTTAAGTTCGTCAAATGCCTGTTGTTGTGGCTCTTCCCACCTAAAAGGCACATCTTTTTTCACAATTTCGTTTAGGGGTGCAGCTATGGAAGAAAAATCTTTGACAAAGCGTCTATAAAAGCTTGCTAGTCCATGAAAACTGCGAACTTCCCCTACATTCTTAGGTATAGGCCACTCCACAATTGACCTAACCTTTTCCTCATTCATCTCTACTCCCTCAGCCGAAATGACAAAGCCTAGAAAAACTACGCGTTCTAAACAAAAGGAGCACTTCTTAAAGTTGGCGTAAAGTTGTTCTTGCTTAAGCTTTTCAAAAACGGCTCTAATGTGGTCAAGATGATCTTCTATGGTGTGGGAATAGATTAGGATATCATCGAAATAGACAACGACAAAGCGTCCTATGAACGCACATAAGACTTCATTCATTAGCCTCATAAAAGTACTAGGGGCATTGGTGAGCCCGAAGGGCATCACTAACCACTAATATAGCCCAAACGTGGTTTTGAATGCAGTCTTCCATTCGTCCCCTTCTCGAATGCATACCTGGAAGTACCCTTGCTTAAGGTCGATTTTGGTGAAGAATTTGGATCCGTGCAACTCGTGGGCTCCAACAATTCCACCTTCCAAACGTCCTTCACAAGGGTTAGGCACAAGGAAGAAGACTTCCCCTTGCTTCCTTAATGAATAAAACGTATGGATTAAGAATGAGCAAGACCAGTACTTCAAGATGGTCGTTGATCAGGCAAACCAATATGGCCCTCCTGGACGGCACCTTTAAGCAATGGCAACACCTTCAATATGCTCAACTTTGAAGGATCTTAACCTAGGTTTTTAATGCAAAACCAAGAAAACAAAGTATCACACAAAGTGAATGAAATATCAAGAATTGTTATTCATCAAAAGGTGAGTTTACAATCAACCAAAGGGGTTTATTTATAGGCCTAAGAAACGTCCCCCTTCATCTTGAAATGGCTAGAAATAATTCAAATAAAGCTATCTAACAAATGTTTAAAAATTGAAAACTATTTGGATTCAAAACTAAAACAAATCCTAGCTAAAATTTGAATTGCTTGCAAGGTGTCTTCCCCTCTATCTTCAGCCGTGTATGTGGACCAAAATGGAGCCTTGGAGGAGCTGATTTGATGAGTAGGATATGCTTGAGTTTGTTTTCAAAAGTTTGGATGAGGTTTGACTTCAAGTTGAGATTGAATTTTGGTTCAAGTTGAGATTGAATTTTGCCAAGGACTTTGTCTCCTATTCCAAACTGATTTGAACACAAGCTATGTCAAAGAACATCTCCAAGATACCCCTTGATCTTTAACCGTTGTTCTTGGCTCAATCTATGCCAACACCTCTCCCTCTTTGGCACTCCAACACATCTAAAACCTCAATGAGACCCTAAGATGCTGTAAACCAGAAATGAAGTTAATACTAACAAGTTCTAGGCTATGAACTTGCAAGAAAACCGTTAGTGGTTTCAAACTTCAACTAAGAAATAGTTGAGAACTCCTTGACGGAAATTTGATTGAAATGTGTTTGATAATGGTTATGAATTGTTATGTTAACAATCTGATTCCTATGCTATTTATGCAAAACAAAATTTACAAAAAGTACAAGTTTTAATGTACAAAGTACAAGACTAAATAACATGCTTTGCTTGGAAATTGTTTGAGCATCTTTTGGTCCCAAAAGTTCTGGTTGCTTTGCCGTGTAATCTTTGCTAGATTCAGCCTTCTTTCTTTGATCAATTTGATTGGTTTAGGCATGGAGCAGCTTGCTTTGGAATGGCCTTTGATTGGATGCAAGTTGGTGTTTGAATTTTCAACAAATATTCCCAGACAACCGTTGGTTTCCTTGCTTGAATTCAGCCAAAATTCTGATTGGTTCTTGTAGTGAGCAGCTTGCTTTGGATTGCATTTGATTGGTAGAAACTTTGGTGTTGAATTTTCAAACCTATTTGCCATGAACCAGCCGTTTCTTCCATGGTTGTGATTGGATCATTTAAGGTGCAGCTTGCTAGTTGTTTCCTTGCTTGTTTGTGATTGGTTTAAGCATTTGCAAGACTTCTTTCTATTGGTTCATGAAATGAGCAGCTTGTCTCTCCATTCTTACGTGAAGAACAACTTGAATTTGACATGGTTGCTTGTCACCACCTTGCTTGTCACCACCTTGCTTATCACCTCCTTGCTTGGACAAAAATTCAGGTTCTAATTGCATCTTCAAGCTTTGTTTGAATAATGATATTATCCGATCAAATGGAACATGGATCGATAGGTGTTCATGCTTCTTCAATGTAAAGCTCTCTTTGACCTATCTTCAAAGACACCAAGCAACAAACACAATATGCACAACATATATGACATGTCCTAAGGGTTAGTTAAGACTATAAGACATAAGAACTAGCACTAGTGTGTGCGGAGTGAACAGTGAAATGTCATGTCTTACAGAACTAACATATGACAATAAATGATACATGAAAATATGTTGCGTTGACCCCATCGTGGGCTCATCATTCCCTCCCTCTTGAAAATGATTCGTCCTCGAATCTCAACATGAAGAGAATAAGGGATAGGGATGTAGGATGTACACGTATGATCATCTACACCATAATCAATATGAACATGATAATACAAATGGTGAAGGTGAAATACCTTGGTGCATCCTTATCTTTGAAGAAAAAAATAAGGTGTGTACACACTTTCTAAAATGTTTAGGATGTATTAACAATATGATAACAAAAATTTTAGAACACGTACATCCTAACAGATAAAACAATATCCAAAAAGCATATTGCAACATGTTAACACTAAATGTACAAATCTTACAGACATGTGCAATATTTTGACAAGATGTATCAATTGAGATGACAACAGGCAGACATTCAACAAGATGAGATGAAATAGATATTTCAGAAATAGAATATTCATCTATACTAAATATGTCATTCAATTCATTAACTAGTTCATCCAAGGATTTATGTTCATTTGTAGCTGAATCTATTTCAATAATGACATCATGATCAAGCTCTACATCAAGTAGACAATCTAGTTCAGCTAACATCAAATCATAAGAATCTAGTTTATTAATGTCATTCTCAACAGAATTACTTACATCAATGTCATCAATGAAATGTACAGGATGTAATTCAGATTGTAACCCAGAAACAAGCATCTCAGCAGAATGCAGATCACGCACAGGGATTTCATTTATATGCATGTCACAATGTAAATCATTTTCAGACAAAGTGTTATCACAATTAACATCATCTATAAGCAAACGACTAACACTTTGGAAATCACCAACAAATTCAAGTGAAGGGTCTTCTTCAGACAGTACACAAGGTTGAACATGCAATTCAGATAAAGGAGTTCCAGTTTCAGGCATGTTGGGGCTAATTTCATACAAACCATCATTCACAGAAATGTCAGATTGCAAGTCTTTGTTCTTTTCAGATTCTATCAATACTTGCACCATGTCTCTAAGTTGAAGCAATGCATTTTCAATATTACCCATAGGCTGACTCAAATTGCTTAACTTAACTGGATTTGGTTTGTCATTTTCAGAATCACAAGAGTTCAGTTCATACCCATAGTTTTGATTAACTTGCCATGGGATTAGGTTTTATTGAACAATCTTTGCCTTTTTATATATGTCATAAAGTGATGAGAATTTTTCAGACAACATGCAATCAGCAATCTCTTTATCTAATCCAGCAAAGAACCTAATCATGTTTAATTCCTCATGTTCTTCAACATAAGCATAGTACAAATCATCAAGCATTTCATTGTAATATGCACTAACGTCTTTATTGCACTGAGAAAGAGTTTGATATCTAGGAGTTTTACATTCCCAATATACAACCCATAAACCATTCGTACGACCAAAGGAGTTCACACATCTTTCCAGTTCATCATAGTCACTCCTATGACATTCAACTCCCCAAATGGTTTTCAGAATCATGTTTAATCAAAACAATCAACCAAGATGGTAAAACAATGAGATAAATAAGTCAGAATACAAGCAAGTAAGATCAAACTATAACTTTAACAAAACGTAAATTTCTACTTCAAATCGACAATTGAATAAACAACAATCTTGGACTATCTAAGATTCAAAGAAAAATAGAAGTCAAGTGATGTTTTTGGCTGAATCAAAGAAAGCGAAGGGTTTGTACAGAACAATCCTTTAACTTACTTTAAACTTTAATGCACATTCAATTGTAAATAAAGTGAAAGGCAGTACATACACATAAGTGTTCAACAAGGGTTTGTTCGAGGAACCTTTTACAACAGTCAACACTTTTGGTGTAGGTATTTGCTTTTGGTTTTGCACAATTCACCTTTTGTGAACTTTGGATGGCTATATCTCACTTCTTGTGCAACTCACTCATACGTCTTGTCTCTTGCTTTTTGACGTTAAAAATGACTTTTCTCTCAGTTTCTTTCACAAACAAGCCTAATTATTTTCCTTTGGATTGGCTTTGTCTGTTTTGTGAGTCTACTGCTCACTTGCCTTTATGAGACATTGCTCACGACTTCTTTTTCTTTGGTTTTACTTGCACAAGTTTTGGTGTGGCTTTTATGAAACGTTCTTTGAACAACACGGAAGAACATTAATGATATGAAAACTGTTTCACAAATTTAACAACCAAATATAGATGAAAGTTCAATGCAAGTTGAAGAAGTGTAAAGACAACAAGATGATAACAGGGTCGGCAATTTAACAGTGTAGGGATAAATATAGACAAAGTGATCCTAAGTAAGAACTTAAGTCCAATAAAGTCTTTAAACAATTGAATCAATCCCAAGTAAAGATAAACGTAAAGCCAACGTTAAAATTTGAAATCAAATCTTGTTTCTTACAAATTTACTTCACTTTTAACAAATCTCAAGTCAATAATGTTTCAATTAAAAGATTCAATCAAGTTTGTACCAAACAATGACTTAAGGTGTAACGGGGGTGGTGAAATCAAATTCAACAAGTTTAAACAAATAGCATTCAAAGATTTCAAATGAGCTTTAAAAACTTGTTCTAAACACACGGTTTTGGCAATTTTCTGTTTTTGATGCAAATGATCTAACTAATCTTAAGATAGCTAAATGCAACTTAGTTGTTTCTAAATGCAATTATAAGGGCTGATTACTATAACACTAATGGAAATCAGTTTTGATGCAAACTAGCTAACTTGTTTTGTTTTGTTTTTCAGTTATCTATTCTACTTGTTTTTGTTTTGGTTTTCGTTTGGATGATGCAATCAGTTTCTAAGCTAGATGACACAATATGCAAGTGTTTATGTATTCTACACAACAAACGTGTATCAACCAAAGACTAGGCAGCATACATAGGTAACTAAAACTACTTGTTTTGTTCTTTAGTTTTCGGATTTCTTGTGCTAAACTAAACAACCAACTAAACACTTAAACTATGTTGTAAACTAGTCTAAACAAGCTAAATAAGGCAGCAACTACAACGCCTAAACAATTTGCACACAACTACTAGAAAACAGAATTTTAACAACTTGATTTCTAATCTATCAACTAATCTACTTTTGTGTTCAGGTTTTCTATTTTAAGGAATCACTAAATACCATTTAAACTTCTAGATTAGGAACTAATGAACATTATCTAAGCTAGATTGACTAGAACAACAAGATCCACACACGGTTTTAATCTAAACTACACAAAGGGATTCTAACAATACTTAAGTTTAGTCTATGTTCTTTTTGTGGTGTTTCGGTTTTTGCTACTAAAAACTAAGTTACCAAACTATTGTAAACTATCTAATAAACACTTCAAAACATAAACTAACTATGTAAACAAATAGAATCTAATTGAACAACAAAACAGTCTATTAAACGGTTTTTGGGCAGCATCAATCATATGCAAGTTTAAACAATGTTAACATGAATAGAAGACTAACCAACGCTCTGATACAAATTGATGAGCCAAACGAAGGCTAGAAAACGTTTCCAAGGACTTTGTCTCCTATTCCAAACTGATTTGAACACAAGCTATGTCAAAGAACATCTCCAAGATACCCCTTGATCTTTAACCGTTGTTCTTGGCTCAATCTATGCCAACTCCTCTCCCTCTTTGGCACTCCAACACATCTAAAACCTCAATGAGACCCTAAGATGCTGTAAACCAAAAATGAAGTTAATACTAACAAGTTCTAGGCTATGAACTTGCAAGAAAACCGTTAGTGGTTTCAAACTTCAACTAAGAAATAGTTGAGAACTCCTTGAAGGAAATTTGATTGAAATGTGTTTGATAATGGTTATGAATTGTTATGTTTACAATCTGATTCCTATGCTATTTATGCAAAACGAAATTTACAAAAAGTACAAGTTTTAATGTACAAAGTACAAGACTAAATAACATGCTTTGCTTGGAAATTGTTTGAGTATCTTTTGGTCCCAAAAGTTCTGGTTGCTTTGCCGTGTAATCTTTGCTAGATTCAGCCTTCTTTCTTTGATCAATTTGATTGGTTTAGGCATGGAGCAGCTTGCTTTGGAATGGCCTTTGATTGGATGCAAGTTGGTGTTTGAATTTTCAACAAATATTCCTAGACAACCGTTGGTTTCCTTGCTTGAATTCAGCCAAAATTCTGATTGGTTCTTGTAGTGAGCAGCTTGCTTTGGATTGCATTTGATTGGTAGAAACTTTGGTGTTGAATTTTCAAACCTATTTGCCATGAACCAGCCGTTTCTTCCATGGTTGTGATTGGATCATTTAAGGTGCAGCTTGCTAGTTGTTTCCTTGCTTGTTTGTGATTGGTTTAAGCATTTGCAAGACTTCTTTCTATTGGTTCATGAAATGAGCAGCTTGTCTCTCCATTCTTACGTGAAGAACAACTTGAATTTGACATGGTTGCTTGTCACCACCTTGCTTGTCACCACCTTGCTTATCACCTCCTTGCTTGGACAAAAATTCAGGTTCTAATTGCATCTTCAAGCTTTGTTTGAATAATGATATTATCCGATCAAATGGAACATGGATCGATAGGTGTTCATGCTTCTTCAATGTAAAGCTCTCTTTGACCTATCTTCAAAGACACCAAGCAACAAACACAATATGCACAACATATATGACATGTCCTAAGGGTTAGTTAAGACTATAAGACATAAGAACTAGCACTAGTGTGTGCGGAGTGAACAGTGAAATGTCATGTCTTACAGAACTAACATATGACAATAAATGATACATGAAAATATGTTGCGTTGACCCCATCGTGGGCTCATCAATTTGATCCTAGGATATCCTTAATCCTTCCAAGCGTTTTTGATGAGTGATGAAAGTATTGAAAAGTCTGATTTGATGAGGATAAGGTGGTTGGGGTTGAATTCAAAAGATGGTTGAAGATTTAATCCAAATGGAGCTTGAATTTGAATTCAAACTTGATTCAATCTTTGTGTTGTTGATTTGTCTTCCAAATGGCGTGTATATCAAGAGAATAGGAGCTGAAATCTTCTTCAATTTTAAATCTCAAATTGGTTGAAACTTGAATTCAAATCATGATTGATCATTATCCATTTGTTTCAAACATAACCGGCCCCCCTCTTCTGGATAATGGAGATGATTTTGATTTCAACTTGATCAAGAGATTCTATCTTGGACTCCTTTGAATTTGTCTTAGCATAGACAAACATTCTCTTCGAATATTCTCTTGAAACATTCTCTTCAACATTCTCTTCAAACATTCTCTTGAAACATTCTCTTGAAACATTCTCTTGAAACATTCTCTTCAAACATTCTCTAGAAACATCCTCTTCAAGCATTCTCTTGTACCTAATTTACCTACAAAGCAAATACATAAAACTAAGATCACACGACACAAAATAAAATCCAAACAAACAAAGAGTGTAGACGTGCATGTGATACACGCTCAAGTTGACGGTTCAATGAAATGAACCCAAGGAGTCTTAGGTTCATGTTGAACATGCTTGTACAAGAAGGTGGCAACTTGATGACATAGTTCCTTTGCCCTCCTTCTTGTTATAGAACCTTTGACCTCTTGATGGGGCCCTTGATCCTCATCGGACCCTTGATCCTCATCAATCCCCCCTCCTCAAAAGGATTCGTCCTCGAATCAAAAAGGTCATCATTGAAAGGGGTGAGGTCAGCAACATTAAAAGTAGGTGAAATTGAACCATACCTGTCAGGAAGATCAAGGATGTATGCATTGTCACCTATGCGTTTCAATACCTTAAAGGGTCCATCTCCTCGAGGCAACAATTTTGACTTTCTTTCATTGGGAAATCTTTCCTTGCGCAAATGTAACCACACTAAATCTCCAGGTTTAAACACAACTCTTTTCCGATGTTTGTTAGCTCGTCTTTCATAAGCTTTGTTTTTCTTTTATAGCTGTGTTTTAACTTGTTCATGCAGTTTCTTTATGGTGTCCGCTTTTTGTTTACCGTCAAGACTAGAACGTTCATGCACGGGAATAGGAATCAAATCAATGGGAGACAAGGGATTAAAGCCATACACGATTTCAAATAGACTATGCAAAGTACCGTGATGGACACTCCTATTATATGCAAATTCGATATATGGTAAACAATCTTCCCAATGTTTAATGTGTTTTTGCAAAATGGCACGCAAAAGTTGAGAAAGAGTACGATTAACGACTTCAGTTTGTCCATCCGTTTGTGGGTGTGCGGTGGTGGAAAAATTTCGTATCTCTATCACTTACAATTGTACGTGGCATGCCATGTAATCTAACAATTTCTTTGAAGAACAAATCAGCAACATGCGTGGCATCATCAACTTTCCTACATGCAATGAAATGTGCCATTTTTGAAAATCGATCAACCACAACATAAATGCTATCGCGTTCTCCCCGAGACCTAGGAAGTCCTAAAACAAAGTCCATAGAAATGTCAATCCAAGGGGAATCAGGGACGGGTAAAGGCGTGTAAAGGCCATGTGGTTGGGACTTGGATTTGGCTTGTTTGCAAGTGATGCAATTACCACACAACCTCTCGACGTCTACTCTCATGTGGGGCCAATAGAAATGTTCTTTAAGAGTCTCAAGGGTTTTGAACACTCCGAAATGACCCATTAAACCTCCCCCATGGGCTTCTCTGGTCAATGCTTCACATAGGGGTGATTGGGGAACGCACAATTTTTGTTCTTTGAAAAGATAACCCTCATGTATGTAAAATTTCCCAGATGGTGCTCCTTTACATGCCTCGAAAATGGTGCCAAAGTCATGGTCATTGGGGTACAAGTCCTTAAGTGATTCAAATCCTAAGAAGCGTGAAGATAATGTAGTCACTAACGTGTATCTCCTAGAGAGGGCATCGACAACTATATTATCCTTTCCTTGTTTGTACTTAATCACGTAAGGAAATTGTTCTATGAATTCTACCCATTTGGCATGTCTTTTGTTCAACTTTCCCTGCCCTTTAAGATACTTAAGGCTTTCGTGGTCAGTGTGGATCACAAACTCTTTAGGTTGAAGGTAGTGTTGCCAAGTTTGTAGGGATCTCACAAGGGCATAAAGTTCCTTATCATAGGTAGAGTAATTCGATGCTGCTCCTTTCAACTTTTCACTAAAGTAGGCTATGGTTTTCTTACTTTGGGACAAAACTGCGCCTATACCCACTCCACTTGCATCACACTCGATCTCAAAGGTCTCGTCAAAATTTGGTAGCCTAAGTATGGGTGCAGTGGTCAGCCTACGTTTAAGTTCGTCAAATGCCTGTTGTTGTGGCTCTTCCCACCTAAAAGGCACATCTTTTTTCACAATTTCGTTTAGGGGTGCAGCTATGGAAGAAAAATCTTTGACAAAGCGTCTATAAAAGCTTGCTAGTCCATGAAAACTGCGAACTTCCCCTACATTCTTAGGTATAGGCCACTCCACAATTGACCTAACCTTTTCCTCATCCATCTCTACTCCCTCAGCCGAAATGACAAAGCCTAGAAAAACTATGCGTTCTAAACAAAAGGAGCACTTCTTAAAGTTGGCGTAAAGTTGTTCTTGCTTAAGCTTTTCAAAAACGGCTCTAATGTGGTCAAGATGATCTTCTATGGTGTGGGAATAGATTAGGATATCATCGAAATAGACAACGACAAAGCGTCCTATGAACGCACGTAAGACTTCATTCATTAGCCTCATAAAGGTACTAGGGGCGTTGGTGAGCCCGAAGGGCATCACTAACCACTCATAGAGCCCAAACGTGGTTTTGAATGCAGTCTTCCATTCGTCCCCTTCTCGAATGCGTACCTGGAAGTACCCTTGATTAAGGTCGATTTTGGTGAAGAATTTGGATCCGTGCAACTCGTGGGCTCCAACAATTCCACCTTCCAAACGTCCTTCACAAGGGTTAGGCACAAGGAAGAAGACTTCCCCTTGCTTCCTTAATGAATAAAACGTATGGATTAAGAATGAGCAAGACCAGCACTTCAAGATGGTCGTTGATCAGGCAAACCAATATGGCCCTCCTGGACGGCACCTTTAAGCAATGGCAACACCTTCAATATGCTCAACTTTGAAGGATCTTAACCTAGGTTTTTAATGCAAAACCAAGAAAACAAAGTATCACACAAAGTGAATGAAATATCAAGAATTGTTATTCATCAAAAGGTGAGTTTACAATCAGCCAAAGGGGTCTATTTATAGGCCTAAGAAACGTCCCCCTTCATCTTTAAATGGCTAGAAATAATTCAAATAAAGCTATCTAACAAATGTTTAAAAATTGAAAACTATTTGAATTCAAAACTAAAACAAATCCTAGCTAAAATTTGAATTGATTGCAAGGTGTCTTCCCTTCTATCTTCAGCCGTGTATGTGGACCAAAATGGAGCCTTGGAGGAGCTGATTTGATGAGTAGGATATGTTTGAGCTTGTTTTCAAAAGTTTGGATGAGGTTTGACTTCAAGTTGAGATTGAATTTTGAGTGCACTTTGAATTTGATCCTAGGATATCCTTAATCCTTCCAAGCATTTTTGATGAGTGATGAAAGTCTTGAAAAGTCTGATTTGATGAGGATAAGGTGGTTGGGGTTGAATTCAAAGGATGGTTGAAGATTTAATCCAAATGGAGCTTGAATTTGAATTCAAACTTGATTCAATCTTTGTGTTGTTGATTTGTCTTCCAAATGGCGTGTATATCAAGAGAATAGGAGCTGAAATCTTCTTCAATTTTAAATCTCAAATTGGTTGAAACTTGAATTCAAATCATGATTGATCATTATCCATTTGTTTCAAACATAGCCGGCCCCCCTCTTCTGGATAATGGAGATGATTTTGATTTCAACTTGATCAAGAGATTCTATCTTGGACTCCTTTGAATTTGTCTTAGCATAGACAAACATTCTCTTCGAATATTCTCTTGAAACATTCTCTTGAAACATTCTCTTCAACATTCTCTTCAAACATTCTCTTGAAACATTCTCTTGAAACATTCTCTTGAAACATTCTCTTCAAACATTCTCTAGAAACATCCTCTTCAAGCATTCTCTTGTACCTAATTTACCTACAAAGCAAATACATAAAACTAAGATCACACGACACAAAATAAAATCCAAACAAACAAAGAGTGTAGACGTGCATGTGATACACGCTCAAGTTGACGCTCAAAGTCATAATCATCATGCTCAAAGGGAATGTAATCATCATTGTACCTTCTTGGAGCGTAGCTTCTTGCTTGTGTAGGAGGAGCAAACTGTCTCGCTTCTGTGTGTGGGGGTCGAATGTTATCGTCCTCAACTTCTTCTGGAGGATGGCGCCTTGGTTGTGGTGGTGAACGGCCCTGCTTGTTCCTTGGCCATCACTTTTTTTGTAGCTTCGCTCCACGTCTTCCAAGTGATGCTTGATTATCTCATTGTCATGCATGAGTTTCTTAAGCATCTCCAGCATTTGTCGTTGAGTATTGTCAACAGTTTCGGCTTCTTTAGACTTGCTAGATGCGGAATTGCTGCTGGCCATTGTGCCTAAGGAATTGAACGAAAACAAAGGGAAAAAGAAAGAAGCAAACTAACACAAAGACAAACAAACGTTAAGGGATTAGTAAAAAAATAAGCTATGGACACTCCGATTTCGATTCTTTCCACTCTCTTACCACTTTGGTTCTTGGATAACCTGAAGTTAAGAAGTCTCAAAGTGATCAATAAGGAAGTGTATTGCCAAGGCTTCTTCAAACCACAATGTTCTCCAATTGTTTCTTCCTCTTTGCTTTCAAGTTGCACCAATTAGTATCAAAGTAGAATCAATTGAAATGAATTCAAACTTGAACTTTATACTAAGATTCAAAGAAAATGAGCAACCAAAGTCGATGTATAAGGCTGAACCAAAGATAAACTAAGGGTTGCCGTGGGCAATCTTTAGTCAATTTTGATTCTATGCACTTACTATCCACAAAATGGTTCAAGTCATGCAACAATCGAGCAACCAAGTGTGTGATTGGTTTAGGGAGATGAAGAATTGGAGAATTGGGTATAGGGGACGGCAATGTGGGTAATATGGTATCCAAGGTTTGCAAGTCGTACCAAAAAAAATTTTCCACGCAATGCACAAACGTTTTGCCCTTTTTCTTTGCTCTTGTTCTTTTGTTTTTATTTTTCTTCCTTGCTATTTCAATTGAGCAAGGTTCAGATTCTCTTTTTTTTTACTAAGGGCAGAATTGGGATTTCACTTGTTTTGCACTTAGCACTTGCGTTTTTAGACAGAATAGTGCAACGTATTTAAAATGCAATTTGTATCTTGGACTTGCAACAAAATTGACCTTGGAAAGTGAAGGAATTGGGGTAGGACCGAATGGGGGTTAGGGTTAGGGTTTTGATTTAGGGTATTTTTGAACGTTTTGGGATTTTGCGGAATGTGGTTGTAGGAACGGAATGGGTGTTGTAAATTGACTATTTGGGTTGGTAATTGACGATTGGTGTGGTCAATTTGGATATTGGTTGGTCTAGGACAGAATTTGAACAAAATTCAAATTCTAGGGTTAGGGTTTATTTGAATGAATTGGGATCTTTAGAATCTGATTGTATTTGGTAAAATTGGTTTGGGGCTTTTTGTTTGGGGTGTAAATAGGGCTATTTGGGATCAGCTTGGCGAGTTTTAGAGTTGGGTTGGGTGGGGGTGGGTGGGCCGTGGGGTGTGGGCTGGTTTTAGGGTTTGGTTGATGTTGCAAGTAGGTTGTGAAGACAAGCACACGTAGGACTACCAGATTTATAGCATGAAATCAATCACAATGCGAATCATAAGATGCTTACAATCATCACCAACTAAAAGCTTCGGTAGCAACAAGATGATTTGAAACCGAGGTAGCTTTATAGGATGATGGTTGAAATATATTGAAGAAGGCTGAATGTTAACCTAAAAATGCAACGAACCCTAATTTGTTCAAGTTTGAATGACTCAAAATCAGATTGTGATGCGAAAAGGAGATAAAGGAAATGACGCTTGAATGTTGAAAAGCAATATGCAGCAACGTGTAAGGACTCAACGCAATGTTTTGTTTTGTTTTTTTTTTGGGCGTTTTTTTTTGGGAATGAAATGCAAGACAAATGGCGTGTAGAGGGAGGAGTAGAAGAAGGATGCAACTGAACTTGAAATGACTAGACTCAAACGAAAAGGAAATGATAGATGGTGGAATAGAGTAACCTGGTCTCTGATACCAATTTGATGCGTGCAACTCGCGGGCTCCAACAATTCCACCTTCCAAACGTCCTTCACAAGGGTTTCCTTCACAAGGGTTAGGCACAAGGAAGAAGACTTCCCCTTGCTTCCTTAATGAATAAAACGTATGGATTAAGAATGAGCAAGACCAGCACTTCAAGATGGTCGTTGATCAGGCAAACCAATATGGCCCTCCTGGACAGCACCTTTAAGCAATGGCAACACCTTCAATATGCTCAACTTTGAAGGATCTTAACCTAGGTTTTAAATGCAAAACGAAGAAAACAAAGTATCACACAAAGTGAATGAAATATCAAGAATTGTTATTCATCAAAAGGTGAGTTTACAATCAGCCAAAGGGGTCTATTTATAGGCCTAAGAAACGTCCCCCTTCATCTTGAAATGGCTAGAAATAATTCAAATAAAGCAATCTAAAAAATGTTTAAAAATTGAAAACTATTTGAATTCAAAACTAAAACAAATCCTAGCTAAAATTTGAATTGCTTGCAAGGTGTCTTCCCTTCTATCTTCAGCCGTGTATGTGGACCAAAATGGAGCCTTGGAGGAGCTGATTTGATGAGTAGGATATGCTTGAGCTTGTTTTCAAAAGTTTGGATGAGGTTTGACTTCAAGTTGAGATTGAATTTTGAGTGCACTTTGAATTTGATCCTAGGATATCCTTAATCCTTCCAAGCGTTTTTGATGAGTGATGAAAGTCTTGAAAAGTCTGATTTGATGAGGATAAGGTGGTTGGGGTTGAATTCAAAGGATGGTTGAAGATTTAATCTAGATGGAGCTTGAATTTGAATTCAAACTTGATTCAATCTTTGTGTTGTTGATTTGTCTTCCAAATGGCGTGTATATCAAGAGAATAGGAGCTGAAATCTTCTTCAATTTTAAATCTCAAATTGGTTGAAACTTGAATTCAAATCATGATTGATCATTATCCATTTGTTTCAAACATAGCCGGCCCCCCTCTTCTGGATAATGGAGATGATTTTGATTTCAACTTGATCAAGAGATTCTATATTGGACTCCTTTGAATTTGTCTTAGCATAGACAAACATTCTCTTCGAATATTCTCTTGAAACATTCTCTTCAACATTCTCTTCAAACATTCTCTTGAAACATTCTCTTGAAACATTCTCTTGAAACATTCTCTTCAAACATTCTCTAGAAACATCCTCTTCAAGCATTCTCTTGTACCTAATTTACCTACAAAGCAAATACATAAAACTAAGATCACACGACACAAAATAAAATCCAAACAAACAAAGAGTGTAGACGTGCATGTGATACACGCTCAAGTTGACGGTTCAATGAAATGAACCCAAGGAGTCTTAGGTTCATCTTGAACATGCTTGTACAAGAAGGTGGCAACTTGATGACAAAGTTCCTTTGCCCTCCTTCTTGTCATAGGACCTTTGACCTCTTGATGGGGCTCTTGATCCTCATCGGACCCTTGATCCTCATCATGAAAGTAAATAGGCGGGAACAAGTGGTGGCTGCTATTCATGTGGGATTTAATTTAGCAATTGAAATAACCAAACAAAAAGTATTGTGGATCAGAATGTCGCGTGGAAACGTGATGGATTGGTATGCCTTAAGAAGTCTAGTTAATGACTATTTAAGTTGAATCCTAGAATATAGAACGAATAGAGATAAGTTATGATCGAGCATTGAGGTAATAAGTTGTGATATTGTTACTAGGAATAACGATCTATAGAGACAAGTAGGCTTGAACACATATGAAGGTATAGGAAAAGTTTTTAAGTTATAAATACGAAGACGTTAAGTTAAGATTGTAGTACACCTAAGTAATGATTAAAGAAGATTTGATGAGCCCAGCCAAGCCAAGAAGAACCAACCCCAGCGGGAGGTACGCCAATGCAAGACAAATGCCCTATAACAAGAAGCATGTCCAAGAAATTGATGCATGAAGTTGGAACCTTCCTTTACAATCATTTTGAGGATGAACCAAGTCAATATAGCCTACATTGGATCCATTTGCTACAAGCTTTAACTTAGTTTTTAATCATGTTGTAATATTTTAGTTAGTCTTGTGTGTATTGTTCATATTGTTGAGTGCTATGCTTCCTTTCCTTTATAAATTGTTGTAAACTAACCAAGACATGTCCTAATATGTTGCATATGCTTTTTGGTGTGTGTTTGAGTTGTTTTTAGGTCAAGGAAGCATGATTGAACAAAGGCCAAACGTTCAAACACCAAGTTGAGTTCAAAGCGCAAGTTGGCAGGATGACACCTTCTTAGTATTTCAGCCATAACTCATCAACCACAACTTCAATTGACGTGATTCTAGTTGGAGGTGAAAGCTAAGAGGATAAGCTACAATTTTGATGTCCAGCACTTTCCCAAAAAAGGTCTGTATCAAGCTACACAAATTCTTGATTGTATTACTTCATATGCTTGGGATGGATATTTTTTGAGAGGATTTAAGGCTTGCTCACTCAAGTTGAAGTCATTTGCTGAAGAGTTCATCTACTTGGCTGAAATCTGGACAGGTTAGATTGCTTGGTGTTCCATGAATGTTTTGCACCTTCCTTCTTGGTTCCAGCTGGTTTCTTGTGTTGAAGAAAGATCCTACAATAGCTGAGTGGTTGTGCATCAAGATGGCTCATGACAGCGAATATAAGTAAGATATAGGCCGACTAGTAGGTTATGAAGCCCCGTATGGTGATGATACCCTTCAGGTTAATTGAGAATCATAGATAGATTATGTTATAATTTAACAAACAGAAATCAATGGATTTAGAAATTACCTTTTTGGTATAAAAGGAATGATTTTTAGGACTCAGTCCGATTCCGAGGAGGTGTAATGGTTGATATATCGGAATACACAATAGATGTTTATTTTGGTCAGTGTTTAGGTGAATGGATGAAGTAGATCTGCACTAGGTTGTTAATTACATAATATGCAAGTTCTGAGGATGAAACTTTTTGTGAGAGGGGAGGAATGTTGTGACCGTGACCAGTCGAAGAAGAAAAAAAGAGATAAAAAGTAATAAATTATAAATAATGGAAGAAAGGAAAATATAATTAAATATGAGTTATCTTAAACTAAAATGGATTGGAATAGGTTTTAAACTTGAACTAGTATACTCTATATAGATATTCCCTAAACCTATTAGGATATTGCCTAAAACAAAATACTTATCTATTTATATATATCTACCCCTAGCCAAAAATCAAAACCCACAACGCCCTTGGTAGCACAAAAATAGCCGATCATAATCTCCCCCCATCAAGCCAAATCTACCGGCCTTCCTTGGGGAGAAAAAGGAAGATTTTCTTTGGCCAACCATATCAAGGAGAAATTGGCAGCCTTTTCCCCTCTCTAACTATTCGGCCAGCCCATTGGAGAAGGAAGAAGAGGTGATTTTTTGTCCACCGAAAGCACTAGTTCAATCGTTCGGTATAGTAATAAGCGTAAATGTAAGTATCCTTTTCGTACTTATTATGAAATTTGTGAAATGTGTATCATTATTTTTGTATCAAAATATGGATCATACATAAGTATATATGATTGCATAGATTGATGAATATATGTACGTATGTGCGATTGTCGCGTATGCTTATATGTGTAGTTTATTGCCAAAGTGGAAATTCGATCAACAAATGGAACACTGGCCGAGGATGTTCAACTTTCAGAAGTGGCTATTCAGCCAGAAACTTGACAATTTTTTTGGGAGTATGCTAATATATAATTTCTATGTTTATGATATATGTGTATTTGAATCGCAAATTGTGTGTGAAAATTGTATAATGGCCGAATGAGGTAATGATTGTACAATGTTAACAAACTGATGGTTAGCTTAGGATATGATGAAAAGGTTTGTAAGAATACGGGTGAACTTCGTATGATTTTATGTGAAATAAATTGGCGTATCGGTATTTATTTTGGATGAATTTGATAGTGGTGTTCGGATTTTGTATGATTTTATGGTGGAAATAGGTTGGATATAAGAAAAGGAATTTTCTGGTGGTCGGTGCTGGAAAACCGTTGCAGTGCGTGTGTGATCGCACGTGGCAGTGCTTGCCGAGGTGCATGAGGCCTTGTGGATTGGTATTTGGCCGCGATTTTTGCGGCAGTGTGTTAAGCATAAATTTTGCTAGCTGCCTGAGGTGTTAGATGTGAGAAAATATGGCTGGTTTGTGTCTTGGAGGGAGAATGAGGAGTAGGAAGTGTGTAAAGTGGAATTAGGGTTTTGGAGGAGTGAAACAGGGTTGGGCTGAGGGAGTGGGGGTCACCAGTGGTCTGATTAGTGTGGGCTGAGGGTGTTGGAGTAAGGGGTGAGGTGAGTTGGGTAGTGGGTTGGGAGAAAAGTGGACAGAGGGAGAACCATGTATGTATATGCGTGTATATGCACATGTATGGGCGTGGGCATATTTGGATATTTGGATTTGGACCGAGTTGGACTCGGGTTTGAACATTTTGTTTTTGGACCGATTTGGAACCGAATTTGGTTTTGGAATTTGGAAAACTTTGGAATTTTGGTATCGAACTTTGCATCGCATCGATTTGGAACTTGCATCATTGACTTTTGACCTGGACTAATATTTGATTGGCTATCGACTTGTTTGACTTGATAAATGGATTTTGTTGACTTTGTCGTTTGATTGTTTAAGGGCATAATATTAACTTTATTTGCGAATAGAAACATGCTATTTTATATATGTTCATATTAATTTATAACACTTGTTTCCACGTGTATGGTCAAATGATAAGTAAGGTGAGGCTACTTACTGGACGATGTATGTCGCTCGTGCTATAAGATCTTTTATCGTTATGGAAATTTTTATGGCATCGTTTTTAAAGACATCACATCGTAAGAATATAGCATTTACATTGTTGATGGAGTGACTTGATGCATATAGAGAATAAGAATAAGTATGATGATTGTCTTAGACCTTGATTTGAGACAAAAGGATGGACATGTATAGGTAGCGATTTTATGGACCTTGATATTAGGAAAATGTTAACTTTGATGATGATGTTAATTATATATGGGTTACATGTGTATGATTACACTTATGTTATGCCACTTTACTTGTTAAAAATAGAGACATCATAAGTTATGTTCTTTATTCACGTATTATTATTTTATCATCCCTCCCCATGTATGATCCGCATGACGTACACAGGCGGACTACTTGCTGGGCGATTAGTGTTATCGCTCATACTTTCCTTTATAAACTGATGAGGCTCAAGAGCCTCCTCATGATAACTTGCACAAAGACCCTCCAAGAAGACACATACGGGTCCCTTAACAAGAAGCCAAGCGAGACAACTAGGGTTTGATGTTGGGGCTTTCTTGGGAAGGCATGTGCAAGAGGTGCCAAGACATGGTGGGCAGCGTTGGGTGCTCATCATTGAGGCTATGATTTGATTATCCTTGAGTATAATGCATATTACAAGATGTAAGGATGGTGGGAGGGCATGATGGTCATTTCATGCATGCATGTCATAGTCTCGGGTCTAGTCATTTGTTTTGTCTTTGTTTAGGTCTAGGATAGCATATGGAGTCTTTTATTATGTGTTTGATGGACTAATGCCACTGTTGAGTGTCTTTGTAGGAGCCAAAACCAAATAAGGAAAGTGGCATGTGGAAACCCTAATTTTTAGGAAGACAGTCAGTACACCTGCTTTGTATTTTGGACGTACACATCAGAGGACAGGCCCAAATGTATTCAAACTACTTGGATATGTTAGAAGACTCTATTTTGGATGACATTCATGTTTCGCACTTTTCCTAATTCGGGCTACAAGATGGTCCAAAGTCAGCTGGAAGATTGAAGTCGAAAATTTAGGAAGTCCTGAAGCTCACTGAATTGGTACCCGACTTTTATAAAAATAATATCTCCACAAAGACGTGTCCCAATGAGGTGATTCAAGAGCCAAAATTCAAGGAAATTTCATGATCTACAACTTTTGTGAAGAGTTGAAAAGCTAATCCAGAATGTACAAGCGTTTATAAGTTTGAAACTGATAGGGTGTCATCCAGTATGAAATTTTAGGGATTTCATTACAAAATAGTTTCTTGATTAGTTTTGATTTACTTTCCTAGGTAGACTTACTGCATATTGATAGTGAATATCTTGAATATCTTGATTGAATATTATTATATTTTAGAATTAGCAAATAATGGCCATATAAGGAGACAATCGGCCAGCATGTAAAAAACAGTTTTTAGAATTCCAGAATATTTTCAGCGTCCTTGTGTGCTTGCTTCTTTGTGTGTTTTCTTTGGTTTCACATCTGAAATAAAATCTAGATCCAATTTAAGGTTTGAGAAACCCTTGTTGGTGGCCACAATCTACAGAAAAGGAACGACTTGGTGGATTGGACAGTTGAATTTTTCAGCACCCGACATTTTCGACGCCATTGAGGATAAAGGTGGTGCCTTGCACCATTGTTCATCTTAACCGACGATTGAAGGCTTGGGAGAGTTGAAGGAAGGGTCCTATTCACATACATATGTGCCTCAAACACGTATCAATTTGGTACCAAAGCTAAAGGTTCTTCCTTTTAACTAACATATCTGTCTTTCCTTGTCATCTATTCTTTGAAATCACGCCAATACCCCCACGGTTCAACTTTGCTTTCTACCCTTTGTTTTTCTTTGTTCTCCTCCATATCTTGTCACCTCATCTCTAATCACATATACAAAAAACACGAGTAGAAGACAAAAGTGTTCTTTATTGAGAAACAAGTGCAAAACCAATGCCCTTGCATCAAAGGTTGCATCTTTGCCTTGCTTCTACCATTCTTACATCAAAGCATCAATCTTGCACACTTAAGTTTTTTATGCTATTTAGGAATTAAGTCTTACCTTTTACATAAAATACGATTGTATCCAAATGTCTTCCTTGTGTCACACGTAAATCTTGTTGCTAACGAAGCTTTTAGTTGATCTTAAGCTTGTGTGACATTGGTTGTATTGTTTGCTTGGTTTTTGTTGTAATTTTCTTATATCCAAGGCTGACTTCCTTTTATAAACACAAGGCCTGGTCTATTACACCCAATGACCTCATCTTTCAAACCACATCAAGCCACAAAAGGTCTCATCTTGGTGACAAAAACCCTATTTTGGCCGCTACACCAAAACAGCCCTTAAAGGTACCATTTTTTTCTTCCTTGAATCACAAGAAGGGGCATCAAAACCCTAAATCAAAAAATAACAGCTGTGGTACATTTATTTCATCTTTGTAGTCTTGTTACAAAAGTCAAAACAGAAAAAGAAAAAAAAAGCCCCGGACAACGAAAAAATGCAGAATCCGAGACTACAAAAAACCGCAAGTTTGTCCAGTTGTGTGACAAATGACATTAAGTTTATTGATATATTTTGGTGCATATCAAGTTCCATCATCACACCACAAGACATAGACATCCCACACCTCATAACCCTACCTATTTCATTGTTTTATTCTTGGATACTTGATAGTTGTAAGATCAATAACTTTGTAATTGATTTGCATAAGCCAGGGTTAGCTAAAGATTGCCAAGGGAAACCCCTTATCTTTCTTTGGCTCAGCTCTTGACAAAATTTTAGGTCTCTTTTCGTTGAATCTTAGTGATTAAGTGTGAAATTTGTCTTATTTTGTGGCTTGAAATTGTTGCATTCGAATGTGCTGAAATTGTTTGACTTGGCGATCAAGAAAGGGTTTTTGCATCTTGAAATTGTGTTCATCACTTGGATTAATTGCTTTGGACCGTATTCAGCTCAAGATTGGCGAAGGGATTCACAATTGTGAGGGTTAAAGTATGGCTAAACACCCCCAAAAAACTGTTATGCGTTTTATCACTAGCGTAACAAAACCTCTTTTTTCTTTGTGTTAGTTTTCTTTTTCTTGTTCTTCTTTATTTGATCTCAGGTGAAAATATGTCATCAACTAACGCCATAGCTGAGGAGGCAAGGGCTAAAGTGTCTCCTGAGAAAGTGTTAGAAATTAGAAAAAAATCTCCAACAAGATGGAGGAGTTGGATAGGAGAACATCCAACCAAAATTCAGCCCACACACACCCAAAAAGACACGAACAGACCTCACATGGAGGGGATGCCAGATGTTCTGCATCAACGGGAAGTAGAGGAAGAGGGGATAGAGGCAAAGCGCCCATGAGCCATTTGTTGAGAAATATATTTGAATAATTTTCAAAGTCATGATTTTAAATATTGAATACGTAATAATGACACACATGGTGTTATAAATG